>JAQMCW010000037.1:18216916-18227331 GCA_030068335.1 Chrysichthys cranchii | reverse complement strand
ACTGACAGCCGACTCTGCAGTGACCAAACCTCTCATAAGCAGGAAGAATCAGAAGGCTAGACTAGCATGTTGTGTGGGCAGAGGAGAACTGGTCCAAAGTTCACTTTAGTGATGAAAGCAAGATTAATTTATTTGGGTCTGATGGGAAACATTATGGTTGTTGTCAAACTGGGGAAAGACTGAACCCCTACTGTGTTAAGAAGTCAGTGAAAGGTGGAGGAGGCACTGTCATGGTTTGAGAAACATTTTCTGCAGCAGGAGTTGGGCCTCTTATACAGCTACATGGCAGAGCGAATGTAAATGTTTATCAGAAATTTCTTCAGCAACATGTGGTTCCTTCCCTGCGTTCATCACCCAATCAGCCAGCAATTGGATTTGGAAATGGATGATTTGAACACACACACACACACACACACACACACACACACACACACACACACACACACCTGACGGTGCTGATCTGGGATTACAACAATTAAATAATAATTAACAACACATTGGAAATGAAACGCTGCATTCAGGTTACAAGTACAATAATTAAACTATTTATGCATTTAATTTGTTGGGCAATTTTTGCCAGCCGTTGTTCCTAGTTTGGGCTGCTTTTGATGTGTTTCCTTATTACAGATTAATTGTTTGAATTCATCACATCCAATAAAAGGTCCTGCTGAGCTTGAGTGAAAAATTACGCTTTACTTTTGCCATTTTGTAGAAACCAGTGAGAGACCTGCCGATCATGTTTTCTAGACTCGATATATACAGGCTTTTCATCATCTCGGGTGATTGGATCCAGCTACGCTAATCTAATCCTCAGGTGAGTCTGAAGAACCGACTTAACCAGATGAGTTTCACCTCCATTAACTAATCCAAGATGAGGCTTCTGATCTTGGACGATTTAAGCGACGTACGGAAAATACCCCCGGTTATCTAAACATGGCAACGACTTGCTCATATGTGTGCTCTTGCAATACAAATATGACTGCTAATCACAACCTTGATATGAGAAATATTTGTACACATTACTACAAGGTTTTACCTTTAAAAATTCTGATCTGGTAAACAGAATTATGGGATTGCATTTGTCTTCATGTGCTTTTATCTGGAGGACATATAAATGCTGTACACAACCCTGAGCTTAACATCAGCAACAGTGATGTACAATACACACACAAAAAAACCAATGATTGTAGGCACGTGCCTAGACAGATGATTTGAAACGGTCTTGAAACTGATCAAGGATTGCTAGGATTACTCACTGATGACACTAATGCAGATTCAGCACCTCCAGATGATCCAAATGACAGAACATTTGTATAACTAAATGACTGAAGCATGATTAGTCATTAAACTTACCAAATGAAACAGGAGGGCTGCGTTAATCAAAAAGTGAACACAAAATTAGAAAAGATAAGAGCGGGTGGACTGCCAAAAGCCTGAAGCGTGTCTTACATGCATAGACTCATGCATTCAAATGGGTTTGAGAATAAAAAACCAACGTGGCGTCCACTGCAAAACAGCTACATTGCTTTAGCATGGGTGAAAGATTTAGGCCAAAACACTGGTTACACAGCTTGCACCAGTGTGCAGAATTAAAGCCTGTGTGCCTTAAAACTCTACAATTTGATAAAAAAAAATCTGAATACTAGAGATGGCACATCAGATACCCAGTGTCAATACTGTGTCGGTATCTGCAAAAATGGTGAATTGGATATCAGATGAAAATATCAGACACCAAATCCTGTAACAAAAAGATCAGAACTGGATTTAGAAAATAAATGAATTTTGGGAATGGAACCTGTTTACATTTGAAAAACTTCCTTTTTTTAGGATTGATTTTATTAGTTATTTAGTTACACCTTTATACTACTTCTAAATATATTTGTATGCTCCCCTAGCTACAATGGCCCAACTTACGATTTTTCAAAGTTACGCTGACGATGATGCGCTCGGACAATGCCCGGAGGTACAAGGACGACGCCTGGATGTACACCTCACTCGTCTTACGTGATGCCTCACTCTCTCCCTCAACTCACGGCGTTAACTCGTGTATCGGTGTACCCTACAGTGCATTACTGCATGTTTTTTTTCGTGTGTGCGCGCGCCTCAAGAGCCAATTTTAATTCAAAAGCCCCAGCATGTCTCCTACAGGCAAGGCTCCTCAGTAGGCTAGGCTAAGCTAGGCTAAACAGTGGCTCAGCATACCATGTTTTGCGCTTACGATGGGGATATCAGAACGCATCTCCATCGTAACCTGAGGACTACCTGTATATATTTAAAATGTAGGTAACTGTTGTGTGAAAGAGTTTAAATATGAAGTGCGTAAGTTTTTTGAAATTTTGAAAATTTTGTATGAAAATTTTAAAGCGCAGAAGTTTTTAAAGACAACATTGCACAAGCATTGAACGTTTCAGTATGGGTAAAGAAATAGTGGGACCGCATGATCTCTGCTGATTACTAATTGTAAAAAGCTCTTTTCAGAGACACAAACAACTGTGCTTTGTCACAGAACACTCAGTGACATGACACCAGCGACAAAAATGTTCACGGCTGATGAAGTGAGTGAGTGATTCAGCTAAACAAAAACAAACATTAACTATGAATGTCAAAGTCACCATCCTATAATGTATGAATAATCACAGCTCTAGTGTGAGAACATTGACCAGGTTAACTGAATCTGTTTAACATAAGCCATATCTCTAATTTGATGTGGTAACAATATAACACAGGAAGGGGGAGACACATACACAAACTGAATACAAGCATAGTGCACTCTGAGCAACAGTCAGTCAAGAAGATAACTGCCAGTAAAACATTTACATCATGAACTGGAGTAAACAAGAAAGACAATCGGTAATTGCACAGAATGATCGAGAGTCCAGGCCCTGCACACTCGCACGCATGCACACCACCTCTTGGATGTCCACCAGAGGAATTAATAAGGACCTCTTTTTCACTGTACACAGTATCTGCACTTTTAGCAGAAAAGGGAACTGTGGTTTAAGACTGGTGGCCAATGAACAACAAAAAAGGCACTTTGTTACCACATTATCAGGAGCTCATCATTTCCACACTGAAAGGGATAAATGGCTTTAAAAAAAAAACCTTCCAATTTAGTGAAGTACTGTCTACAATCTACACAACTGCAGGCATTCTGGGCTTGTGTGTCGCAGTGCACCTTATCTCTGCTGCTACACACAACCTACACCTCTACTTTGATTTGACACACACAAGGGCACTGAACCCTGCATTTCATAATAAATAAATGCTAGCAAACTGTCAGGTTTATCAGGTTACTCAAACAGGTTAGAGCTTTCACACGAAATTTGGGTTTTCCCGCAAAGTACAGTGGTAATATGTTTTGTAGGTGGTTAAAAACCATTATGTACTGGGAGCAAAAGCAGTTGTACCTCAGACAAGCCCAAGTTGGGTCTTATCACTACGGTGGGGAAACTATGATTTCACATCTTAAAAATCCTCACAGCACAAATCAAAAGTAGTGTATGATTAGCAGTGCTGGGCTTTGGGAAACACAGAAACGTTGGACCTTGTACCTGACTTCTGCACTTGTTGAACGTCGCTCTGGATAAAAGCCTGTTAAATGCCTGTAATGTAATGTAATGTAATGACTTGATCATGCCAGAATTGTTTCATAGTTTCGAAACTGTCTGACACCTATCTCGAGGGTGACACCTGCTGGACAATTTTGCTATTGTCACATCTTGATGTAATGCTACTCAGTGAAACACCTCATAACTAAACTACCTGTAAATTACAAACTACGCCAGGCTATCAATACACATGATCAATAGCTGTCTGTCTGTCTGTCAGTCAATTTATCTTGTGTTATCAGTCACTGTCACTATACATTAATGTCACTAAATCTATCCTAACTATTGTTCACTGACTCTCACTAGCCCATCAAACACTAATTGTATATCTATCAAACTGCCACCCCCAAATCACCCTAAATGTGTGCTCGGGATTGCTCCAAACACTGTCAGTCAAACACAAGAGCAGCAGGTCTGCCACCTGTCGAAACAGAGGTGAAATGCACCAATCTTCACTTGGATGGGTCACATGACATGGGCATTTTGAACCACAGTTCGGCACAGCATTTTGAAACCTCTGCACTTCGGAAGCTCGACACAGTATAAAAACATCAGCATCGCGTGTACCATCCCTAATAGATAGATTTGTTTGATTATTGCAAAATCCTAAATTCATGGAGTCATCTAGATGTATGGACAACATCCTTGCCATCTTATTTTTATTATGTGATCGATGTTGGCAGTCGGCCTAAGTTAAAAATAAATTGCATTTCTTCACTGTATGGATTCTTTGACCTTCGATGATCTTTAATAAGATTTAACACGGTGTTATTCCAGGCACTTTTTTTTACTTAATGACACTTTCGAGAGTGTCATTAGCTCCCGTTTGAATATACAGTAGAAAAGCACCAACAGAACAGTTTAGTTTTTGAAACAAACATCAAAGCCTATTATCTGGTACTCATTAAAATGCATTCAAGTAGACTTTTGGCCATGGTCTACAATTCTGTTTAACCATAGACGCAGAGGTGGGCTTGAAGAAACGGCTCAAACATAACTATGTCATGCATATGTTAGCAGTGCATCACTGGTATTGTACTGTGCTTATCGAAGACTTTTTCCAAGACGTTTTCCTTCTTGGGTCCTTGGGTACTTAATGTGTGTGAGAGTGGGGTTATTTTTTTTGGTGTGGTGATCTCAGCCTTTGTGCTTTGTTGTAGTTGCCCAGTGAGATGAGCTCACTGCAGCTGTGTAGCTGTTTTGAACAGGCTTTGTGTGAGTGAGTGACGGAGGAGGAGCAGGAGCAGGAGAGGGAGCCGTAGCACAGTCTCATGATGAGATTACTAAAACTGAACAGATGTAGTGGTAGGGAGCTGCACGCTAGGTACACTACTGCGGTGTTCGATATGTACAGTTTTACTTGGAGTCCAACAGGAGGATTTAAGCTCAGAGAAAACACTCACTCACCCCATCGTCTTCTCTTTGGGGGTTGAGCCGGTTATACACAGCCTCAATAACACTGTGCCTGCAAAGAAAAAGAAAAAACACACACTTATTTTAATACAAGTGGCACTGTTCAGTATTTCAGTGAGTGTTGTGGATTTTATGAAAACCATTTATGTTACAAAAGGAATTGTCCTTAGGAGGCTTCCCAAAATCAAAGCTGGGAAGAAAACAAACAAGATGCAGGGAGTGTAGAAGGCAAAGTAAAACTAAAAGTAACAGTGTAGGTATATTACATGTATACAATGTGCACACGTTACTCTTGTGTTCACTGGATTTCATAGGCCATGCGTCCTCTTGTTCCCCCAGACACGTCCTCTTTTTCAGACCTAAAGCAAGTATCTGAGGTGGGATTTTTAAATGGCCGAAAACATCCGTGATTTGGCTTTTCTTTTCTACAGTCGCCATACGTTTTGCGGGTGTCCGTCTGTCCCACGCCGCCATACTGCCCACAGTGTCCTCTTTTTTTTTCCAGGACCAACATATGGTCACCCTAGTTTGTGCATGTTTGCGTCGTATGTGTGTATGTACATATGCATGCTCACTTGCTGGCGAGACCTCCCCCTGGTGGGAGGTTAGGGATATTCTCTGTGGCGAGGTTTCTCATGATATGTACCAGATCGGGAATTCCTTCTTCCCCTGCTTTCTCGACGAGTTCTGAAAAACAGTGAACAAACCACAAGTTTAAAAAATAAATAAATAAATAATTTTTTAAAAAGGCTGCTGAATAAAAGTACAAATACTGATAATCAATCATGTGACATTCCTGTTCACTAGAACCAACTGCTCATAAGTTTAGAAACGATGAAAGGATAAGCAGAAATAAAGAAACCCCTCACATAATTCATTATACAGGTCGTCTTACCGCACCTGAAGTAAAAGCATTCAGTGGATAAACTTTGTGAATGGCGACTGACAGCATTTTGGGCAGTGCAGGCTTGTGTGGAGGTGGGGACACGGTCAAAAAAGGCAGGGGGTCTGGAGAAGGAAACCCTACAGCTCAGTTGGACTGCTCTGGGCCCGCTGCCACATGGATGTTCAGCCAGCACATTCCTAGCTGGAGGAGCAGTGCTGACAACTCCCTAAGGCCCTCGAAGCACACAGCCAAACATTACTACAACGTTACCCCAACTATGACCCAACATTCAAACCCTTAAGTTTACATAACCTGCAAAACTACATTAAACGTGTATCTGCTTGCCAAAGTATGTGCAGCATGCAAGAATGAAAAAGGAAGTGCAGGCAGAGAGAATTAATAAAAGCAGCGGTGTTGAGCTACTGAAATCGTAGAAAAGACAGGGGCGGACAAGTGATACATTTATTAGCCGGCCCGTCGGGCAAGTGAAAGCTTCAGTGCGCTGCACAGACTCATGTTTGGGTTGCCCGGAAACGTAACAAGTTTGAAAAAAGCTATAGCTAGCGCACTTGAACAACAAGTGTGACTAGCTGTTTAGTTAGATCAGCACCTTAATACAGACTAAAGGGAATTAATGACTTTTCACATTCCCAGGGACAGGCTCTACGCAGCAGTCCTTATTTTATCCTCTCACTGACGTACCATGTAGCAGGAGTCCTCACGTATACAGCAGCAAGACTCTGGCTACAATTTTGGCCAGGAGTTGTGGTGCTCTCACATTACACATAACTGATGTTTTACAAGTCTGGCCAGTCTGCTTATTTTCACCCAACAAATTAGTGGAGCTGCACGACAGTTTTGCACTGCATTGTCACGTACGCTGCTAAGTACGGTTTCCATGCGGATTCTTAAAATATAAACAAGTTGAAGAATGCGTCCTCGGCTAATGTGTAACCTAGTTAAGCAAATGACAGCAGTCAGAAAGTGTACAATGACCGTGTTTTGTACCACAATGCAATATTTAAACAAAGTAGAATGTGTTACATTTAAACCCAGCTACCATGTAAAATGTTTTGAGAATGTCAACGGGGCATATTTTTCTTTTTCCTAGTAAGCAGCCAGGAGGGCGAACCCCCCCAACCAAAAAAAAAAACCAAAAAAACAAAAAACAACAAAAAAAAACACTGAACCTAGATGTCGGTGAGCTCAAGGTTTTTCGGGGCTCTAAGCAATATACAAAAAAAAACAAAAAAAAAACTTGGACCTAAATTAAATAATTTAGCACCTTACAGCGACAGTACTGCTGTCAACAACGTGCTCAATGACCACACTTCTGCGGAATGTTAATCAGCAACAACGCTTTGCACGAGGTGACTAAATCCAGCACCAAATTTGAATTTATATTTGATACCTTTGTGTGTTCTCGCTCAGACTGAGCACCAAGTGGCTGCATGAGCTAAGAAACACATACTGATGTTCCGAACCCAAACCACTGCACTGAACAGTATGATTACATAGGACGCAACTATAACGAAACCCCCTACCTATCCTGCTCTTTTTCCTCACTTGTACTACAACATACGGTCATAACTTTGACACATGGTCAGAAGATAACATTGACTGGGGCCCCCTGGGGGCTGTGGAGCCATAGAAAGCTGATTTGTTTGCTCATTATGTGTAGCTGGCTCTGTATTTTGTAATATCTCTTCAAATGCCCTCCAGCTTCAGTTCATTCACACAAATCATTTTAGACAGAGAGAAACATTTACAAGGCAGAAGTTGATTTTCAGGACAGACAGACAGGCATGACGTACGCATGGTTTCCCTTCGAGGGTCTTTACGTGAGCAAAATGTTTTAAAAAAAGAAGAAGAAGAAGAAGAAGAAGAATTTCTTACTTACCTTCAACACGAGATTCAAGGTATTTATCCAACTCGGCATCTCTCTTCACTGCCTCTTCTGATACTTTGGGTGCATTTGGCAAACACACTAACACAACGCTCATATTATCTCGACTTCCCTGTAGGGAGAAGAGCAATTGAAATTTTCCATAAAGATTTTGTAGGAACACAATAATATATATTCCTGCATTTTTCACCCTAACCTATTTTTCTCTCCAGACTGCAAGATAGGAACATAAATTGGATAGGTTTTCTGGGATATTTTTCCTAGTGTAGAGGCAACTTTAGGCCTCTTTCAAGATGGTATGATTTAAAAAAAAAAACTGCTTTATTTATTAAATAAATAAATGAATGAATGAATGAATGAAAGAGAAACATGGCGCTTGGTTTTCATTACACGTCACTGGAACTAGAACTTGTGTATTATGATCA
This sequence comes from Chrysichthys cranchii, assembly GCA_030068335.1. Lineage (NCBI taxonomy): Eukaryota > Metazoa > Chordata > Actinopteri > Siluriformes > Claroteidae > Chrysichthys > Chrysichthys cranchii. The sequence goes on along the minus strand of JAQMCW010000037.1, from coordinate 18,219,093 downwards.
TAGGAGTTAAGATTAAATCTTTCAGCCAAACACACCATCAGTAAGAAAAGCGTCTCAGGACAAGAGCAGATCACAGTGAGCGAGGGCTAAACATCTGCTGTGTGAAATGTCATGTCACAGAGAGCAACAGCTTGTCAGAGACAGGGGACAGATGAATATTTTTAGCTAAAAACCAAACAAGGTCAGTCTTACATCATTCTTATAATTAGAAAAAGCTTCACCAGATGTAGTCTTTTATGTCCTTCTCTTCATCTTAGACGAAGATTTAGGAAAAACAAGTAATTATTAAAGAATACATTTGCCTAGAGAATTCATGAAACCCGTTGTTTTGTTTTTTTAAATATGTATCTTACAAAATTATGCTTAGTGCCTGCCACACCAACTGCCCTTAGGCTTTCATTATGAGTGGTTTTTTTTTTTAATAATTGTGTTTTTGTGCTTTCCGTACCCCTGGGAAACACGTTAAAATTATTGTCTGAGGTAGTCACATATTAGCATGTGATAGATTACGTGTGTGTGGGGGTGGGGGGGTGGTTAAGTACCTAAAGTACTAAAGTTAAACAACTCCCAAAACCACATCATAATTAAGATAAGGTAAGCAATTTCCCAACAGTCAGGAAGCTCATCTACCTTGTGCAGACACGTGTCCACCACCTCATTGCACACTTTTTCCAAGTCATCAGCCACCTCCAGCCTGGTGCGCACAAAGGCACACAGCTCCTCGTTACTCATCACGTCCCATATACCATCACAGGCCAGCACCACAAACTCGTCCTCCTCTGGAACCCGAGGAATCTCAAATACCTCAGGCTCGGGGGAAACCAGCTGCTCGGTGGGGCCCTTGCCCTCCACGCACTTGTAGTCATAGTCACCCAGAGCACGTGACACAGCCAGAGAGCCATTCACACGTTGGATCATGACAGAGCCACCGGCATTCTGGATGCGCTCCTTCTCACGTGGATCGCATGGCTTATGGTCGAGTGTGGAGAAGCGAACACGTGCGTCGCGACAAAGCAGTGCGCGTGAGTCACCACAATTGATGAAGTACATATGCTCAGGTGAGAGCAGTACAGCCACGGCCGTGGAGCCGCTGCGGTCAAGGCCGTTGCGTGGGTCTGCGAAGCCACGCATGTGCTCGTCGATGCGCAGGAAGCCGGTGCGCACGCCGCTCTTCACCGCCTCCACACTGCGGCCTAGTTCGCCGGCTGGCGCCGCTGCCACGATGTGCTCTAGCAGATGCTTGGAGCAGTAGTTGGCCACACGAGAGCCTGCATGCCCATCATATACAGCAAAAAAGGACCAGTCGTCAAGACCATGTGGTAAACCCACAGTGGCTGTATGTGCATCTTCCATTTCCACACGCCATCCTTGCATGCTGCTCAGGCCATAACGCAGGCCATTGCCCTCACCGTGCGCATTGTGCTTCTCCGTCTTGGGCTTGTCTAGGAATGCCCCCATGACTCTCACCGGTGGCTAGGACAAAAAAAATAAAAAATTGAAAACATGAACAAGTGATTGATACATGTAGACTAATTTATCAGGGTAAAGCATTACAGTGGACAACACAGAGACAGCTAAGGGCAGTGCTCTGTTCTCACATCCTGTACCATTCTTCTAAAAGGCAATGAAAACCCCTTAAAGGTTCACCCACGTAACTTCATGCAGTTTAGACAGTGTGCAGCACAGGGCTTATCTGCTTTCGGATCCCTTGAGGCCAACACAACAATGTAAACTCACTAGTGTGCTAAGGCAAATAAGCAGTATTGTTGAGGGTGTAACTATTTACATAAAAGGAGGTATAAACAATAAAGTATGGCACTTATGGACATATAAGCAGTAGGATAAACAAGCACAACAAAACTTACTATCCTTAATATTTTATTACCCAAAAAAAAAGTCTCATACTGATCATGAAAGAGTTCATGATTGGGACACAGATGTCAGGAACATCTTCGTCAAAGATGCCTCAACTGGCTATGGTTGAATAGAATAAGAAATAAGTAAAGCGCCATCTGCATGTAGGTCTATAGGAAATACAGCAGTAACTAGAGGTCGAAAGTGCACATTCATTGACTGTCAGCGAGAGATATAACAAAAACAAATGCACATGAGAGTTCCCTGGTGCAAAAACCACAAGAACTGGTCTACAGAGATGCGGGGGGGGGGGGGGGGGAAGT
>JAQMCW010000037.1:18205760-18216816 GCA_030068335.1 Chrysichthys cranchii | reverse complement strand
AAAGGTTAATAAGAGAGTGGGAAGGGTTTATAAAGCCTTAAAATATATATAAATAATAAAATTAATGTAACGTCGCTACTTTGCGGGTTTCATCTGTCGCGGGGGGGGGCGTAACCCCCGCGATAGGGGGGTCACTATACAACACATATACTACATGTTTTTAAAGGCTTCATTTCCTAAGATAAACGAAGACGTGTAACAAAGGCAAAAATTTGCGAAGAGTCACCTGGTCGCTGAAGGGTTAAAACTTTTCAGGGTAAACTGATAATCTAATCCGAGTTAATGTTAACACACTAAAGGCTAAAGGTATTGAGTTAGACGTATTTCTCAATCGCACATTTATGTAACCTGAACATGAAGTCAGCACACTGAGCAACTTGTGCAGAAATTGCTGACATAAAGCCTAAACTTCTAAAAGGATGTAGACAAGGATGTGGCCTTTTTTTCCTTTTTAAACCACGAACAGCAGCACTGTAGATGGCGAGTTGTCTTTCAAGTCAGCTACAGAAAACTGTCTTTAATAAATACCTATAGCACAGCTGTCTATACTACAGCTGATCCTTGCAAACCAGAAAGGCAGTACCCAGGGTTTAGCAGACCTACAGCTCAGTGGACTACAGACCAGTCATCTGGCATGTGATGTCATAAGGCAGCTTGTCTGAGCATCTGCGTCTCACACCCACTGAACTATAAATAACCCCATCTAGGATTACACATCACCGTTCTGTGCTGTAAGGCCTCTAATCACATATACTCGGTTTTCAAACTCTCACCTTTCATCAGAGGAAACTGCATTTCCTGCGTTCTTCGCCGCACAATATCCAGAGCCTTGTGACAGAGCCTAGCTGAAGCAACTTGACCACAAAGGTACAGGAGGAAAGGGACGTCCAAAGTGGCTTCCACTGGACAAACACGTTATCCTCTGAAGTGCAATATAATTTAGTATTAAAACAAGGTAGAGTGTATTGAACACCTGTGCCCTGACTCCGGCTTCAGCGCACTTTGATCACGCAGCGCAATTAGCATCACAGTGGCCGAAAAAGGCCGGACAATAATAACTCATCAGTTATGAATGCAGGTGGACTCCCAGAGAGCTCCTTGTGTTCCAGCAGAAGACAAACAGAAATTAAACATATTCAGTCAGGAACAGGAAATCTAACAAACCTTTGAAAGCCTTTTCAATAACGGGGCCTAACGAATGAATAAACGCAAATTTATACGCCTCATTATTCGCCTTTTACAAACTCGTATCCACCATTTACATGTGAACCGTTGTAGTGAACGTAACAACAAGAGAACGAAGATGTGCAGGGTTAGACTTGGGTGTCGTGGGCACGAAGATCTGTCTTATACTGCACAGCCTGTGAAACACTACCGGCTCTTACGCAAGATCTGCTTCTTATCAGAGGCTCAAAATCAAGCGCACACCAGACAACAAACCTATGCTAACTCCAGTCCTTCTATAAATACCCTCTTTATGGTTTCCAGCAAACGCTTTCCAATATAGTGAGTCATTTGATGGCTTTCAAAATGAACTTACCTGCCTTTATATAGGCATCTGTTCAACAGCTTTGCACCCAGATGATCTGCTGCTCTTACAAGACCCCCTACATTCCACTGATGTGAGCAGAGGAGGCCTACATAGTGTCGAGAAGTACGCCACTGCAATGATGTAACCACTGGACCACTGTCACATGGCCCGTTTCCATGCCTACCGTGCCTGGAGTGGCAGCGAAGAGTGGTTTCTATAGCAACAAAGCGCTTCAACAGGGCCCTTCAGTGCATCTTTGCTGTGACCAGTGCCTTCTCTGGAATGAGGAGTGAGAGATCAAGCAGCAACAACACAACAACAAAAAAAACAGAAAAATCCCACACTGGGCCATCACACTCCGATTTCAACACCAAAGAGAACAGACATGAGGATATGCTCCAGTTGTTTTTGTTTGTCGACTTGTCTTGCCAAGTGCATTAAACGGGGATAATTCAAGCTTATGGCAAGCTTTGTTCTCAGACAACTATGCATCAAGGATGAGAATGATGTAAATATCTGCACATACTTCTTCACAGTCACAAGTCAAATATTCGGTGTTTACTTCACATGTGCAAGCCAGCAGCAGAAAACAAAGTGATCCTTGTCGAAATAGTGCATGACTCGATCACTGAATTATATCCACCTTTTCCTTGCCAACTAAACACTCAAGATTCCTCAAGAGGGTAGTGCAACTGTGGCGGGATTTTTTGTTTGTTTGTTTGTTTGTTTGGTGGTTGTTGTTTTTTCCTAAAACAGAATGAAATGGCAAACATTTGGAAATGAACGCACTCCTGTGAACAGGCTTGTGAGATTGAGTGTAAGATGTCTGTGGCTTTGAGTGAAGGTGGCCAGATATACACAACACGTTTACACATTACATCATTACAGCTGGAAAAATACCAGAAGCTGGTTACAAGTCCACTGTAGCTGCAATTGCCAGCAGTAGTGTTTGCTCAGCTTCGTTATCTGTTAACAAAGTGAGGAATGTTGCACGACTGAAGTCAGGACTTGAATAAAACTATATAAACTCTAAGTGCATGTGCGCAGCACCGGTGAGATATTAATTTCTCTCTTGCATGGACAAATCACTCTGAGAAACACCGCACTGTTTCACCTTCTTAATTTAGACCCTCGTTCATGTTTCGACAGTGAAGATGTTCACAGCTTTATCGGTTTGGTAGAACAGAAGATAAGCCAAGATACATCAGAGAAAGTTATTTTGCGGCTCTCCTCCAGAGTCAGACAAAACGGGCTGTTCAACATGTACAGGACAAAATGAAGGTGAAAAGGAAAGACGTATTACAAGATACTATGATTTATTTTTGTCGATATTAAAGCTGCAGACACCAGGTTTTCTGATAGACGTTCGAAGCATTCGATTTGACAGCCACTGCGATAATTACGTGATATTTATTTATGACACCATCAATAATAATCTCAAGCCAACATCTGAATTATAAGAAATCTCAATGGCATTTATCACCTTTATAAGTACAGTCGATCCGCTCATCTACGGACACCGCATTAACGGATATCAGATGCGACAGACGAAATCCACTGGCCTGAATACAGAATCCATTAGACCGAATGTCGGGTACGAAAGTTTAAAAAATCCCGGGTGATGCAATCTGAGTCCTGTACTTCTGCAATTGTCAGCTAGGCAGCGGTGCCGTGCATGCTACTTTACAAGCGTCGGTTGAGCTGTGGTTGTTGTGAAGCTATACTGTTTTTTCAGCGATTATTTGGAGTTTTCCACTGTTTTTCTGCCCAGTGCCATCATTATGCCACCCAAAGATAAGTCTATTGGTAAAAGAAAGCATGTCAATCTTAGTATTAGCTAGAAATTAGAGCTCATTAAGAAGTCTGGTGTTTCTGTCTCCTGTGTTTGGAGTATGGTGTGAACACACATAAGTGTAAATTGTATTTACATCAGTATTTTATGTACTTACCTATTTATGTTGGTCATTATGCCGCTTGTCATGTGTACAGTACTTGGGTAGCACTTTTATGGACCTTAGTGGTGTTTTTCCTTGTATTTCCACCATTTTAAACCCCTACCCCCCACCCCCCCACACACACACTTCACATCAACGGACAACCTCTCCCCTCAATTTGTCCGTTAATGGGAGGATTGACCGTAATCCATCTCCCAAAAAATGTATACATGCGTAAAAAGATGTGTGTATGGTCAGTAATTCAAACACACATTTACAGAGAAGAGACATTCTTGCAGTGCACTTCTTTAAACAACTGGGACACCAAACAGTACAATTTCATTTCAATATTTCTTTGATATCAGACATTATAATAATTCATTGTATAATAATTCATAAATGCATGCTGTTTAATATAAAAATGCAGTACTTCATACTTATTCCTTCATTCCATTAAAACCATTTACACCACCACATGATTAACCTTAAGACTGTCTTAAGACTTAACTTGCTGTTAAACTATGGGTACACATATGCAAGATGGCCATTGCACATATCCCAAGGTCATAGGTGCACATATCCTGAGAAAGTCATGCTCAGAAATTAAGGCGACACAGCCACGTGGGGCAGCAGCAACATATATAGTGGAGGCAGTGCAGCACTATGTAAAACTCTGTCCACAAGTGCATAAAATAAGCATGTGAATACAAGTAAATGAACAATACTGCTCACGTAGCAGCTGCACCTGCACACACATGGTGAAAATGAGGTTCATTAATACCTTTAACTGTAACCAAGTAAAGTTCAAGGTCTTTTCCAGTGAGAACGCTGCAAGTTTTTAGCATACCAAACAGGTCCAGCCAAAAATAGAGTGGTACGTGTTTTTTCCTTAACTAGTCAAGCTAAGAAGCCTCAAAAAAAAAAGTTCATTGACAACATCCATATGTCTCGCCAAGGGGACAACCTCTAACGCTGAAGCTTGTAATCGGACACGATGCCTCACTAAAAATAAACAAACTAGTGTTGCCAAGTAACTTGTTTGTTCCCCCTCTTATTTAAGTCGCCAGACTGAAGCTCCTCAAACCTCATCCTTATCCCAAACCAGTCAGTTTTCTTGAAAAAAATTTAAATAAAAAATGGGTAGCTGAATGAGGAGTTCTACAGCTGCCTTTATTATCTGGGCTTCAGGGAAGGAAGAAATCTGGATGTGCTTCATATGCTATTTATATGGTGACAAGCTCTACAAGTGTGAAAGAGCAGGTAGTTAACAGTGATTAACATGCCAGCTAAAAGTAGAGGAGAAACTGATGCAACAATCAGGACTGCTGATTTGTGTCTCAAGTGTGGGATGAGCCTAGTAGAGATCCTTAGGTAAGAAATAGAAACAGTGAGAAGTGTGTCAGATGGTCAGTGGGCGGACAAGCGCCACATAAAGTCTCCACAGACATCAGACCAACACAATTCACTTTGGGTGTGCAAAGGGGTACTTGCTCTAATGCAGCAGAAACGCTTAAATAATGCTGATTCTCTTTACTCAGGGTTTGATTACTGCAAACAAGCCAGCTAGAGCTTCCAAACCTGCTCATCAACCTGGGATGGCTTCACTCGAAATAATGGGCCGAGCTTAACCTAAGAGATTTTCTACTCAAGTCATGGAAATCGAGCTGATGACTCAGCTCAGCTCCCCACCGGCTTCGGTGGATCAACGTCTACATGCCCGTTAGCCAGTGCCCTCAACATCATGAAAGATTTCTGGAATCAAAGCTTCTCCTTGTACTGCAGGATCACAGTGCAAGCTCTGAAGAAGGGGGGAATTGTTGGACAGATAGATAGATAGATAGATAGATAGATAGATAGATAGATAGATAGACAGACAGACAGATAGAGGTGATGTCTGATATGGATAATAGTCACGACTGTTTTAATGCTCTCCTACGTCTGATCATCAATCCGAGAGAGGGAAATAAATAAATAAAAGCATCACAAGGTAGAGAAGGTTTCCAGATACTAACAAGTTAACTCAATTTTGTAAAGCACACAGCAGGTCCACGCACTCTCAGCCTCTGAGGGCAGGCTTTCTTCTAATCAAGGAATCTCAAGACAACAATAATCTGAGAGGGACCATAACCATCTATGACAGAAACCAAACTAAATATCACAAGGAGTTACAAAAACAACAACAAAAAAAACAACCTTCTGACTGAATCGTGCAAACACGTACACCCTACATTGTGTTAAACAGAAGATGCCTTCAACATAAACTACACTGAAGCAGGTTATCCGGCGCTCTGTAGACAAAGCAGATGCAAATCTCACAAACATAAAGCTGAAATAATTACAGCTTAACAGTGCGACCACCTGCTGTTCAACCATTCAGACTAAGTGAACATGGATGGTAAGCAGTTATTAAAATTTACCTTTAGAATCATAAACAGCACACATCGGTAATTTCAGCCTGCATTATGGTTATGGCTAAAAAAAAATTAATTTTTAAAAATGTAAATAAAATACACAAACAATCCTGATCATTTTGCTCAGTCCTGAAACAAGTTTATTTAACACATGGGTGGACATGTCACTAGCCTGGGTGACCGAAGCGAACCGTTTTAGTGTCAGGCTATCAGGTTATTAATTAATTCATTACAGTTGCCACAAAGACAAGTAGGTTTAACAACCAGAGAAAGAATAATCTTTACTTCATGCTGACTTCTACAAACCTAATGTTTTCATTTGGTATGCTGAAACATAATGCACGTCACAGCAGTGTGACAACTTTATGCTGTAACTCTGTAAAAAAAAAAAAAAAAAACCATGAGCTACTTGTTCTGTACACATCACCTAGGTGGGTTAATTAGTGCCCGCAAATGACAGACGACCTTTCACAATAATGAGTACGCAGGTATGTAGAAATATTGATAAAACCCAGGAAATTTGGAGCACACAGCTGGCATACAGCTCTCCTCCTAAAACAACATGTCATCACGCAGGTAAATCCAGAGCGTCTATAACGGCACTACCCAGAGCTGAATAATATTTTTGGAACGCCACAGCTTACACGAGAAAAGTTCAGCAGTGACTTCGTGACTTACTGACAAGGGCACAAATGCAAAAAACCTTCTTCCTAATTGCCCTGACCTTGCCCCTGCCCCAAGGCTGGAGTGCCTTAAAAGGGGTAGTGGCCCTTCAAAATAGAGCTACGAGGGAAAGGGGTTGAAAGCTTTACCTATGAAACAGGATACTACTCATTACGTCATTAGTAACCCACAATGGCATGTACATAACACACCAGTGATTAGCCATTCCCATTCCAGCCATTTCACTGTAGTCCTGCCCATAGAAATATCTGCCCTGCATCAATATTAGATGATCAGGAAAGTGCACAAAATTCACTGATTCATACATGGGGAAAAAAAACAAACAGTCCTGTCAATCACAAATCACTGCATACAGAAAGGTTCGACTGAAACAGCGATTTTTCTGAAATGCTTGTTATAACACCACAATTACATATTCCTTTGCATTTACGTAAAACAACATCCCAACAGATTTTAAAATTTCGCTTGTTTATCTACAAAACTATACTTACATTGATGGGCTTCTTTGCCCACACCGTTAGCCTTGTTCAATGTTACAATGCTTTGATTCGCAAAGCATTCTGGGTATTTTCCTTTACAACTCTGTGTCTGAAAATGCTCCACGTGGAGGGCTAGATGCCGGGATAGCGCTTTTATTACTACACTGTTGTCCCCTACACCTGACCATCACAACCGTATGTGCTTGTTGAACGTCCCAGATTTAGTCCCATTTGCTGTCATCATAACCTCCACTCTTCTGAGAAGGCTTTCCACTAGATTAGCACGGCTGTGGGGATTTGTACCCACACAGCCACAAGTGCTTCCTAATTTGTGGAAACAGTTTGGGTCTTCCATCACGGGTGTGATGGTCAGGTGTCCACATACGGTTGGCCATACAGTGTATGAGTAATTCTCTGGTTGTTCTCATGAATCATGGCATTCATCTAGTCTAACAAAGATGGAACACGTTTGGTCAAATTAATGCAGAGTCACCACCATGTGCACCTGTGTCAGCATGCCGCTTTACAGTCAGATAGCAAACAAGACAAAGACCAATCAGGCAAGGGTTTCAGTGATATTCAGCTAAACTGATTCGCTTAATTCAAAATATGATTCAGCAAAGCACAGGGAGCCTGTGAAAGCTAAAATCCAAAACTCGGTTTCTTGTTGATATATCTGGTCCAAGTAGACTTTTAGGCCTTTATTCATACATAGCAATTATACTATAGGTTACAGGTCACATTAGACAGCTACATTATCACGTTTCCTTCATTAACCCTAATCTGCATGACATCTTGTGTAAATTAGATATTTGATAGTAACTGACCTGTTTGTAAGGCCACTCAGTTTCTGGTTAATTTAACAACATTTTGTTTTACACTGTCTAGAAAACATCAAGCGCAAAGGTCGCTAACTGGCTGACGATGCAAATTGCCACATGCAAATTATGCAAATGATTCGGCTGAAGGCCGGTCACTAGACCAGAGACCAGCCACAGGGCTGAGGAGGAAGAAGAGACACGGAGAGAGTTCTCCCAGACCCTCACCAGTCAGATCAGTGGTGACATTAATGACAAAAAAAAAAAAAAAAAAATTTCTAGACAAACTGACAGAAGCATGGATTTGTTCTCCCTTCTTCAAGTTGAAAACTTATGGATCTCATCTATTCAGAGTCTGTGGCACTAGCAAAGGTGGTCAGGCAAAACAAAACCTTACCACTTCAATCGGTCTTATTTATAGACATGCACTAATAACTAATTGTTACACACTGAAAGGTAATGCTTAACCAGTCATTCATGTTAGTTACTTATCCATATATTTGTAATCAAGGAAGTTTATAAACCTGAGGCCAATCATTTATCATTCTGAATTAGACCAAAGCCTGGTTGAATGCTCAAATCTGATTGGTCAGAAGGCATGCATTATTCTTGTTCAACAGAATGGCTCCGACTGTAATTCTGACTGTAACATGAACGACAGGTGATTATTAATAGCTCAGTTTAATACTTTATTCTTTCAACACTAACACCTCATACACAGGCAATTTCACATAAACTAAGACTTGTAATAAACTGGGTTTTTTTTATGTTGTGATGTTTTTTTAGGAGATACTTAGTAATAATTTATCAAAGGAGTAAACGCTTTGTAACAATGATTCCCTGCTTAGGAAAGTCTTCTGACAGAGGACTTTATGCTTTCCAGGTTGGTTTCTTGGCAAAAAAAAAAAAAAAAAAAAAAAAATTTTGCTTTTTATGAGAACTTGTGACAGAAAAAGTGAGAAAAGCAGGAGTCTCACTTGGATGTTCCACAACATTAAATCTACTAAACTGGTATATTTTTTTTAAAAGAGCAACATGTTGTTCATTAATAAACTAAACATTGTAATCATTGGCAAGCTGATGGGGTATTATTAGCAGTTGACATGTGATAGATCAAATTTATGAGTAGGTAGAAATATTAACCGCAGTCTCAAGACTCAAAAAAACAATCAACCACCATCGGAAACGTTTGAAAAACTTTTTGTTAAAAAATGGTCTACAGATTTGATGAAATACCACACTTGCCCTCTAACAGCTGCCTGATTTCTCCCTGAATGAGACAGTGCCATGGACCACTCTGTAACTGCTTCCAGTCTCCTGGAAAAATGTATACAAATGCGAGGCTGTTTCATTTGCCTACAAGTTACCCTGAAGTTATTTTGAAAGTAAAGCCAAAAAAAACATGTAAATGAACACACTCAGACAGAGACAGAGAGAGAGAGAGAGAGAGAGAGAGAGACAGGCTGCTTTTTAGAAACTGATTAGAGGTGTAGTGCGTTTTGAACTGCAAACTCTAAACTGTACCTACACCCTTAAAGCAAGAAATTCAGCTTCGGGATTTGGGTTGATCTAGAAACCAAAGATGGCATAATCAAAATATAAACAAACACACACAATCACAATCCCAACGTTCAAATTCAGACGCTTGAACTCCAAAACGAATCCTAACGTGATTTAATTTTCCAACGGCGTGGCTCCACAGTTTGGTTTTTAAATATAGCTTGCTCGTGTGGTTGTCGTCCAACTATCAGAGTCACCATGTAAATCCTCACACTTGCAAATCGTCGACTTGAGCTGGCCTAAGTGATGTGAGACGCACTCGTCAGTTATGTAACGTTAGCTTGTTCAGAGCGAAAAAGTCCACCAGGGTGTTAGCCTCGTCTCTGTGATATGATAAACAAGCTAATGTTGTTGGGTCCAGTTTAAAACGTTGGCCTCACTACGAGTTAACCCATTCACGTCACTATTTCAAAGACACTACTACTTCAGCCTGAAGCTAACCCATAAAACACGAATTTTAGTGGGTTAAGTGACGTTAACTAGCTCCACGAAGAGTTATCCGGCCAGTTAGGCAGGTAGTTAGCCTCAACCAGCGTCAGGTGTTACAAAACGCAGCTAGCTAGCCCATTAGCTACACCTAGCGAATCTTCACGGCTTGCCCGAAGCACAGAGAGTGCCTTGCCTTACCTTACCTTATCTCAGGGTGTGATTATCCCGTCACACGGCGCCACGTACCAAGCAGACGACGACTCGAATTCCTCACCGCAAAACAGGTCTCTGAACATCTACCTAGCGTGCTGCTTACCGTGGGTACCGTCGCTAACCGCTAGCGCAGCAGGGCTAGCTGTTGGTTAGCTAGACTAGCTAGCAGGCTAGCTAATGCGGCTATTTGCACACGGTTACTTTAAAGTGCTCTGTGAACAAATTGGAGCTCCCGTGACAGGTTTTTTCATACATATTTGACACCAAGCGACACTTGTGTGGAGTGTCGGTCATGAGGAAAAATTAAATATGACTCCAAAGGAAAACCGTAGACGCTTAAGCGGGGTTTGAGGTAACTAGGCTACATGTTCTAACCCGATGACGTCTCTCCATCGCTGACGGCCAGCAGCTTGAGCTGAAGCGAGCGGGGGGCGTGGCTTCGGCCTGTCACTTGTCCGCCATTGGTCAGCCTCTGCCTGGCTCATTGACTTGCTAAAACTGGTTTGCGTGCTAGTCGAGAAAGCTCTCGGTTATGTAATGACAGTGAGGCGTGAGCAAGAGTCATGAAAAATGAAACATTTCTTTAATGTGATGACTCCAGAGTTGGTCAAATATAGGCCCAGGGGCAACACAGTGGTGCAGTGCTTAGTACGGTGACCTCACACCCTGAAGGCTCTGGGTTCGAACCTGTGGGCCATTTGGGGCTCTCTGTGTGGAGTTTGCACCTTGTCGTGCCTGCATGGGTTTCCTCAGGGTGCTATAGTTTCCTCCCACAGTCTCAACAAGTCTGTGGTTACTCTAAATTTCCTATAGGCGTGCATGTGAGTGTGAATGGTGTGTTAACCCTGTGATAGATTGGGTGTACCCTGCCTCTGGCCTGAAATCAGCTGGGATTGACCATGACAGATAAGCAGTATAGATCAGTGTTTCTCAACCTTTTCTAGGTTGCGGCACCCTTTCCATGAATGAAAAATCTCAAGGCACCCCAAACTTTTTT
>JAQMCW010000037.1:18015367-18029030 GCA_030068335.1 Chrysichthys cranchii | reverse complement strand
GTTGACATGTTTATGGAAATGTATCATGGCACAAACAAAGGAGATTACTGAGGACCTCAGAAAAAGGGTTGTTGATGGGTTCACAAACTTTAAAGCACCACTGTAGATTCTTCAAAGTAGCACACTATTGGCACTATCTTAAGCAGCATCATCAGGTAGTCTCCTGGAATGCTTTTCAATTATCAGACGCCTTGTCAAAAGTTCATCAGTGGAATTTCTTGCCTTTGTAACCGTGTGAGGTCATCGAGTTGTGTTGTGTTGTGTTGAGGTAATGTTGTTATACAGTAAAAAGCCCTAGTCCACAACTGTAGTAATCATATTATATCAGGAACCACTTAACTAAGTAAAGCGAAATGGCAGTCCACCATTACTTTAAGTCATGAAGTGTCTTTTATGTAATAAAAATAAAGAACTTTGACTTAGACGTGGTGTCCAAACTTTTGACTGGTACACAATCGTAATTTTCCTAGTCTTGGGTGCTGGTGTACAGAGTGACGTTTCAGAACCTTAACGTAAGGCTCAAGTCTTTGTTATCCTGCATGATTTGTAACCATTTCAGTGAGTTATCTGTTAGAAATTAATACACGTTAACTCCTTCTATCTGGCAGAAACAGGCAGATGAAAATGATGGAAGTTTACCTCCAGTTCAGGACCTGGTTCCCATCATACACAACCAGTCTGAGTACATCCAGCACCTGGAGGCTGAGGTGAAGTTCTGCAAGGTCGGTCCTCTTCCCCAGTATGGGATACTGTTTTTACTTTACATTCAGTGCAGTGCAATTAAATTTTATTTGTATAGGACTTTTAACAATGGACATCGTCATAAAGCAGCTTCACAGTATATAAGGTCCAATTAAAAGCTTATTAATCTATAAATGTATTTATTTATTTATTTGCTTGCTTGCACATATATCCCTAATGAGCAAGCCTGTGTCAACGGTGGCAAGGAAAAACTCCCTGAGATGACAAAAGGAAGAAACCTTGAGAGGAACCATACTCAAAAGGGAACCCATCCTCATTTGGGTGACATCGGATTGTGTTGTTATAAATAACTCAGTTCTGTAATCATGTGTTATATGGTCCAAAAGTACAGAACATGATTTGGTCTTCTTAATCTGGCCTTGGAAATATTGTTAATATTGTTGTATGTACTGTCCTGTACTGTACTATCTATTATTGCATATTATTTATAATTTGCAACATGTTTTTTCCTATAAAGGAAGAACTGCTTGCGATGAAGCAGCGAGTCAGGGTAGTGGTCGTAGAGAATGAAAAACTGCATGAGGAGCTGAAGGCAAAGATGGTAGAAGACACTCTGAAGGAATACACTCTCCTGGATGGCACGGTATTTTAGTGTTGGGAATTGTTCCGGATCGGATTAAAGCGATTACTGAAAATGAACGTATAAATAAATGAAAAATAATGGTGTACGCAGGTACAGTAACAGCATATGTGGATCTTTGTTCACAGTTTCTCGTTCTCCGTGTGATCAATTTCAGGTAAATGCTGAAACGTCAATAGACAGACTTGCCACAACACCAGTGGCAAAATCAAAATGGGATTTCATTCCAAAAACGGAAGACAAGAAGTGGGAAAAAGAGCTGGTATGTGATGATGCTTAAGTTAAATTACCAGGATGATTTTTTTTATTACTATTGTTAAAAAGGAAATCTTCAATTTTATTTACTATTGTGTCATTTGAATGCTCAGTCTTACAGTTTTAGTCATATCAATCCTACCATGTTTTTAGAAACCTTCACATTGCTTTGTTTGTGTTAATGTTTATTTAACGTTCATACTCGAATACTGGATGTTATTCTGCTAACTGTTTCAGGAGCAGTTAAAATGTTTGTACCAAGCACAGACTGAGACGCTAGAAGCTCAGGTAGTTTCACTGAAGTAAGTGTTTTAATGATCTTGGGTCAGTGATGATCAGGTCAACTCCAAAATCCAAACTGTACGATTCCTCTATTAACAAACAACTATTAACAAGCACCTCTGCCTTGTGCGTTTAGGAAGGAACTGGTGAGCTCTCAGGCAGAATGTGAAGACCTGAAGGAGCGTCTGAGGCACAAGGAAGCGGTGGCAAGTGTATCAGGAGCTGGTCAGCGCGTCGGAGGTTTGTGCCTGAAATGCGCCCAGCATGAGGCTGTACTGGCAGAAACACACTCCAATATTCACGTCCAGGCCATCGAGCGACTCACCAAGTGAGTGGGATGCTGTCATTGTACAAAATATTCAACACTCATTGTACAAAGGACACTTACACAGATTGTTTCAGAGAGTACTTTTACTCCAAATCAATATCCTAACTAATAAGTACATTTTCAAAGTCAAAAGTCATTATTTGTCAGCAGATATTTTAAAAAAAAATATTGTAAACTGGAAAATGCAGATAATGTAAGTCGTCCAACCACTTCAGACTGTGACTGGCTTTGCATATTGTTCAACAGTGATTTTCGCAGTTGGTTGGATGTTGTTTTTCACTGAATTTTCAACCAATGTCGCAGATTCTCAGTAGGATTCAGATCTGGATTTTGGCCACTGTAGAACATGCACCTTTTTGCTTTAGCCACTTCTGCCTGTCTTTGGCCTTGTGTTTTTGGGACCATTGTCCTGCAGAAAGGTAAAGTTTCTCCCAAGCATTTTTTATTTATTTATTTATTTATTTTTTCAGCAGACTGAAGCAGTTTCTCTTGCAAATATCCCTTTATATGTCCCTCCATCTATTCTCCCTTGAATTTTGCCAAGAAGCCCAGATTCCTAGGATGAAGTGTCCCCCAGAACCTGATGCTACCACCACCATATTTTACTGAAAGAGTGGTATGGCCTCTGTTAGGATTGCACTACACATACCTTTTTGAAACTTGCCCAGATACTTCTTCCACTTCTAAACAATTGATCCAGCAGTCCTTACTGGCATGTCCAGCCTCTTAGATATTATTTCACACCTTATTCCTAACTTCCTTAAAATGCTTTAGTTTTCATCTTCACTCATTTCCTTTGATGACAACTAAATGCCATTTATAAGTCTATTGTGTCTATATTAAGACAATATCTTTCATTTTGAGTGCCCAGAACTGCAAGGTTGAATACCTATGTAAGCAGCATTAATTGATTTACTTTGATTTCTTTGCTGATGGGAAGCCTATGTGTATTTGTAAGGGTTTTTTTTGTCTTTTTTTTCTACAAATCTGATCAATTCCAGGAGGCCTGAATAATTTTGCAAGCCACTGTATATCAGTACAAGTTTTGTTTATGTAAGAAGAATGACTATAGAAATATCCTGTAGGTTTACTGATTGCCAGTCATCTAAAGTTGATAGAAAGTCCATTAACAGCAGTACATATGGTTGATTGTCCATTGATTTGTTTTCGGTTCTTTCTAATCGATTATTTAAGCTCACAGCACAGTTAAAGGGAGAGCTGCTATTGATTTTCTTTATGCAGTAGATCTGTTCATCTATTGATTGGGTGCCACGATGGAGCAGTTAGTTTGTAAAAGGACATTATAAATACAGTATTCAAATTAGGAGGCTTTGCAGTTTACTGATTAGTGAACAAACAGATTGTGTTCATTTAGTTTGAATGAGAATGACCCGCTGACCCAGATGTTAGTATTTAACGTACTTAACGTACTTAACGTAACATAATCCCAGAGGATTGAAGAATTTATTTATTTATTTATTTTTTTGCGGGGTCTGTGTGCATGTATGTGTTTGAGGTAGAGAGCGGGACGAGCTGATGATGGCGCTATGCTCTCTGAGGGCCAGTCAGAGCGAGGTGCAGCAGAGGGAGTGGGCTGCCTATCATCAGGTCAAACAGTCTGTGGAGATGGCAGAGGAGGCTAACCTGGAGAAGACCAAGGTGCATCAACAGTCCATAGAAATGTCTGCATACTGTGCATCTATCGTGAAAGAATAGAAACTCCTAAGCTAAATTCTGAAAACAGCCAAAAGTTTTGGACAAAATTGATTTTTTTTTCCTGGCAGTTGTATACTTTTACTTCTATCCTTTAAGAACATATAAATATATTTTATCCAACTGACATGGAAATGTTGCTTTCTAACCTTTGCTTGGCTGACTGCCTCCAAAGTTCACATCTGGTAAGGAGCCAGTTTAACAAACAGAGCTAAAAACAGTCGGTCTATCTAAAGATGTCTAAAACTTCGCTGCCTAAACATGCTTTTCTCATGAAATGACAGTCACAGGAAAGGTATTACCATCTATGTGCCATAGCAGCATGGACCAATGATGAATCTGTTTCTAGTCAGATTTGAAAGTGATGACATATAGATTATCAGTGTGTTAGTGTTTCAGTGGAGTCAGAATTAAATCTTTAAATGCTCACCTTTTCACTTTTGGGGACCGTTAAAACTTTAACTTTTATACTATTACTTTAAATGGACAAACATTTGCAGTTGTGAGAAACCTGGGAATGAAAGAAGAAAATGGATTACAGTGGAACCTTGGATTGCGAGCATAATTTGTTCCGGAGTCATGCTTGTAATCCAAAGCACTCGTATATCAAAGCGAATTTCCCCATAAGAAATAATGGAACCTCGGATAATTTGTTCCACAACCCACAAATGTTTGTATAAAAATTATTAATACAAAATATAAAGTAAAAATACATAAAGCAAAATAAGATGCACTTTACCTTTAAAAAGACTCGTGGCTGGTGTGAGGGAGACGAGAGAGGAGGAGGGTTATTGTGTGTTACTTTCACTACAACTCACGGAATCACTGCAGTCTGTCAGCTCACTGGGATCGTTTTCTTTTCGTGCGACTTTAACGAGGAAACTATCTAAACTATTTTTAACGCCTGCTTTTGCCTCCTTTTGAGGATTTCGTGGAAATGCGACGTTGCATTGTCATTAAACGGATTCATTGCTCGCACTGCTACAGCCTTATTCGGGTGGTGCTTTTCTACAAGGTTTTGCACTCTCCCACATTTTACACATCTCCCTGAGGGTCATTTTCGCACACACACTAACAGTATATGCTAGCGCGGATGTTGACTGTACGAGTAAGCCACAATCCCGCAGTGAGTGAGAGAGAGAAGTTGTGATCACGTGAGGTTTGGCAGACGAAGCGTATGCATACAACTCGTATTGCAAGACCTGGCTCATTAACCAAGTCAAAATTTGCTGAAATTTCTTGCTCGTCTTGCAAAACACTCGCAGACCAAGTTACTCGCAATCCAAGGTTCCACTGTATTGGATTTAAGCCCAACGATGTGTGTTTATAAAACTCTCCAATGCAGTTGTTCAGAAATTTAGGAAATTAAGGCAAAGGAAATTACAGCTTTACTGGGAGCAAACAAATGTAAATGTGCAGCTGTGTGCAGACACAAGCCCAGTGCTAAATACCCACAAGCCCACTCTTTACTACCCAACATCACACAGCACCCAACCTACTCCAGTGTTTAATATGTGTTTAGAAGTTATCTTACTTGAAAATTACAAGTTTAACTTGTACTTACAAGTTAAAGTTATCTTTAATATTTGCTTTTCTAAACATTACCTGTTCTCGTCCTGTGTGTTAATGGGTGTTTTTCCAGGCGCTAGTTCAGTGTGAGCACGTCCTCGCTGAGCTGGCTAGGCAGAGGGAGAGACTGGAGAAGGAACTTGCTTTAGAGCAGGAGAAGATTGCACAGGCGAAGGACTCTGTGCGCTCTGAGGGCAAGAGAGAGAAAGAGGAGCTCGCTCAGATGGTAAGTACTTTCAGCAGAATGGACTGTTCTTGCAAATGCAGACCTGCCAACCTTCACAGGTTTCATTTGTTGCACAGAACGTCCAAATTTTAACATTGGTTTAACAGGAGACTTCTTTCCCCCTAGTAAATACAGGAGATAAGCCAACTGATGCATGCATATGGAATGATTGGCAGTTCCACATGTGTTTTGATCTCCTAATATTAATTGATCCCCTGGAAGCCCTGCCCCTTCCCCATCTTATACCAGTAATGCCTCGCCTCTGGTCCGTTTTCCTGCTAGTAAGATGAAACACCCTGGAGTTCTGTTAAGGTTAATGGAGAATGTGAAATAAAGTCTATTAATGTGTGTTTAACTTTTATTTAAGCTATAAGACAAATATATAGAGAGGTTAACATAAGTTAAATTTAACTACAATTATTAGGGATGCCACTGTGAATTTTCCAAAAATGGTCAAAAACTCCTTTTTATGGCAAGAAAAATAAAGTTGACCAAAAATGATTAAGTTAGGCCTACAGTAAAAAGTCAAATTGAAGATCATTACAAAGTTATTAAAAGGCTATGTAATCTCCTGCCTTGGTCAGCAAACCCACCCACAGTGGGACTACACATATTATTATCTGGAAATGTTTTTATGCGGACGTATAAACTGTGTTTATCTCTAAATCAAGGTTTTCCAAACTAAGGGTCGGGACCCAAAATGGGTCGCCAAACTTTATTTATTGGGTCACCATTTGGCGGGTTTGTTACGTGTAAATGCAGATGTTATGAGTATTCCTGATGTATTTTTGTTAGTTTGGGTCATGCTGTGACACCAGATTTCTCTTTCGGGTCTCGTATTGAAAAAGTTTGGGAACCACTGCTCTAAATCGTTAGAAGCTGATAATGTTATACATAAAATCCAGGTGAATAGAAACCCTGTTTATACTCTACACTGTTGTTTGCTGCCCTCTAGTGGCAAACAAACTATAGTACGTAATAGCCATCAAGAGACCAGATTGAAAATTCAGTATGAAAAAAGTTTCTATTTCCACGTAGCACACAGTTTTACTGTTAATTTTTTGCTTATTTTATGTATATGTTATGTATGTTATAGGTTATCATTTACCAAAGTATCTTGTGTCTTATGAAATCAAAATTTCAATTTGCTACTGGGTTTTTTTTGTTTTTTTTTTCCCTCTGGAGGTTTTACTCAGCAGTACTGCACAAAGCACTGTGTCCGTTCCCTGTGTTCCAGGTGACCTCCCTGACGTGCAGAGTAGCTGAGCTAGAGGGACTTTTGGATCGAGGAGATAGAGAGAGGAACTCCCTCAACACTCAGTTAGAGGAGGCCTTTAAGAAGCTCACGGCTCAGGAGACCGACAACAGCAGGGTACAGAGGGCCCACACTAGGAATTCAATAATGCTCGGCTGCTTCGCTGCAATGTCCTGGTCTATGCACCATCCTGTATTTCTCATATGAAAGTACGGTTTTAGATAAGGGAATGTACTGTTGTTGTGGTTTTGTTTTTTTTTTGTCTTATTTACTTTTGGATGGAATGCTGTTTGAAATGAATTGCAATGGCAATAAATGAACACCAGATGGCAGTAGAGCAATGTAAATGGCAGAATTTCCTTTCAGCAACTATTGAGTAGGATTGTGTAGGGCTGTGAAAGTGTCCTCTTACTCATTTGATATTTGGACCTGACGTGTAGAATTTAACCCTGGAGAACTGACAACTTTGATGGAATAAGGATGGGGCAGTTATGACTAGTGATCCTGAATGTAACAGTGCTGTAGTAAAGCTTATGGCACTTTGTTCTAGGTGTGTGGGGAGCTGCGCTACCAGTTGAGTCAGGCCCAGCTTAAGAGAGAAGAGGCTGAGAGGGAATTACGGGACTCCCGATCTAAACTGGGCCGCCAGCTCGAGTTAGCACAACAGGTAAGAGACTGCTTGGGGTCAGAGTGATATTAAATCTAAACAATACATTCTGAATCAGGTACTTGTTGAAAAAATGAGAAAATGGTAAGAAATACATAGGTTTACTAACGCCTACTTGCTACCAATCCTTCTCTTTCTCTCTCGCTTTCGCTCTCTCTGTCTCTCTCTCTCGGGTTTCAGGAAGTGCAGAAGCTGGGTGCAGAGCTGAGTGGCAGCCAGCAGCGTTTGGAGGAGGCCCAGAGGGCAGAGGGCCGAGCTCGGACGGAGGCAGCCGGCCTGGCAGAGGGGCTGAACCGCGCCCAGCGCCAACTGCACCTCACCAGGTAACCCCCTTAATCCTATTACATGCCACAACACTGCGCCCGTTCACACGCTGTGCTTAGCGCAGTGCCAGCGGCCCGGCTGGAAGGCACCCGCACTTTATTAAAACGCCACGGTACACCATGTGCCAGGGGAACAGGGCCGGAGAGAGCAGGCACACGCTGGCCCTCTCTATAACGTCACCCCACAGTGCTGTGCTCTGTTTGCAGGTTTTAAAGGTAATTAGCAACGATCGGGCTACTTTGAGCGTCATTTCCGAATCGGGCTTAGAGTTGATCCTCAAAATTCTGCGAGGAGCCGTAAGGATTTGAGCACAGCGTTCCAGTAACGGCTTTGTTTAGAAAGAGATCGTTTATTAGAGACCTACATTTCACTGTTCACTCCGAAACGATCGATATTGTTCCCCTTAGACAAAAAAAAGTATTATTACTTTTGTAAAAAAAAAGGTCTAATATGACTCCACCGCTTTCGCACCACAAAATTTACCATGATTAGAGTAAGCAAAGCATTAGTTTGCACATTCACTGATTTTCATTATCATTATGAGTGTGCCAAGCTCACAAGGGCATGTTCTATCACTACACGGTATGGTTTTTTTCTTCCCAAACATGTGGCAGGGCAGTAACTGCTCCTGTAATCTTGCCAGTGTGCGTTGGGAGTTGTTTTAATGATGAAACTTGTGATGAACCTGTGTGACACTTTGGCTCAGGGGGACAAATCTGTACCGATGGTGTGCAAGAGTGCTCATTCTCCTTGACTCTGGCACTCTTGAACTGGCTCTCTGGTTGCAGAAAGGTCAAAGTTCGTGAGACTGGAGCATGTATGAGCTCACATTCGCCTGGTAAACTCTATACATGTGGTGCTACTGCACTGAAGTACTTAGCATTTGTGTCCAAAGTGCTTGTGGGTTTCATTCCCTCACCCACCACCTTGACTCTGGTGATGACCAGCAGTGATACGAGGTAGTGAGGCATCCTCAGTGGGCGTGGATAAAATTCCAGGCCTGTTTCTCAAGAGATAACACGTGAGACAGCTGCACAGCTGCAGAGGAGGGACAGCATCTGTTCACCAGAGGAATGACCAAGTATTACGACACGGTCGTATATTGTTTATGAGGTACTGCAGGGAAGCATGCTGTTCAGGAACTGTTATAATTTGGATCATTTGTTTACATTTGGTAAAGTCACTGTGTACTTGAGAGACTACATGATTCATCTTGACTGAACACCTCTTATACTTTTATCAAAGACTGTAGAGATGGGTTCGTATGAAAAAATATTTAGTAATATCTACATCTTCTCTTTATACGACAAGAAGAGTTGCTGATGTATACACACGTATTCACATGCATTTCTGCACGTTTTCCCAGCTATGCCAGGTCTTAATCTCTGACCAAGTCAGTAGTGCAAAACCTTTCTAATTGCTAACAACTGCTTGTATCCATTTGACTTCAGTTTAATGTATAGGTCCACAGTTCTGGTTATTATTAGCCAACACTGGACTTTGTAATGTTGATATCACAGAAGGCTGAAATATGCAAATATCTCCTTTAACACATTGCTAAAGCTTTTATTGTTCCAGATGAACATTTCGATCTGTGGAGGTTTTGGATGAATCACACCATCATGTCAAATTCGGTCAAATAATTCAGGCCACATCAAAGGCACACCAGTTTGTTCTTAATCCATCCAAACCTTATTAAAGCAATTTAATCAATCCTGTAAATTGTTTATAGTGAATTTATGGCATGGAAGTTCGATTTTTCTCTCAGTATTTTTAATCAGAAAAATGACAATGCAGTATGTATAATAATGCAGTACTGTGTCATAAATGAGCAGTAATGTAGAAGAAAATATAGCATCTATAGTAATAATAATAATAATAATAATAATAATCCCTGGCATGTTTTGAGAATGTGGACTTTTTCTTTTGTTGCTTTCTTCCCCATGGATTGCAGAAACGTTTTTCAGACTCGTTTTGCAGGATCGATGTTGTATATTGTCATGAAAATGCACTCCATAAAAGCAACGAAATGAAAAGCAAGCATGACAGTTGCTCTGATGATACTACACCGTAACAGCACAGAGTCCAGTCATTGTGACTTTTGCTCTTTTTCTGGGCCGTTTTCAAATTTCCTTCAATCACGATCTGGATCGTTACGGGCACTGTGAGCTAAACTGTGAGTTTCCTGGTTGGAGGTCTGGAAATCAGTATTAAACAACCAAAGATCGATAGTGCAGGCAAAACATACTAGGTTATTTTGTACAAATCCTATAGTCATTTTATTGTTAAATAGAATGGTAAAGTGGGAGCATATAGACTTGTGTGTATATATACAGTATGATTAGTGTGACTGTTTATACTTAAACAATATAAAGTGCTAATATATTTATTCTAATAAAAGACTGAAATGCCCTTTGTTGGTTTACCCAATGCAGTGCTCAGGTTGAATTATTTATCAGTGCTAAGCTGAGGTTTGTTTGCCCAGCATGTAGTCTGTGCAGGAACAGACAGCACTGAAGCAGACGTCTCTGTCCTTTAAATGCTCTTTACTTGCTCTCACACCGGCGACAAAATGGCCTGTTGAAGATCACAGAGGTTAAGCCGCTGACCAGCCTGGCTGTTGGCAGCACAGAGGTTTTTTAGCTTGTGTGTGTGTGTGGAGGATGTGCACGGCTGGAGCAGGTTCTCTGGACCTGCCACAGTGCACAGATGCATCAGACATCTGTCCATTCTTTTTGTCTTCCTCGGGGCTAAGACTTGTCTTTCGCGGCTCTCGCTTGCTTTATTCCAACTCCACGCAGACGGCTCAGCTGTAGCCCCTGTGAGAGAGCGGGCACGTCGGGCACCCTGCTGGGTGGCCGTGTGAACGAGGCCTGTGAAGCTGCCCTTTGATTCTCCTCTTTTCTTGTTCTCATCTAAGCCTGAGTGATCACAGCTCCCTCCAAACGGACGCAAATGAAGCAGTTGTCTTTTGTTTGTTTTCCCCCTCCCTATCTCTCGCTCTCCCTCTCTGCCTCTTTCCTTTTCTTGCCGCTTTATTTTTTTCTTTTCTTTTTTTTGGGCCCTCTCCCGGGCTCGCCAGCCCCCCGGCGCATGTCGGGTAGACAGACAGGGCCGGCGGCTCCAGCATCGGATCATCAGCCAGCTGTGCGGTGTGCAGCCGAGGATCTGTCCTAATCCCCCCGCTCTGTTCTCCGCCTTCTGACGGCTTTGAGCCCAGACTTTATTCCATTTGTTTGTTTGTTTTTTGTTTGCTTATGCCTTTTTGTCAACCCCCCCCTCCCAACCACTTCACCACCACCACCACACCCCCTTATTACTTACACGCCCTCAATTCTCACAATGTTCCACGGACCCCACATTGTGTAAATGGGAAAAAGCATGCAAGCCATAGAACTCCGTACACTTACTGTGGCCCTCACCTTCTGGTTCACAACTTCCTGCTCAACTCATTGGGTTTGCTGGAGCTCACTGTAGTTTGGACAGAGAGTTTGGTTGCCTTTATGACAAATATCCACATGAATTGTTGCCTGTCCTAAATTCTGATCCAGTGATCACCGTGTGACGGTTAAGGAGCTCCTATATATCAAACTAGCTAATATTTATGACCACTCCATGAAATACAGTACGCAGAAATCTGTGCATAAGAAAATGCCAGGGTGGGAAGGACAAAAATCAGTCATTTAGGACAGGGACATTTAGTACATCTTTATTAACTCTGCACAGCAGAGCTTTACCTTTCTCCCAACTCTCAAACTCAGTGTGAACACAACCATACGAGAATAAGCACATGCCTCCTCGTGCAATACAGATTTTCTATTAAGTCAAAGCTCTTGTGTTTGCTTTGGACTAGAATGCAGAGAGCCATGGTTTTTGTGTTAAAGCTTTGTCAAACATTTATTTTTAGTAAATCTCTCATTGCAAAGGCCTAATTGAAATTATGCTTGCAGCGCGAGATGACACATGGCCTTAGAAGTGAATGTGTCTGTGGTTCATCACACTTCAGAAATAGACATGATGCGTGAAAGTGTTTAAAGCATTTAGATTTAATTGGGACTGTTTGGTGTGTAGTATGTGCAGAACTGTCGCACTGGGGTCTGAAGAGGGGGCAGTACACAACTTTTTATGGCCTTTTGTGAAACTGTACTTCAGTAACTCCCATACTGATGACCGTGAGGCCTCTTGCGCTTTGCTGACAGTGTCATTGACTCGTCCTCTGAAAAAGTTGTTGTTCTAAAGCCCATAAAGCATTGAAGACCCACTGCAGCGTTGGCGTTAAGCACTTTCTCATCCCACCCCAGAATTCCATTAAACTTTACACGCCTCTCTGCCTTCCTTCAACCTCACATGATTGTGTGCGCGTGTGCATATGTGTGTGTGTGTGTGTATGTGGGAGGGCAGAGCACAATCCCCCGAATAGGCGAGAATGGGAAAATGAATAAAAGAGCGAGCAGATGCAGCTCCATGCCAGAGGGAGGCTGCCACTGTGCGTGAAGTCTGCCGCTCCACCAAACTGCTGCAAGACCAAGTCAGTGGGAGGTGCGTGTACCATCCGACGGGCAACAAAAGAACGAAGCCTGTGCCCTTCGTCAAAAGTAGTAGGGGAAAAAAGGAGCGGAGGCTGCCGCCAGCCGTGAGAAGCCATGTTCGCGCTTTGGGGCGAGGGCGGGCGCAGGCACAGGCAGGTAGGAGGGCGGTGTGCGAGGTGCTGGGCGGCAGCCATCTTGTTGGGGGGAGCAGATGGCAGCAGGGCTGTGAGAGGAGGGGCTGCTTAGCAGAACTAATCAGACAGTAACGGATGGGGCAGCTGGGACCGCTGCCGGCCAGGCGGGAGAGCTCCATGATGTTGACAGTGGTGTGCCCATTGGCCTGGCATGAGACCTTGCCACGTCTTCACGCCTTGCCTACAGGGCTGCAGGCCCCTCGCTCCTCCTCCTCCGTCGTGTGGCACAGGGCAGGACAGCAGCTTTTGTCTTGTGTCATTCTCGACCTCTCAGAACATGACATCACATGGCCTTTTGTTTGAATGACTTAAAGTCTGTCCCAAGGTCTGGCGGGCATAGGGATGTCGTGTGTGCAGAAATAATTCTTGTAGGTCATCAGGCATCCTGGGTGTCAAATCCTAATAAAAGGATAGTCAAGGTCAAGGTGACTGGACCAGTGGTGTAATCTTGTTATTAGCTGTAGAACTAATTCTACAGCTAAAGGCATGATGCTACCAGAGCCAGATGTACATTTAACCCAGCATGACTATAATGCTGATATCAACACAGCAGCTAGAAAAAAATATAGAAAAGTATCTTAACATCACAATACAAGTATACAATGTATTGTAATAAGTATCATGAGTATCATTAGGTGTCATTGTTGTAATAAATCTACAGTGAGACACTGACTGGATTTAACCTTTTAAACGAACAAAATATGTCTGCGGGTTCAGACTTTTCCATCAATTTTACTGTACTTACTGAATAAGCCAGAGCAGCAGTAATATACTTAGCTATATTTGTACCAACCCCCCCCCCATTACATACAACCCAAATTCCAGAAAAGTTGGGACTTTCTTTAAAGTTGAATAAAATGAAGACTAAAATACTTTCAAATTACACGAGCCAATATTTTATTCAGAACATAGATAACATAACAAATGTTCAAACTGGGAAATTGTACACCTTTATCCACTAAATGAGCACATTTCAAAT
>JAQMCW010000037.1:17996096-18014921 GCA_030068335.1 Chrysichthys cranchii | reverse complement strand
CCGTAGGTGTGAATGTGAGTGTGAATGGTTGTCTGTCTCTGTGTGTCGCCCTGCGGTGGATTGGTGACCCGCCCAGGATTGGCGCCAGCTTACCCCCACGACCCTGCACAGGCTTAAGCGGCAGAAGACGACATGTGGGCACCTTCTAGGTAACTATTAGAAACCTCAGAAGGGTCACTTCTTTTGGCAGAAATTTGTTTATGTAAAAAAAAAAAAGGTCCTTTACTGTTACGTAAGGTTATTTATGCGAGACGCTTTACACGACAAATATTGCTTAAAAGTGAGAAAAAGATGAAAGCGTCACTTTATCCAGAGAGGTTGTGCAAACAGAGTTAGATGTCTCACTTTGTGATGCTGTCAAATATTACTGGTGACTTCCCCTCTTTATCTCCCATTCAGCATGCTTCTGTGCTGGCCTGTAAGACCAGATGCCATGCCAGAGGCTATGTCCCTCAATTGAGCAAGGCCTCAACTCATTTGCCAGTCATTTACTCCATTATTTAATGCCCTAACCAAGTTCAAGGCAGTTACATGTGTGCCATTCATTTGCAGCTCTGTACTGGGAGCCTGTGTATACCCGGGAGAACATGGTCTCTGAACCTGATTATCCTCACATGGTGCCAGAGCTTCCCTCATCTGTCAAGAGCAGAATGCGTCTCGTTATAGTAGCTGCAGGGCAAACATGTAGTCATAACCACAACTTGCTTGTGGTTGATAGTGTATTGCTAATTGTTCTTAATGAATGTTTTCGTTGTTTTGTATTGTTTTGACTTTATTATAAGGAGTAAAGCAAGTTAGGCCTGCTGTTATAGGAAAATAATCAATGCTAGGGTGGTGTAATGTTAATTATTTTACAGTACCAGCACATGCCAGTGTGTTTTGTTCCTCTTATAACACAGCAATTTGGCAACGATTGCAGTTTATTATTATTATTATTGTTATAATAATTATTATTATTATTTCATAAGAATGATGCAACATACATATTTTTTTAAGTGTTTTACATTTAACTTGAATACATATCATTTTTTGAGACAAGTTAGTTCCTGTTGTCCTTTACGTTATAACAGCTATAACCATTCAGTCCTGCAACAGCCTCTCTTTTCCTCTTGTTGTGCCAGAAAGTGTAAACTTCTCTGTCCTGAAGACATTCCTATGGCGGAAAACTTACTTAAACAAAGCACCGACACACGAGACTCTTCTCGTAAATGTTAAATACAGATCTCCTGACAGAAACCTCATACCACCAATTATATCTCTGTTAAATAACAGCATGGTTTTTCTTTTTGTTTTTTTTTAATCTGTTAATTATAAGGCTTATTATGATTATGTGAAGTGCCCGGCATACAGGTTGCTGTGAAAGATTTGTTACTTTAGAAATGATAACGCATTAGATCGAGTGCGTTTATGTAAACCTGTGAGTTGACTCACAGCTGGAACTGCTGTCATAAATAAATAAATAAACAGAAATGTTTCAACACCTGACAATTTTTGTAATTGCCAAATATTTTTATTTATTAGCTATGATATTTCAAAACCCAGACATACCTAAATCTGATCAATGTTTAGTTTTATATGCAAAGGTCAAAGGCAAACCTTTTTTATTTCGCATTGTTTATTGCAAATAGATGTCACAAAAGTGTATAATTTTAAGTGTCCAGACTCTTTAAAAAAGAAAAAAACATTCCTTCTGTTGATTCAGGTCTAATTCGTTATCTGTTTAGGGTTTTCATTTGACTCACCCTCATACATTTGTCCTACTTATAGCCTTGGAACTTTATTTGTGTACTTATGTTCGAATGCAAAAATTGCAGAATTTCCCATAAGGAAATTCTGTACAACATACGGAGCCCTATGATGTGTATTTCGAGTGATCTTGCACTGTTAAACAGTTCTAGTAATGACTTTGAGGGGAAGGAAAGCCATGGAGCGGTGTTGGAGTGCCATGGCCTAGCTCTCAGTCAGGCACGCTGGCATAGGACAGAATGTTATGAGTCCCTCAGGCAAAGTGAAGGCAAATCTGTTGGGTGCAACTGTTCTCACTTGGGCCAGCTCTGCCCAGAGAAAGTGCCCTAATTACTGTTTCTGGATGATGGGTTGATTTTCTTCCTGCTCTTTGTCCATGACACCGTTTTCTTGGTCACTATAAGGGCTGCTTCTGTGTAGGTTTAACATAATACGGCTATATGGGTGTATATTTACCTGTGCTTTTTATTCCCTGTGGATATTCCCACCTTTGGAATCTTTGCTGGGAGTGCAGTGATGCAGCAGCTAGCATTGTCTCTTCGCAGTTCAAGGGTTAATGGTTCAGAGTTTTACACGTTCTCCCCATGGACTTATGGGTTTCCTCCTAGCTCCAAAACCATGGCTGTAAGCAGTTTGCTTGCTTGAATGTGCCCCGACGTGTGTGTGTGTGTGTGTGTGTGTGTGTGTGTGTGTGTGTGTGTGTGTGTGTGGACTGGCATCCCATTCGAGGTAAATCCCCCTCTCCATGCACACAGTGTTACTGGGATAGGCTCTGATCCAGCACAACCCTGATCAGGATGAAGCATTTACTGAAGATGCATGAGTAAAAGGAAACATTACTATACTTTTACAGTTTACAAATTTCATCAAACGGTTCTCCTAATGGAGCATGGTTCTACTTATGCTCTTCTCCATCTGGCAGACAAAGTCCATCGCAAAGCTCATGAGGGAAAGCAGAGGAAGTGCTGGATGCCATCTCCAGACCCACCCATCCCGACACTCTGTTGGGATAAAATCAAGCGTTTGTTGTGCTCTTTAGCGGCTGTGCTGCTTTTTTGCTTAGTTTTTGATTTCTTACCACAAACACGTGCGCTTTTGGAGAGCACATTTGGTTAGAGGTGGTACAGGTGGGGAGTCTGGCATGGGCACCCTGCAGGTCGGCCCCGAGCTCCGGCCATGTGTCCCCTGTTTAGAGCGCGGGCATCGACACCATCGCTGGCACACGGCGTTTCATCCAGGGAAAGCACTCTGTCCTTAATATCCTCGCTCACTCATCCTCCTTCTTGCACATTCAGTCCTGTGCCTTTGGTTGCCACCAGCTTTGCTTCTGTTTCAAAGGTTTTGGACGAGCACCATTTTTGCATCGGGCTTCTTATAAAGTTTTTTTTTTTTTTTTTCCCCTGCCAACTATTGCAACTACTTGCATTAGAGCAAATATTATCGATGCACTTATTTGAACATCTTACGTTCTTTACGTGATATCTCGACTGATATGATTTTCTGAAAGAGACATATTGGTGAAAACAGGAAGTTAGTTACAGAAGGTTTGCTGCTCCAGAATGTGTCGGTTTGCTGCCGGAGGGAGTGCGAGAGAGCGAGAGAGAGGGTTGTTTGTAAATCGGTGGCAACTGCAATTCATTTTGCCGCTGACCTTGAGGGGGCTTTGCATTTCTTGAAGAAGAAAGCAGAAGCTGGTGGTAAACAAAGTTCACTTCTGACAGATGGATTGAATGACAGAGAGGTTGCGGGTGCCAGAATAGCCCTGGCAGCGGAGAAAATGTTCAATGCGGTCCAACAGGAGAGGAGGTGTGAACAGGTGCGGGGCTGCTGAAGGAAAGGGGACCAGATGGAGGAAGCCAGAGCCAGTTTAGTTAAAGGAAAAAGGGTGGGAGGGAGCAGCAAACAGGGGGGAGAGCATGCAGAGAGAGAGAGAGAGAGAGAGAGGATAGATGAAGGAGGGGGATGGAGAGATAGAGGGGGGTAGTAGGGATGATAGGAGCGGCATTAGGAGCAGTTAGGATGGAGAGTAAATAGTTGTGTGTGGGAAGCAGATGTGACTTGGGGTGGCAGGTTGGAATCTTTCATCTCTGTGGTTTTTTTCCGAGGGATGGGGTGTGTGTGTGTGTCAGAGGAATACGGGAAAGGAGTGTGATAACCGTGGTTCAATAATGGGAGCAAAACACCTGAGATGTGGTGTGCATGCACACACATGGATTGTTTTTTCACATATTACTTTATGCTCCATAAGACACATAGAGTTAATGTGACAAGTCAGTGACTATAGAAAACACAAAACATTAAAAAAAAAATAATAATAATAACACATACTTGGCACTGGGACGATGTGCTAAATTAGATATGAACTACGTATGAAATTAATTAACAGATTCCATTTATCAGTGCTTTGCGTTTGCCCATCTGTTCTATGCTAGACTAATTTAAGTCCATTTGCTATCACTAGTTAAAAATAATGCGTGCTCCTGTTTACCGTGCAGTGGATGTTGTGTACGGATTGGGTGCATAGTGACTGGAGTTTGTCTCTTAATTTCTTTCCTTTTGGTGTGACTATAAGCAATAATTGAGAGGATTTCTGCAATTCCACATCTGCTTCATAATATCTACTCATTACACGTACATAATAGGCATTTTTCGTTATTTCTAAATACACAAAGGTAGGATATCGACACAGTTGGAACAATTTGTGCCTACTTGCACTAAAATCTTCACATAATTAAGCACGTAGTAAGTACACTTTGTATAAAGTGGCGTCGTAGCAGCAGAAATTCATTAACACCGAAACCTCCGTTCTCTACTGCGCTCTCTACTTGTCGATTGTTCAGTTTCCACTGTTTATATTGCCGTGAAAGACAATCAACACTTGATTATGTTAAATCATGCAGCATTCTAATCAGACCGAGAGCGTTTCGTGTCATAGGAACATTCGCCTGGTGCAGGTGTCTTCGGTGAAGTTTTCCTCCTGTCGCACGCTCCGAGTGTACTTTGTAAAGTTTCCCCCTGCACATGTGTTACCGTACAAATGGTGGCAAAGTCTCTTCATGTACTGTCGAGCGGTGATGAAGCCAACCGGCTGCCTCCAATTTGCGCACATTTTAGGAACGGTAGCATTTGGTCATTCCTGGCGTAGGATCACGGTGCACCGCGGGGTGCTGCAAACTCTGCGCACGAGCAGTCTGTGGTATTCCAAATCAAATGGGCAACAGCTTGAATAGTGCCCACTTAGGCAGCCCGCAGCCCTCTCCCCTCACCAGCACCCAGCCACCGAGCCTCCTACCACCCAGAGCCGCCTCACGACCGCGAGACATTGGGCCTCACGCACATTATTACAGCCAGTGAGCAAACACACTCCGAAAACACACCCTGACCTGGCATGGGGGACACGGCCTCTGACTGCCCCCAGCAGACCCACAGAACTGCACCTCCTGTAGCGGGGCAGCTATTGTGCAGACATAGCAGAAGCCATAGTTGTCTACTTTCTCCCTCTCTCTCTCTGTCTCTGTCTCTTTTTTTTATTTATTTTTTATCAATCTATAATCAGGGTAGTTTAGCATTCAATAACTAGAGTATTTGCAAAGATTTGCATTTAACATATCACATGTAGCTCTGTTACAGTTCACCATATTTTGCAGCACATATGTCTGTATTTTGTGCTACACTGCTGTACACTGTTGTAAATGCTACTAAATGTTTTTACGTCATAAGCTAAAGCATATGGTTTTGTGCCAAGGGAGAAACCCTGATTCTGAGCACTTTTCCTGACTGGGTGATTATAGGAAGTGAATTAAACATTCATGAGGTACTTTAAAAAGATTTGTACGAGAATGATTTTATACCTATATCCCTTTGCTTTGTGATGATATTCAGTCGTTCTGAATATCTTTATCCTTGCTGCTGGTGATGCAGAGAAATTGAGCTCTACCAGCTTTCTATCATCTTCATGCATGAGCTTTGTGAAGTTTGGCACCTATATAAAAGGAAACTGAATTAAAAAGCATTCACATATGATCTGATTTATTCTTTCATCTAATTTCCTTTTAAGATTGTTGCCAACATAACAGAGGTGCAAGGTGCTCTGCTTGCTGACAGTTTGTTATCTCTGAACTTCGCTTTCCAGCTCCTTTGCATTACCTCTGGAGTGCATTACAGCTCGAGTGAAAAGTCAAGCTTGTGATAGCAGTGATTTCCTAGAGCAGGGGTTCTCAAAGGCTTTGTAGCCAGGGATACATTTAACTATGAAATAAATCCATGGCCATTTATGTAATTCTGTAAATAATATTTATTATTTATTAGTCTATTTATTAGAGCATTAGAGCTTTGTGTTCTTAACCCTTTGTAGGGCCACTAATTGAAATACTTGGAAATTCAAAATTTTAACCCTAGATTGTTATTGGAGGATATTGAAAGACTTTGTTAGAAGGATTTTTTTTTTCTTTTTCATTTTTATGTTGAAAATCAAGGTCAATGGAGTTTCCATATATGGCCAGTGTAGGGTAAAAAACTTTATCTGTGTAAAACTTTATCTGTATTAAAAAAAAAAAAGAAAAATACATATAAACTTAAAGGAACATTTATGTAGGATGGAAGAAATCCATGTGGTTCTACAGCCTTATAGATAGGCATGGGGCCAGGGGCCATTTTGGATGTCCGCTGAATTTACCAAATATGGTTCTTTGCCCAATAAAGAGTTAAACCTTCCACCGACAGAACACAATAGGTTCAAGAATTTATAGGCCTAGTTGTTCATGGTTTTTTTTTAAGTTACTAAGGTTCAGATTAAACCCATTCGATTCAAGGGTGGGTTGTGATTTCCGTACTTAAGAAAAGTCACATCCCCTCAGCTATGCTTCACTTTGAGAACCACTGTCTTAGGGTACGCTGAGAGTTGATGACACATGGTTCTTCCAAAAAAAATAATAACTTGCATGGGATCTCTAACTTTTTGAATACAAAGCTTGGAAGGTGACTTCAGATAGTCATCATATTCTATCATGCATGACCTCTGAATCACATGCCTCGTCTCACCTGCTTAGTCAAGCACTCAGAGCCATTAGCAGAACAATGGTGTACCTCTCTCTCTTGCCGGTGTCCAGACACTCGAGTATACGCCAACTTTTCTCGTTTGGAACTTTCTGGCGGTCTGTCTCATGCTAATTGGTCGACAAACACCACCCCTTGCCGGCCGCCCCCGCACCCACGCCTGCCTGGGCCCCCTGGAAAGGCGTGCTAACAAATGGCTGGCTGCGAGGCCTTTGCGAGCCCCCTGCTGAGCGCTGGTGTGGATGGTGTTTTAGGCCGCTGTTCAAGCCCAGCGGGGGTTCGCCGTTCTCTCTCTCTCTCACAGCTCTCGCGGGCGGAGCGCCTTCACACTCCAGACGACAGCAGGCCTGCAGAGACGGTCACTTCTCCAGCTACGTTCCAAACCCAGTGTGTGAGAAAAGTTTTGGGCTTTGCTGTTAATTAATGCACTTTGACTTTGTGCAGTTTCTTTCTGTTTTTTTTCCTTCGGTCTGTCTCTTTTTGGCCACAGTTATGTTTTAAAGAGAGAAACTGTTTGTGGTAACAGGATTTGGTGACGGTTCAGCAGTTCATCACGGAATTTGTTTTGATTTCTTACTACTAAAAATTGGCTTCATTTTAACACTTAAGTGTAAATGAAGTAACTGGCTTGCGTTCGTAACACAAACACAAATTTGTTGACGTGTGTTGCATGTTGTAGCTTACTTTTGTCGAGTGCCTTAAAGATACACCTGCTCTCATCCTCTGTCTCTCTCTCTCACTCTCTCTCTCTCATTTTCCCTGTCTCACTCTGTATCTCTGCAGGAAGGAGAAGGAGGCACTGGAGCACCGTTGTGCGGAGGACATGGCTGCTCTGACCTTCCAGGCTCAACGGCGCGAGCATGAGCTGACACAGACGCTCCAGCAAATGGAAGCGCAGCACGAGAGGAATGGTGGGTGTCCACTGGTGTGCTTTCCCTTGCCAAAACAACCTCCTCCTGTCCTCCCTCTCTCCTCCCTCTTCCACGCCGCATCAGGAACACCTGTAACCTTTGGCTGGCCGAAGGGAGCAGATGCTCGGCACTGCAGAGCTGCGGCGCTACGTATTAGTTAGCGTTTAAAAATGGAGGGGAAGCGGGCAGCGCTGCCCACTGTCTGTCGATTTCAGAGTGCTGCTCTCACATCTGTTGCGCCATCTGGATCAACGAGTTTATTTACCTGTGTTTCGAGAAATTTGAGGCATGCTGATCGCCAGAACAAAGCGCTGGGAAAACAAAGGGCTTCTTTTTGGCGCGGCTGCATGGCACACATGTTGTCTAAAGAGAAATGGCATCAGAGACTCAGCAGGAAACTCTGTGGGCTTATAGACTTAGTCCTTTAATACCACAGACCACTTCCCTCTTTAAGCATATAATGGCCACTCACACAAGCTAATTATTTTTCCCTCCCTGTGTGCTCTCTCCCATGTTTTCCTTTCTAAAATGATTGACTCGTGGTAGTTGGTAGAGACAGAATTATGGGAACGGCCTGGCCACGATCAGACTTTTTGTCCTAATGACTGACTCTCTGTTGTGAGGAGAGTGTGCGTTCGTGGATGTCGGATGCCCAGTGTTGTGCCTACATACCTAGGTACTGGGAGGATTGTTAGCTATGCCATTAAACTCATAACATCTGAGAATATGGGGTGCTCTTGGCTAAGTTAGTCCCTCGTAAGTATTTCTGCTGTACTTTGCGAGTGTCCTTGCTAACATAGCTAATGTTACTGTAATGTACATAACTATCAACAGCTAGTTACACATAGTTGGTGGGTGTCTATAATGCAGCAGTCATTTGAAGGACACTGCCAAATGTTATCTTTGCACTGGGGGAGGGAATTCGTATTTGTTTGGTTAAACTTACTGAGTAAAAAGTGCGTCAGGAGTAAACTTGCGATGTGTGACAGGACCTTTGCGTGCACACACACCCCACCCTGCACATCACACTATGCTTCATGCGTTCTCATCTAATGTGTGAAAGAGAAAAGGTCAGCTTCTTATACAATCACTGTTAAGTTCTCTCTTTCTCTCTCACTGATTGATAAGTAAGTCTGTTATCCCTCTCTTTTTCTCACCCTCACACTTTATCACCTTCATTATATTCTGTCCTGAATTTATATGTCTGTGTGTCTAGGTAAACACTAATAAACCTGCAACAAAAATCAAATTAACAAAAAAATGAATTCCATGCATTCTATGCATCCTGTCTGTTTGGTCCGGGTGGTGTTTTGCATTCCTTTGCATTTTTCTAGCACCAATTTGTAAATACAGGAAATGTTTTTTTTTTTGTTGTTGTTGTTTTTATGTTTAACTTTATTTTCCAGTATTAAGGCAGTTTAATTTAAATTTTTATATTAACCTAATTGTATGTAGTTAAACTATTTTGGGCAAATATCACAGCAGCATTGATAAATGCTATTTTTGTAACATAAACATGTAAATATTAATGTATTATGTTTTTGTTTGTTTTTTTTGTTTTTTTTTTTGGTCAACTGTTTGAAAGCTAAATTGACTTACTGTACTGTCAATTTACTAAGACGACTGGCTGCTAGAGTGTGTAACTCAGGGGTCCCTTTGCTCGGGGTGATTTATTTGTGAGTTTTGATGCCTGCACAGTGCTATCCTTTTTAAAACCAGTCTCTGTTCTGCTCCAAATATACTAAATTGGGGGCAGGCTTTTTTCCACGTTCTCTTTTTTCGTCGAACAATAAAAGATATCGGATGAACAGTATACATGCTCTGAATAACCCAGACTTTGTTGGACTATAATCCAGGTGTCATGAGCTTTTTTTTAATAAGCGTTAATAGATTAAACAGGATGCTGTTTACAGATCAGATCATGATGATGATATTAATATGATAGATAGGAACAATACATGGTAATAGAATTTTGTCTTAATATTTTTAGATAAATAAAATTATAACGCTCAAAACGTGAATAAATTGTGTATAAACAAACTAACACAACAAATTACAAACACAAACAAATTACAAACACAACAGTAACACATTAAAACAAAATCAGTGTGGTGGCCTATACAACATGTAACGTGCTATGTTCAGTACTGCTCATATAAAAATGTTAGATTTCCAGTTACACTTCAGTCCTCACACACAGTGATGTTAGTTCAGTTAACCAAGCCTAATAAGATTAGTGCATGTCTGAATACCAGTTACTTCATTCTTTACACAGTAACACTGTAAACTCATAGACCTCCATTTTAAATCTCTTGTTCCCTCTCTCATTTTCTACACCAACTTGCTTTGATTACAAACTTGTTGCTCTTATTAGAATTATATTATCTGTGATCTCAGTGAAACGCCCTGCTTAGCATCTTCAAAAATGTGCTCTGCTGCTGAAGTTTCTGTTCAGTACGTGGATGTGAATCAGCTGTATGTATATACCTGGGCATGAAGCTGATCATGTTGTTATTTTTTGTGAAAGCATCATATTGCTCTTTTCTCCCCTGACACTGTGTGACGCACGGTGACGTCCAGTGAAGCTGTATACTGTTGTATGATCAGTGCAAGTCCTATGACATGCACAATTGACACTTCATTTCTAAACAAATAGGGTCAATGAATAAGGAATAATAATAATGATGATGTTTTTGGAGGTCGTCAAAGATGGTGACATGATACCATTACATAGCCAAAGTTGATTATTTTCCAAGAACAGCACTTCCTGTAGTTTTTTTTTTTTTTTTTTACTCCTCTTAGACCATAGCAATCTGGCAACAGTTGCAATTTTTAATTTATTAAAGAACGACACATCACACATCATACTTTTCACTGTTTATCGTAACATTAATGTTGTGGAACTTCAGTGAAGCAAGCAGTTACACTAAAACAACGTTACATATAGACAGTCTTCACCTCGTTGGACTCGCTTGAAGTTAAAAAGAAAAAAAATATATATGCGGGTGCAACCATAGACTATAAAGAACAGCAGCATCTCCCAGAGCACTCTCTGAAACAAACCATGGAACAACAGCATGAAAGGATTTAGAGGTTTCCATCCTTCAAAAAGTATTTTTCAGATGTGATGTCATGGACATAACCATGGACATTGATTCTAAATGACTATAAGAACGATCAATTGTGGTCGTATGTTAAGTATACTGTTTTGTAGTTCTTTCTGGTATTCATATTTCTCCGCGGTTGTGCCACAGTTGCAGACATGGACGCTTTGCTGAGCTTGCAGAATGGCCTCATAGGGAAGCTGAAGGACGAGTGTCACACACTTTGTTCAAAAATGGAAGAGCTGACCCAGTCTAACAGGCGAGTAGTGCTCGATATTTTTTTTTTCTTCTTAAAGCTAAGTGCACAGAATTAAGACAAACATGTCTGAGACTATATCCGTGCCTTCCACAGGGATGTTTATATTGTCAAAGACCTATCGAGCGGAAGGTCTGTGCTAAAATATTGTATAACATGCGGCTCTGTCCCTGTTAGGGATGCTCTGATATTCTGGGCTAAGTTTCAAGGTTTATTTGTCACATGTAAACAGTGCATGTGGAAAGCATCCAGAACCTGGGTTAATGAAATACTCCGTAATAACTAAATATATATACAAAATATACCAAAATATCACTTCTATCCAATCAGACTGACGCCAGTGTGGTTGCTTTAAGCTCATATCAATCATTTTGCGAGTGTGAAATTAAATCTGCCTCTCAGTGTTTGCCAGATAAGTGACTTCATGTCCCATTTACAACTGTGCTGATTCTATGCCCTGGCTTCATCAGCCATGACACAATATGAGGGTGATGTATAGTCCAGAGCTGTGCGCAGTGTTCTCCAGAGCGTCGCATCCTGTCCATGCTCATGTCCCAGTCAGGGATCTGTTGCTGTACGCTGGCACATGACAGTCTGTCCTGGGTCCTGGCTCTGTTCTGCGCCTATCACATGCTCCTCTCACCTCAGGCCTCTGGGGTAGTCAGCTGTTAAAACAGCGTAAAGCGCATTACTCACATTGCAGCTTGCAATCTGCCACGGTCAGCCATCCCAGCTTGGGAAGGTACACACAGCTTCTGCCCTGCTTTTCTCTCTTCCCCATCCCCCTCTTCCACTGACAAACCAAGGAGACACACATATAAACAGATTTGTGCTATTTTGTTCCACGGCACTACGAAATACATAATAAGCACCAATGTACAGAACGGCACCAGTCCAGCCAAGGAAATATTTTAGTACACAAGACGATGGAGGATAACATTGTTTTGCAAGGTGGTTTACAGTGAAATGGGAACCTCTGAAGGTCAGAGATGAATGTATTGTGTGACAATGAGGGGGACCTAAAATCATCTTGGTAACATAACCTGAGTATCAGTAACTTTTTTTTTTTTTAATGTCAAGTTAAACCTTATTTCAGACCAAAACCAAGTTGTAAAGACGATCAAGGTTTGGATGCGGTTTCAGCAAAGTATTTCAGCAGATTGAACAACCACAAAAAATATGGCAAACGGAACGAACACATTAAAAAAAAAAATAACAGTCTGTAGTTCAGCAACTCCATTTATTTAACCGTCACAGTGTCTGTAGCAGATCCTCGTTCAGCTTGTTTTAGCCAGTTCTATGGATTTATGTGAATTATGTACCTAAAGGCAACTCACTGAGAAAATGCAAGCAATGCCCCCCCCCCCCAAAGCCTCTCTGGTCTGATTAGTGAAGTAACCATATTAACTGTTTCAAAAAAAGTGACAGTGCAAACAGACTGTGTTTATTCTCCGAAACTGGGTTCAAAACAAACGTCTCATCTGTTCAGTGTGTGTGGCACTAGTCAGAAGAGGGAACATGGAGTTCCACTATGAAACACATCATTACCACTTTAAATGGTCTTGTTTATGACCATATGATCTACACTGAAATATTCAAATTTGAGAGAATATATTATTGATTTTTTACATAATATTATATAAAGTTTTTTTTCTCAAAATGTGACTTTGTTGCTGTACTAAACTTTTTTTCTACATGTTCCTAATTATTCGACTGAATTATGTAAAATGAGCATGATCAGTTTGCATACTATTAATGTAAACCAATTATGAAATCTCATGAGAATGTTGCCACTGACAGGAACTATAACTAGAGAATTGATGTACCGTGGACCAGGAGTAGTAGTGTAGTGCAGTGGTAATGTGGATTCTGCTGAATGGCGATGATCTGAGTTCGATCCTAAGGTCAGGTGAGAGTGCGTAGTTTAATTTCCTTCCAGGTTTCAAAAATACATAATCAAATCACGCTGGATGTGCAAAAACAAATTGTGTTAACATAACACAATTCAGTCACGTGGCGCAACTTGAATTAAGTAAACTCAATGAGCTTTGGTTTAGTTATTAATGGTTAAGCATTAAAAAGTAACTCTTGTCATCTTTTAGTCATGTAAGTTTCTTGTAAGCAAGAAAAGTACTGTCTCATTAAAAAAAAAAAAAAAAAGAATATAAAAAAAAAATAAACACAAACATCCAAATTACTAGTAACTGGAATCTAGAAAGTATGTAGATAGACTACTTAAGTAGTGTGTTAGTTATTACACTGAGTTTAAATTTTATTACCAACAACGCTTAGTGTTAATAAATCAAGAAACTCACTGCAATTAAACAAGCGTTTTTAATCATGCAAAGGTTCACATATCTATATCTCTGTTAAATAACATTATATATTGCATTTGTTCTAGGTGATGCATTAACAGTTGTTTATCACAGACTAGTACACAATCTAATTACTGGCATTTAATTGCTAAAATGTTTACTATTCAAATTCAGTAATATATTAATTAGCCTGTTTTATAAAGCCACTGGTGTGAACATTAACAGCAGTGTGACTGTTTTCACAAACTTTGAAGGTGAAACATTTAAAAAGTATTCTGTAACATTTTTAACATTATTTTGAATAAGGTTCCAAAATTTCCCCGTATTGTCTCATTATATTCGTATATTTGCATAGTGTACAAGAGAAAATGAATTTCAAGTAGGTTGCAACTAGTTAAACTGTAAATCTGAGGAATATCTGATCAACCATATACCTGAACTGCCTAACACTTTCTAGGTAAAATCCTGCTGGCTTTATCAAATCTTTTATAATGATAATGCGTGTAAGGGCTGCAGTCCAATTTGATATATTGGTGTATGATATTTATATGACTACATGGATAACTGACAAAATCTGATCACACTTAGAATGTGTCATTGTGCAGTCAGTGGTGCTAAGCCCAATGTCGAGGCATGACCGAGCTGCACACAGGTGGATAAGTGAAGGTGTGAGCGGCTGTGAACCAGGACCATCTCTTGTTGTCAACTTTATCATTCTGTACATTGAAGGATTGCTAATCATACATGAGATATTTTCTATACTGCTGTAACTGAAATAATAACCCAGTAATATGGCGGTTATTGTACTTATTATTGAGTTCTTGTTCCTTCTAGCCTATTTGCCTGCCAAGTTAAATTGAATCAGTTTAATCCAAACTTTAATAAGCCCAAAACGTGTAGGTCAATGAGGCAAAGACCCTGTTATAATGTGAACATAATGTTTTATTGCTTGCAAAAAATTCAGGAATAAACTTTCTATAGCTACAATAAATAACCAGAATATACTATGGTTAAAAACTGAACCCAATAGCAAAGTTGGAGGACCCCTGCTGTAGTGCACAGGCTGATATGGCTGGCCACAACATAAGGTCCTAGTGTAAAAAAAAAACCTCCAGTAGATGTACTGGACACTGCTCGCTTTACAGTCTCATGTTCAGCCTGCCCACGTGTACTACTTTTGAGTGTCCTTTAAGATTTCTACAGTCTGTTGGCCCCAAACCACATGATTTATGCCATTTAAGGCTGACTGTACAGAATAGACCATCTCCCAAAGCACTTGGACAGAGCAATTGAAACATAGCTTATCACCAATTATCTGTTACCATCCATTGGCATTCATCAGCATTTACCCAGTGCTGATATCATGCTGTGAATCTTCCATCTTTCAGTATCCTTGGCAGATATTCTGCATTGTATCACTAGGTTTTTTTTTGTTGTTGTTTTTTTTTTTTTGCACATTAATGGTTTCCTACCCAAATGTAAAATTAAACCGTTCTCTGCGTGCCAAATATAATATACTGGCTAAATGCTCAAGATCTCCAAATAGCAATTCAGTTTGCTACAACTCTCTTGCTGGTCAGATGAATTAATTTAAAAGAAGCGATCACGAGGTGACCTTTCTCATTTTTATGTGCATGTCTTGAGAAGTATTATGCATATGCTTGTCCAAGTAGTAACATGCTGTGTGTGTTGGATGTGGGTGTACAGGGCCGAGGTAGAACAGCTTCTTTTAGAGAAGGAGCACCTGCAGGAGAGTGTGGAGAAGCTTCGAGGTCGCTGTCAGGAGATGGAGGAACAGTGTGTACAGCATGGGAGAATGCATCAGCGCATGAAACACAGGTATACACACACACACACAGTCACAGCACTCACCTCTTTGCAATAGCTCAGGGCTTGGGCATATTTTAGTCCATGAAAGAAAACAGGTCAATCCTAAATCGAGCACCTTCAATCCATTGTTAAATAGCAAGGAAATACAGTTGCCTGGCACAACAGTATGCAATCTCTGCTACAATCTAATAGACTGTACAATAGTCTGAATATGACTGGAATATTTTGGGCGTTCAAAAAATGCACATGAACTTAACAACTAGCTTTCTCTATGGCATTACCTGAAAAGTC
Organism: Chrysichthys cranchii; assembly: GCA_030068335.1. NCBI lineage: Eukaryota > Metazoa > Chordata > Actinopteri > Siluriformes > Claroteidae > Chrysichthys > Chrysichthys cranchii. The sequence goes on along the minus strand of JAQMCW010000037.1, from coordinate 17,999,413 downwards.
CAAATTTCTCCATGAAAAATTGGGCATAAAAATTCTCATAACACGGTGATGCGTAATGACAGCTCCCACATATTGGTAATGTTCGGTCACAACTCGTGAGAAATAAAATGCGTGCACAGAAGTAGGTCCTAAAATTGAAAGCAGAAAGCAAAAGAAAAAAAAAAAAAAACTGCCAGAAATTTTACCATGAGTTCGGAAATTTTCAAAGTAGAGCACAGAAGTGCTGCAAAACATCACTCCTACATCATCTAACTCTGTACCACGAAGGCTTTTTTCATAGTCTTACTGACCAAAGCACAGTGTGTGAAGTGGCATCTGAGAGAGTGGCGTGTCGGTGACAGCAGTGTACAGCAGTGTGTGTGTGTGTCAGGTCCGTGTGTCGAGCTACACGTGGCGATGCAGGCCTTTAGGGGCGTCTGGCACGCGGCCCAAGTCAGCGCGTGGGTGAGAGAACGAGTGTGGGTGTATCTGCAGCAACTCCAGCCCGAGCCGAGCTTCTGCTGGGAGCACAACATCCGTCTGCTCACAGCACAACCCTCCATATTGTTCAACACCCACTGCCTTAACCCAGCAGCCAGCCAAACAGGAGCAAAATAAACAGATAGAGAAAGGAGAGAGATGGGAAAACAAGTTTATAGATATTCACACCTGTTTCACATAAATATTGTAGGTTATATTACAAATAAATTGCATTTGCAGTAGTCGCACAGCTTTAAAGGAACACTAAGTCTGTGGAGTAGTGCTTTACTGGGCCACAAGTCACCGTGAAAAACATTTCAGTCGTTCTTGCACAAGAAATTTCCCCTCCAGGACATGATACAAGTTTGGCCTTTTTCTACACTTTTCACATTTAAATGAACAGCTTTGTTTTTTTTTTAATTACTCGACTTTAAATATAGCAAACAGATTGCAGTGCATGTTTAATATGTGTATTTTTTTAAAACACAGACGTCTCCCTTTAAGGTGTTGTACTTTGGTAATAGATAAAAACAGGAAAATAGGCAATCAAATGCAATAAAGTAAAAAAAAAAATATGGATAATATTAATTATCACAAACACGTTTTCAGCTTTTAGGATTTAGTAAATTATTTCAGCTGTCCATCAAGGCCAAGGAAACTTTTTTTTTCTTCTTATTTTTTTTAATGTGACCACCAGAGGGCAGGGTCAACATTTCGAGCTTCTAGATATATTTTTTAGAAAGTTGGATTTAAACATCCTGCCATCTTTGTACACTGTGTGTCAGTTAGATTAGCATTAGAGGTTAACAAGAATCATTTTATTGCCACTCATTATACAGGACACAGTTTAATATGAGCATCTTCTCAACATACTGAACAAATATCCTATTAGATCATGTTTCCCCAGTTCCTTTTCTCACTGACAGCTGAATCAAAATGCTGTGATACATAAAATAGATTTTAAAAGAAAGGCTATAAACATGATTTTAAAAATGTGTCATGTAAATGATTTAAATGCTTTATGTAAATCATATAAATGATGATGCTATAAATAAGTTCTTGATATCAGCTTGAGTTATAGTACCCTTAATATAATAAAAAGTATGAGAACAGACTTGCTTATGTATCATAAATATTCACGATTAACATGATTTGGTTTAGTTAGACCATATTATATAGGATTAATTAAATATTAGATATTTCATCTTTGAAATCTGAATTCAGCGCCTGGCTAGAAATTGAAACGCAATCGTAATGGTTGTGCTACTATTATTTTTACAAATATTAGTCTGTAGTTATAAGTGTCGAACTCAGCCTGCTATGCCTGGAGCAGTCACTAAAGCTTCTCACGCTCATGCTGTAGTCGGAAATGTCATCCCATGTGTAGAAGTCAAACTGCGGGCCTTGTGAATGAGAGGTCTGGTGCTACATGCGTGCTCGGCGCAACGGGTGTCTCTTCTCCGTAGGATGCTTCTCCCTGCTGCCCGTGGGTTAAGGTGTTCGTGTTAATAAGCTGGTGCAAATGGCATCGGCATGCATGCAAATAGCCAGGGCCCCACCTCAGATATTCTTGATCGGGCTCGCAATCTGTGCTGCGAAGAGCCACAACAGCGTGGCACGCACGCAGCATTTGGAAAATCAGCTTGATTTATTTTTACCATTTGAGAGCCAACGCCAAGCAACACAGGGGTTTTCAGCACACAATGTTTCACTCCTGCACATAATTTATTTATTTTTCTCGCGGTATTAACATATTTTTTTTGCCCAGAGATTGGGGTGAGATATCATAGAAACCCAGCCAGTGAAATATGAATGGATTGGTGTGTTGGCTAGAGATTTTTCTTTTCTTTTTTTTTTCCCTTTTTTTCCCCTCTTCTTCTGTGTAATCGCAGCGTTTGAGGCACATATGCATTTCAATGCTATTTATTTCTTAAATGCATTTGGAGCATGAGTTCACTGTCCTGTCTGATGGTTGGCATTTACTGAGTAGAAAGTCGTTGTCACCATCTGAATCAAAACAGATCTATAATCACAGCAGCCAGGACTGAACCATGGCTATAATTATATTATAATAATTATCACCCTTTTTTTCAGTTTATTAATAACGTGTAGGGAAAATTATGTTTTATAGAATATTTACATAATACACTACAACAGCAACAATAATGACAGATGGTTATAGTGTTTGTAAGTACGCAGCCGTGTAATAATTGTAATAATTATATTTAGGTCATTTTAAGCAGCCGTGAAGTGTTGCTGAAGATTTCAGAAACAAGTGATCCATTGATATTAGCTCGTTTTAGATTTACCAGTTAATATTAAGGCACTTTCAACATTCATACATTATAAATGCATTTTGTACACAAACATGGAGAAAGCTCCATTCTCTAAAGTAAACACATTTCAGCAAGTTTATGTAATTCGTCCTGTTTCCTTTCAGAATAATTTGGTTGGAGATTTCTGCATCGCCTAGATATATAACTGTACTGGTCTTTTCTTTTTTTATTCGTTCGTTTGTTTGTTTGTTTGTTTTTTCAATTTGACACCTTAGTTGTATAAAGCAACTCTGCATAGTTGTGAAGCAAGAAATGAGAGTTTGGATGGATGAAAACGATCAGGTTTTTGGCAGTTTACCATTTCACATATCTTGCTCCCGTGTAGTTCTTTCGATCCCAGTACACATAAGAGTCACAAGCCACAGTCACACACACGAGCACACACACCACATCTGCTAACATGCCCCTTCACCAATTATCACCCTGCCTCATCAACATACCATATACGTACACACACACACACACACACACACACACACACACACACACACACACACACACACACACACACACACACACACA
>JAQMCW010000037.1:17970484-17981423 GCA_030068335.1 Chrysichthys cranchii | reverse complement strand
GGGGGGGGGTGTCGGACCAAATACTAAGAAAGGCTGAAATTCGTGTAAATATTTTAAAGATTCTATTTCAAGATTCTCTCACTGAAGCTGCTGTCAAATGTATTTGCAATTTGTTGTACTGAAAAGGAATGCTGAAGCATGCTGAAGCATTTTCAGTGTAGCATGATGTGTACTGTGTGTCATCACAATGGCTTCAAGTAACATGATATAAATCTTCTATATGAATATGAGCATATAAGATAGAAATCATTTGCCGTAGCTCTCATCTTGAACTGTGTGTGTTATTGTTTGCATGGTTGTAATGGATTTTAGCTGATAACCATGAATCAGGGAATGCATTTGCTAAAAATAACTGTAAAATAAATAACTAAAGGAAGTGTTTGGTATTCAGACTCTTGTGTAATAAAATTCATCTTTGTTGTCGGCCACACGTTTACATCTTCCTCATCGGTGCAGTCAGAAATTATGACAAGCCAAATGATGTCAGTTGCTTATAAATAAATAGGTTTATTCCTTTAGGATCCCAAATATTGAGGCTGTTAAAAATCTCTTCTTAATTAACGTGTTATTGTAATAAATAGCTTAAAAAATATCTGGGAGAGCAGCCAACTGGTGAGAATGATACTGTTTCAAATAAACAGTGGTGTGATTACAGTCTTAACCTCATTCCAGTGGATGTGATGGTTAAATACGCCGTTAGTATGAGGCGGAGTGCTTAGCATGGAGCGTCCAGGAGTCAGTGTTATTATAAAACAGGTACATGTAGCATGTGTACCTGTTTGTGTACCATGTAGCATGTGCACACTGTGTAGTGAACAGTAATGCAGGACTGAGGGTGTGTGTGTATGTGTGTGTGTGTGTGTGCAGATTGCAGCAGCTGGACCAGCACTGTCAGTCCAGCGCTCAGCAGGTGATGGAGCTGCTCAACAGACAGGACCAGCTCGTCTATGAGAGGCAGCTTCTCGGCAAAGAGATGCACACCCTGCGTGTACAGGTGAGTCCTCCACTCACTGCTGTAATGACCCTGTTTCAGGTTTCCGAGATGAAGTGATTTACTTTAGCACCACTTTGCGTTCTGAAGTAGCCACGGTGTAGTCTGCAGCAGAAACCAGCGGAACAGTAGGGTCACATCAGCGATTAAATCCGAGTATTATTCTAAATGCTTCCTAGTCAGATGCCTCCTGATCTGGATCCTCAGCGCGGTTTCATTTTGGTTGCTCTGGACTTTATCGAGTGTTAAGTGGGAAAATGATGAAAGTCGTGCGCAAGTTTGCGATCACAAATGGTATCGCTTAAATTCCAACTGCGCTGATAGCACGTTTAGTCTACTTCCATGTCAGCTGAAAGAGCGACAGAGAGAGAGGGGGAGAGAGAGAGAGAGAGAGAGAGAGAGAGAGAAAGTGAGCAAGCGCAAGTAGCACAGCAGCTGGTAGCCATGGCTGCACATCACGCAAGACTAGGCGTCCACAGATGCTCATCCAGATTGCTGCTAGAGGCGCGTCAGCAACAGACAGTGACTAGCCGCACGCTGACATCTGTAGGAGATTATGGCAAACAGAGCGCCACTCTGCAAAGCGCCGTCGCTCGCAGCTCTGTTAATACTGCCGTGCTGTTGTTTTGTTAGGAGCGAGGTGAGAGTTAACAGCTCCCACTCTCCCCTCAGAGAAACTAAACCAACACGCCGCTCTGAGCCGCGCCGCGCTAAAAGTTCCCTGCCTCCAGCAGGGGAACCAACACATTCTCCTTTGGAGAATTGGACATTTGGACATTTTGTTTCCCTCCTTTTCCCCCCCCCATCCTTGCTTCATTCCTTCCTTTCTTTTTTTTTTATTCCTTTCATCTTCTCCATTTTCCTTCCTTCCTCCTGGTTTCTTTCCCTTTTCCCCTTCCTTCCTCTATTTCCCTTTCCTAATTAACTTCTTCTTTCTTCCTCCCCCATTCTTTCCTTTCCCTTCCATTGATTTGTCCTTTCTTCCTTCCTTTGTTCCTCACTTCTTTTTCGTCTTCATTCCTATATTCATCACCTCCTATTTACCTTTCTTACTCTTCGTCTAGCTTCCTTTCTCCTCCTTCCTTCTTTCCATCCATCCATTTTACTCTCTTTTTCCTTTGTTCCTCACTTCTTTCTTTCTTACATCCACTTTGTTTTTTTTTTTATTCCTCATTGTTTTTAAATGCCGCTTCACTTCTGTTCCTTTCCCATCCATTCGTTCTTCCTTCCTTCCATTTTACTCTGCTTCCTTTCCTTCGTTCCTCACTTCTTTCTTTCCTATATTCCTTACCTCCCATTTCCCTTTCTTAATTTTCCTCTCTTTTTCACTCCATTCCTCTTTTTTAATGCCTCTGCCACCGAGTGACTGTTTTTGAGTTGTCTGGCCATCTGGATTTTCATTAGTGTGACATCTGAGGAACGAGTGGTTGAATATCTAGGGGTTTGTAAGATTTACATGGTCACCAACAGTTATAACCAGTAGATGAATTGATGAGGTTTTGAAATTGATCCAGGCGCAGTCTTAAAGTCACGTGTTTATTTAAAAAAAAAAAAAAAAAATCCTTCCTGTTCCAGCCATCAGTTCAGCAGGAAAGTCCGTCCATGCACCTGTCCCAGACTCCTGCTGGGACGCTGTCCCCAGAGCAAGTTTCCTTCCATGCTTTTGTCCTTCTTCTTTCCATCCTAACTTCATTCTTTCCCCCTCTCCTTTTTTTCCTTGCTTCTTCCTGCCCTTCTCTTCGAGTCCTTCCTTCGTACCCTCTTCTTTCCCTGAGCGTTCATCCCTCACGTCCTTCCAGAATTTCTCCTCGGTGCTCAGCTCAAGTCCGCTGCATCAGCGCATGCGACACATCTAACTCCCCAGAGGAAACCTCCCAAAATATGATTCGTTCTAGCATCTAATCGCTGAGAACGAGACGCTTTTGATGTACGCCTCATCCAGTGTTTCGGCCACTTCAGCCCATTTTCAAAAGCATATACGCCACCCAGGAGAGGTCGTGGGTGATTGCAGGAGGAAGGACGCACCAGTTGCACGCTTGGAATTCAAAGACCTCAAGGATGAATTCCCCAGCTGCATTCACAAGATCCTCAAATAACATTAAACACAATGAGCGCAGCACAGCTTGAGACAATTACAAGTCGATTCTGGATGGATGGATGGATGGATGGGTGGAGAGATAGGGAGGGTTGTTGCCTGACAGTTTGAGTGCCTGAATGTCTCCAAGCTTCTCTTGCAGTGAACAGCAGTAGGAATGAAATGCAGATTTCTGCCGCTGGAGATTTTAAACAGATAACCACTCGCATGCCGGTGTGACGGGTACAACACGCCACAAAGAGGCAGCTGCTAAAGAGATGTTTGAATGCTATTTTCCGTACTCGAGCGCTTCTGTAGTAGAAGCAGGGTTGACCAGAGCAGTAAATGTACAGCTCACTCTTTGCATCTCCTCCCTCAGTTACCAGCAGAGAGGAGCGAAACTATCGGAACAGCGTGAGGGCGGCTATTTCCTTCTCTGTAGATGGAGTTAATCCGATCACACCGACAGAGCGCCATCATGGCGGCTTCGCTCCGAAATCACAAGGGATTTTGCTACAAGTAAGGAGTGGGTGAGTGGGTGCGAGTTTGTGCGTGTGATGGCTGCAGGGGGTCGTGTGACATCACAGTCCATACTGCGCACACAGCAGCAGTGCTGGCTCTCAGTCCCATACACACACACACCCCATCCCCTCCTTTCTTTCTCTCGCACTCAGTTATTCTGACACACACACACCACACCCTCTACACACACAAATTTGGTAAATTATGTTCATGATCACCGCTCAGGATTTCTTCTTCCGACAAACGTATTTAAAATGTGGATTTGAGAATATAAAGTTTGAGCCTAATTTATTTGCTGTTTCGACACGTCGGATGTGTTTTTACATGTTTGGAACTTTGTTTTGTAAACAAGCTTTTTCAATAAACATTAAAAAAATCTGACTCCGTCAACTGGACATGAATTATACATTCGAGCGCCGAAGGGAGCCACGTCCGAAAACCGGCGGTTATTCTATCTAGGAAGGAAGCAAGAGAGATAAAATGAGCGCAAATTGACATAGTGTTTTATTTAAGCAGTCTGTAAGAAGGAAAATAATGTGCATCCCTATCATATACATTTACATGTAAAAATACTAAGGATGTTCAGTGTACAAAAAAAGGTTTCTCGTAGATCAGCGGGGGGGGGGGGGGGGGCCTCCACACATCCTCGTGGGCCATATAGTCATGAAATAAGCATTCTCTTTTAGTCATTAAATATCACAACCAGTAATACAGTTGTTCTTTCGTTTGCTGCTTCTTCTTCTTCTTACTTTATTTTTTTGGATCCCTTCTGCTTAGAAAATCTTAACCACATGTCTAGATCTTAACATGGATCTAATGACAGCGCTAGCAAGGGCAAGAAGTGTCACAAACTCTAAAGCTACATGGCCGTAAAATCAATTACAAGTTATTTCTTCTTTTTTTTTTTTTGATGATGTTATTGGGGGTTTTTTTTTTGTTGTTTTTTGGGGGGTTTTTTGCTCTTTTTTTCAGGTTTTCTCCTTTTTGTTTTTAAATAAATACTTTACAATTCATGCTTGTTCATAATACACTACCAGGAGCAAGAGAACAAGAAATTATGTCGTAGACGATACAAACAGTAGCAGCAAAGTGTGTACGTTGAGGTGTAAAATATTTCTTCGAGACCCTGCAGTAAGGAAGGATGGAACCCATCAGCTCACGTGGCCAGGACCGCGTGGCTCCTTCGCTACTCCGTTTCTCGCTCTACAGGGAGGAAGCAGGCAACCGGACCTGCGCCCGAGCTTCATTCCAGCACCAGCAGCCTAGCTATCAAAAACCATGAGACTGGGTTTCTGTGTTTCAGCACGGCTCCTCGCATCTAGAGGCGCATGTCGACGGTATCTGTTGAGGCGGCGTCACCGGTCAGGTCCGACTTTTCCCCGGAAAGCTCCAGGAGACGCTCGGTGGGGCGGGGTTAGGGGAAGAGGTGGAGCTGGAAAAGTCGGCCTGTCTGCACGTCACCAAAGCAAAACTCCTGGCAGTGTCTCACCACATTCACAGCGTAACGCTTTACAAAGCAAAAGTACATAAAAAAAAATATATAATAATAATAATAATAATAATAATAATAAAAGGAGTGTGTGAAGGGATTGTGTGCTTTCAAGTCTGTATTTTTTTCCTTCTTAAAGCAGGGACCTTCATTTCATTTTTTTTTAGCTGAACTATAGAAAAAGAGAAATGGACATGAAAGTGCTGTTAGATATCATTTAAAGCCAAGTTTTGCGACTATGGAATTTTAAAAAGTGTGTGGTGTTTTTGGCCCGCAGTGCCAAAGGCCCTTTACATCAGAGTGCACTTTGTACTGAATCATCACTCAGCTGCCTTACATGCAAGGTACCATCACACAGCATCAGCTCGCTCTCTCTCTGTCTCTGTGTACAGAGAGAGTATCTACACACGTGCACGTTCTTAAAGACAAACACAGTCAACAAATTCATTCGTAACACAAGCGATCCGACGAAACATTCAAAAACAGCTGCATCGTACAAATAAAAAAAAAAACCACCAAACAAACAAATTTTCGTTTAAATTCTCCGATTCGATATTAATCAAAACCTTAACCACGTACCCAACGCTGACGACAGACCAAAAGAAAAAAGGAACAATTTTCAAGTTGAAAAATTAATTTAAAGTAAATGTGAACAACAGCATGAGCCCACCCCGTTCGCCTCACGCTAGGTAGTTTCATCGGAGGGAAAAGAAAGGCCAAATAAACCAGAACGTTGGAAGACGGAAGCTCTCGTGATTTGCATTAGCGCAGTCTCGTCAGCTTCTCAGCCATGCGAGTTTATCATCATCATCATCATCATCATCATCACGGTAACCCGGGAGCAGGACCGCTTCCTCGACATGCAGTTGACTGCAACTGGGAAGAAACAAGGCGCCCGCTTCTTCATCAGTGCGGTCGCAACGTTTATTAGCCTCTCCCTTCCTGTTTCCTTTCCCGAACCATCAGAGAAATGTGATCTCTTCATACCAGTCCATCCGAACTCTGCGATACACACGTGTACACACGTTTACGGCAAACCCGCACGCACATGTCCTAGTCTTCTAATACAGAGTCACGTCCAACACAGAGACATCCTCTTCCTCATAACCAACGTGTTCCACCCGGACACCATCCTCATAATCATCAGCATCGTACCGGGCCATCAACACTGCATCCGCTCAAACCCACATTCACTTCAACACCTTAGGTTTCTTTATCCCGGTCAGGGTCGCTGGCGATACGCAGGGGACACGCAGCCTGAATGGAAGGCCAGTCCAGCACAACACGCGCGCACACACACACACACATCTAGGGCCAATTTAGAGTGGTTTAAGGGAGAGTGGAAGAAACTAGAGGACTCTGAGGAAACCCTAGCAGACACGGGGAGATGATGCCTCAGCACAGGGAGTAAACCCCGTGACATGCCCATGCTTCTTGTTGCACCTCCTCATGTCATGTATGATAATATATGTTACCTCATCCATCTGATAAAAGCTCCTCATGCACTTACAACGACATGTCAGGTATCCAAGCTAAACCCAAAGACTTACTGGAAATCCACCCGCCTCCACCTCTCCAAAGGAAAAAGACACACGGACATTACCGAACACCATCCAGGAATGTACAACATGTACATGTACAACACAAAACGCGTAGATTTGGTCTGACCGACACGCATTCTTCCGGTGACGTTCTTTACGCCTCTCCCACGTCCATCACCTACGGCACGTTCATCCACACACATCTTCACACGGTGATCCTCGACTACTTCCACAGCCAGCATTATTTCACACGAACTGACATGCGAAATGCTCACACGTCACGCCAGACTGGACACCGGGTCCATAACTGCTGCTTACAACTCAAACAATCGCCTCTTACTCGGCTCTTTATAGGTGCTTTTTACACCTCTCTAACTGAGGAATGCAACCACTGGAGTAGGAATGTGAGCACCGAGTGTCTACGGGACTCGCACGTGGCTCATCTTAACGTGACGCCCACAGCCTGGAAACGTGCTCAAAGAAGTTCTCGGTGCTCGTTCTAACATGAATGACTATGGAGAGCTAGAATGAGAAGTGTACTGGCCACGTGAAGGAGGGAAGCACACTGCAAAGTGTCACTAGCTAGAGCTACTCATGTTATTTCTATTCTCAGGCGAGATTCTGAGTGGTTTTGTGGCTGCTGCTGCGAGAACCTGCTTGTGCAGCACTTCACCACAGCATTGCTTTGGAGATGTCAGTAGACTCCTGCATGTTTGTCCTCACCATAACTTAGTAGGGAAAATAAATAAATACATTCTAAAGCCAGGTGCATCTGTGTCCAGTATAGAAGTCTGGATAGCACTCGGTATAAGTAGGACAAATCGTAAAAAAAAAAAAAAAAAAAAATAGGAATAAATAGTACCACTTTATTTAACTCCATTCCCCAATGTAATACAAGACTACAGCGCATCTGCACTCTGTCCGGTGATGCGAGCTTCACAGAGCCACACTGATTACAGCAAACTCCACTGATCTCACAATAATATGCCCGTACTCTGTCGTTTTGGTAGAAGAGAAAACTTCCTGTTAGGTTTCACTGATCTCCGATCACTCTCTCGGTCACGTTAGGAGTTCCCGACGTCGATTCTGAGAACTCCTCTGGTGAAAGTACCGTTAAGAACTGACAGGCGCAAGTCACTCTACCCTAACAATCGGTCGTTTCACCCATCAGGCGGAATGACAGGAACGGGAACGACCTGTGAAACAGAAACGGCAGAAAGCACTCGACACCATACAGGCTGGATCAGATTGTTCTGACCCAAACAGATAAGCGTACCTAAAGTATCAGGAGGTACAGTGCTGTATGGCTCAGATTCACAGGACTATTCAGCTCATAATGTCAAAAACGTAAAGAACGCGCCCCCTCCCATGCGCGCACACACACACACACACACACACACACACACACCTTCCCCATCCCCGTTCGTGGTTGTGGTTCTTTTCTCAGCTTGTTTGCCGAGTGAGTAAAAGAAAGAAAAGTACTGCAGTGCCACAGTGAGACAGAAATGCTAGCTGAGGAACACAGCGGATCCTGACGCACACGTTCTTGCCATGACCGCTGTTCAGGCGCTAGTGCGAGTGCTAGTGGTGCGAGTGGCCTTGTCTGGACTATTTGTGAAGAAGCGTGTTTACTGAACTCAACAACCATGCAGCCTGAGTATACTGTTATGGCAGTTTTGGATTTAAAAAAAAAAAAAAAAAAACAACGGACAGAGGCATTCAGTTTGTACTTCAAATCAGACATCACACGACACGCAGCGCTTAAACGTTAATGCTGTTGTGAATCTCAAGCCACACAGGGATGGACCAGGGTGGAAAAGTGCTCTGCAGCTTCGATGCTACCGCACCCAGTGAAGGTGGTATGGGAACATATTTGAGCATCTCAATGCAGAAAAATAACACACACGCACGCACGCACACAGTAACTAAACACACAAAAGTAAACAAACACCACAGTTCTTCTCCCCAGCAGCCTGGGGCGTCTAAGCAGACTGGACTGGACTTCAGCTCAGCCCGACGTGCAAAATTCCCATTACCATTAAAAGCCAAGCGTGTCCTGGAGCTCTTGGCCTGTGTACAGCATGATGAAAGAGAGTCCCAGTGGAGAAGGGGAGCTTTGTTTTGGGCTAAAGTCTGACTGGGTAAAAGCTGAAGGACTAGTCTGTTCCAGTGGTAAGCGTGATGACGATGAGGCAGTGCTGGCTGCGTGGGACTCACTCTCTCCCGCTGGCCGAGTAGGAGAACTGAGGGAAATGCGGCCGCCGCTCGTTATCCATGCAGTCCATCCCGTCTTCATCAACTGCACACACACAAACACACACACACGAGAGACACAGCAGAGCTGATAATGAGTCTGTAGTGCAACAAACATGGTATAGAGCCATATGCTCCGTTTCTTGTGATCCATCTCTAAGAAGAACTTTCTCCAAGGCGCCATCACATTTCTCGTCAACAGACACCTTAACGGAACCAAGCTCTAATAAATGTGACAGCCGCATATTTATAAGGGATTGTTTGAACATAAACGTCGCAGAGAACAGGTAAACAGTCTGAGTCTCGCCGGTAGGGAGGCAGCCAACAGTCTCCTTGGCAGAGAACTTGATGGAAACTGTCAGTGGTGGGCGCCCAACCTTTCTCGTGTTCGAGTCACTTCTTTTAATTGTTCAATGAAATCTTTCAGCGTGACAAAAATGACACAAATGTATCCATCTCAGAGGGGAAAGATACATTCGAGACATTTTTTTGAGACTTTTCCCATATTGATTATTTAAAAAAAAAAAGAAGAAGAACTTTGCAAACTTTCTATTTTCAGTTTTCTGACTGCTTTTAAAAGGTCAGTAACTGTTAGCATGAAAAGTTGAAACATTAGACTTACATAAGCATGCAGAAAATAAGGGAATATGTAAAAACAACAGATTTAGAAACTTAGTGTCCTGGCTCTTACAGAATATCAATACTTCAGTAAATGAATGCCGTGTGTTTCCAGGCCCACACACGAGCCCTGTTCACGTGACACCGTCTTCGTGTATACGTGTGGGGGGGGGTGAGACCCACCGGATGTCACGTCACTGATAACTGGCAAATAGAAAAGCAAATTGCCAAGAAAATCAGGGTTGGACTAAAACTTGGGTTTTCTGTCTATAACAACGCTTTGGCTTTTCTTACATTATATATTATTGGGGGAAATGTTCTTGATTTACTTTCTAGTCTTCCTTAAGATTTCTGTAAATATCATTTGGATTAAGGAGCCAGGTTAACAAATGTGGTGGTAAGAGTCAGTCTACTTAAAGCTTGAGTGGTTAAATGTTTGAATGACCTACTAAAATATAGCAGATTTAGCCAACAGGACAGAGCTGGCTAAATGAATCAGCTGTTACATCATAAAGCTCCCAAAGTCAAAGAGCAGCGTCTTACGATGGCCTAACAAACAAAACTCTACATCTGGGGCATTATTTTGTACAGAAGAGTAGAATAAAATTGCCAAATCAACATATGCATATGCTGGTACACTCTTACCCCACAAGCAAAAGGTTTGACACATCCTTCCCAGAATCCTCTGCACCAAGTGGCAAGTCACCATTTTTAATGCCATCCATATTCCAAAAACAATCCTCAACAACCGTGACATCCTAGGCCACAGATCTTAAACTGTAATGTGAAATTGAAGATATTTTGTCAAAGTATCTATATTTTACATTCTTTTGACCAATCCAGAATGATTTTGCATGAATATTCCAAATGTAAGGGACATGAACCAGCTTTGGCAAGCCAGAAGGAAAGGAAAGGAAAGGTTCAAAGCTTGCACATCATGGCACGTAAATGAAGAAAGAGTTCAGGATGGGTTTTAAATGGATCACTACATAACAGTGAATTTGTGCAGGTCTTGCTGCACACAGAGCTCCCGGTCACGTGCTTTCAAAACAAAAACAAGGCACTGGATTCTGGGAAGGGCGAGCCGTCCCTTTAAAGGGTGTGCACACTCGCACAACCATTATTTGTCAAAAAAACAAAAACCCTTTGTTTTCCACTTGAATGTTCTCGGCTGCTGTACTGCATTAAAGGTGGAATAAGATTTTAAATCACAAAAGTTTGCAAGTGCAACAAGGGTGTGTAGATGTTTTAGCAGTCCCTGTAGGAGATACTGTGATGCAGCACTGTGGCCATGTGAAGGGTTTCCCCCAAAGATTCTAAAGCAGTACACACAAGATAGATTACTGGCCGGAAAATATGTTGATAATCAGGAAGTACAGAAGTTCGACACTATGGGCGCCATTTTGGTAAGCTGGCCTTTCGTCACAGAGGCCGGATACCGTGGGAAACTT
>JAQMCW010000037.1:17953461-17966574 GCA_030068335.1 Chrysichthys cranchii | reverse complement strand
CTACTTTGAGGACTTGTGTGAAAATGTGATGATGTTTCAGGTCATATTTAAGCAGAAATGTGGACAATTCTAAAGGGATCACAAACTTTCAAGCACCACTGTACAAAACTTGAACAAATTGAACAGACACTCCACGTTGTAACATTAAGCTATTTAGTGTCTCTCCCAGAGAAATGGTAGATCTAGAGTTTAATTGTGTCGGTACCTCTTGTTAGGGTCTTTGATGAGCAGGCCTGACAGTAGAGACTTGGCATCAGCTGACAGTGTCCTGGGGAACTTGATGTCCTCCATAAGGATGAGCTCGAAAAGCTTCTCATGGTCCTGATTGTAGAAGGGCAGCCTGCCACACATCATCTCATACATCACCACACCCAAACCCCACCAGTCTACTGCCCGGCCATAATCATTATCCTCCAGCACCTGATGACACGCACGCACACACACACACACACACACACACACACACACACACATTCCATATTTTATAATAAAAATTATACACTCTACAAACTGAGGCATATTGCAAACCAAAAAGTAAAATGGGATAAAATATCTAGTTTAAATTAAAGGTCTCTAATAACTACATAATTGTACATAAACCACGCTAGATCCCAGGGACAGGGTTCAGTAAACGGCTGACTCAACATTTTTCTTCTCTCGTCCACCAACCAGAGAAAGAGAAACTCTACTTCCTATTGACAGTTGCAAAACCAACACGCTGGCTGACTCTCAGTCTTTCCATTGGTAGGACTAATTATACTAGGCAGATGAGTATCACAGGCGAAACACTGATGAAGAAAAAAAAAATAATAAAAATTCAGTGCAAAGCCATCATATACATTTCCTTACTATTTCCTGTGTCAGCTCATAGTTAACCATATTGAGAGAAGTGAAAGACAACAGTCAATCAAGTATCTTTTACATGTAATGCAACGAGGAGCTAAACACAGCTTGTAGCTAATACACTGAATTTCTGACCTTGGGTTTGTGCCATCAGTAAAACGTGCTCCATGTGCACTTCTGTCTTCCTTAACATGCCGCAGACTAATTAACTAACTAAGACTATCCACTTTATATTACTTACCTCTTCCTAGCCTGGTCAGTTAGGTTTCTGGGCAACACTTGTCTGGTGGGCTAGCTAATGAATTTATGATTTGTCTACCCCTGTGCCAACTGTACATGAACATCTCCAAAGTAAATAGACCCCCCTCAGTATTCTGTTGTATCCATGTGGACATCACAGCAGTGGTGCTTCAAACTTGTTATATATTATTATTTTTCGTTTCAGATTAAAGTATATTCATTGTTTATAGCAACTAGCCATGCGGTGAACACCAGAAGCAAAAGAGTTGTGTGATTTTCAAAGAGGGCATATCGTGGGTCAGTCTGAGGGTGGAGTTAGCCAGCATAGGATTACACAAAACCTTGGGCTTCCTCCTTTTGTCACAGTCAACAGAGTGAATGTACAATTCAAAAGCAAAGCAAAGGAATCAACAGCATCCCGCTCCGGTCGACCTGGGCCCTCGGACAGGTGTCTTCGGTCCATCAAGCAGATTGCTGAAATAAATCCCCATTGTAAGGCCGCTGATGTTGCAGAGCGACTCCAGGTGAGTCAAAGTACTTCTGTGAGGGATCTCCGTCAACTTGACTACTATGGCGGAGCAACTAGAAGGATGTTTCTAGGAATACATTTTTCAAAAATGATGGTGTCTATTTACTTTGAAGATGTGTGTAGCCGCAGCAGTGTTATGAATTTTTTTTTTTTTTCCTTTCATGTCCAGTCATGTTGGTTTTCATGGTCATTTATCCATTTTGTATATCCTGGAATGAAATATCTACTGCAGGACCATGGTGCAACACACAAACATAAAACAACATTTGATGCAAATATACAACAGTGGAAGACAAAAAAAAAAAATTATATATATATAAGCGGAAGTCTTCGTGCGACCGGGGGGGGG
The DNA here is from genome assembly GCA_030068335.1 of Chrysichthys cranchii. Taxonomy (NCBI): domain Eukaryota; kingdom Metazoa; phylum Chordata; class Actinopteri; order Siluriformes; family Claroteidae; genus Chrysichthys; species Chrysichthys cranchii. Next base: position 17,964,613 of record JAQMCW010000037.1, on the reverse strand, counting down.
GTGTTTCCCGAATACAAATATTTTTCCAAGTATTTGTCTGAAATTCGTATTCGTAAAAACCTCATTAATTGTGCCTTTCCGAATACCGTATTCGGGTTCGGCTCCACCCCTAATATACATTATATATACACACACACACACATACATACATACACACACAATGCACAAATTATTTGGTAGTGTAGCAGCAATAAGTACACCCATAACAGACATTTCTCACAGTGACTGCATTACATTACACTGCATATTATATTATTTGGACCAATTCAGTATCTAGAAGCTACACTTCTTCCTGTATACTTAATATGGAGGTATCACTGAATTATCAGTTGTGTTTAGACACCTGGGTTAAGATTTTATAACACAAATATGGTACACATTGAACCCATTAAACTGTCAAGATATACTTGTGTAACTAAAAGTAAAGTTCACATGTGTGTGAGAAGATGAAATAAGACAGGAGTTCAAATTAAATAAATTAAAGTCTTTTCAGCAGCATACATGAAATACAAAGCGCAAATAAAGTACAGTGGACCCTCGGCTCACGGATGCATCGGATGGCGGGGGGGGACGGGGGGACGTACGCACTACATTCCCAAACAGACTTTGAAGCCAACCCACACTTTGCAGCACAAACCTGAAGTTCCTGTCAAGCACTTTCTGTTGAGAGTAAGAAGCCTAAGCGTATAACAGTTGAAATAAATAAATAAATAAATCGCAAAACATGAGAATCGCCACTGTATCCCTCCGCCAACCTCCACCTCCACCAGCAACAACGTATCCACCACAAAGGTAACGTGCATTAAAATTATCTGATTTTCATTTAGGTTTATTTTTCTATAATTAGGGTTATTTAAATTTTATTCTGTTTTATTGCCACACATAAACCCATAATACACTTTAAAAACGAGGGCTGAAACACATTCATTGTATTTGCATTCATCTCAATGGGGAAAAATTGATTTGGGTCGCAGAGTCTCGCAACGGATCAAGTTCGTGAGCCGAGGGTCCACAGTACGAATAAGGTCAAATTTGATAAATATTGAAGAATGTAAAAGTAAAAAGGCAGCTCTTCACAGAGAGTTTCCTGATCGATATAGATATATTTACATGTCTAAGCTGTAATCCATCTGTAACAGTGCACACATCCTCACATTGTTACATTAAAGTTGTATGTATAGTTTATTTGTAATTAATAAAGTGGCACCAAAAAGACTGTTTCATTGTGTAAAAAACAAAAAAAAAAACAAAAAAAAAACCCATAATCAAGATTTTAATTTCTGTAAGGGCCTTTTCATTTGGCTGTCGGAGCAAAAACTATTCGATGCACACACAGCTCAATAATTACTCATAATGACTGGAGAATGGCAAGACTTCAGAGAATCACACTAAACCCAGTGTGTCTGCGTGAACAAGCTAATTTCTACTGCTCAATCTCCCATCGGTTGGGTAAATAAATAAGTGAAGCCACAAACAATGCTAGAGGCTCCGCTGTGTGAGCTGTGTGGATCAGCGGTCACTCCACCTGAACCAACCGACTGCTTGGAACCTGGACACAAAGGCTTCAACTACTACACCATCACGGGATCAAAGCTTTGTGATGGGCTCTGCAGTAGTCGCTTCCTCGCTAACATACCTAACACACACCTTGCTGAGGGGGGGCGCAGTTGCTGAAGGAGTAACGAGTGAGAGGCAGCTCTTCAGAGGGAGCTTCCTGATTAATATGTCTGACTAATGACAAGGCTGGCTGGCCGCAAGCCAGTTAAGCATATGCTGGGAGACGAGTGATAACGATGTCTCCTCTCTGATCTTTAAGAGCAGGTAGAGCTGGGCGAGTTCGCATTCAGGCCCAGCGCCTGGCTGCCTGATTAAGTGAGGATGACGAGCTCGTGTGCAGAGGAACAGCCTTCTAACAAAAATGTGTTTCAATATTCAAAGAAGACTGCATCAAAATCAGAAAAATATAGTTTCAACCACAGAAAAGTATAAAATCCAGTGGAAATCAGGACATTTCTAAGCTACCACTTATTAGCACAAATAGCTACATTTAAAAATACCATGGCTGTATTAACAGAATCATATATAGCACTTACACACACTTAGCCTCCATCTGGTTTCTACATTTGATGCTTTCAGAAATGCTGTTAGGTCTAGTTTGTCTCAAACATGTAACTTGCAAAGTGATAAAAATAGAAATCGCCATAATGGCACAGATTGCACAAAGCTCCTGCTCATTATTGATGCCATCAGTTCCTTAATCAGTATTACTGCCAAGCACACTGTTCACTGCGACCAAGGGGACGAACGACGTATCGCGGACATGAACCGTACACGTGTACAGAGTAACGTCCCCCACGGAGTAGTCTGACCCCACAAATCGGAAGCTTACAGGAATCTGTATTAAACGATCTCCCTTCACAGCCCTGGCTGTGATTTTGTGAAAGGCATTCCGGCCCTTAACAAAGTGCATTTGTCTCCGTGCGTGTGTGAAAGCTCTTTGCAAAGCAGTGCTTCTCAGAATTGTACCATTCACAGAACGTCTCAACACATTTATTTTACGTACATGATTCATTTATTTACATACGAGACGACTTGTTACTTGAAAGTGTACAGTGGGATTTGGGTGTCATGGAGCACCTCATTTCCTGGATTTTTTTTTTTTTACCAAAATGACATTTTTATTAAACAGGTTTCTTTTGGAGTTACTGAAAGCTTGGACAAACTCGCAGAATTCAGGTGCCCAAGCAAACGGTAATATAATTACAGGAACGCAATGAATAAATATAATAGTGTTTCAAAGGCTGGGTTAAGAATTCCACTACTGTGAGATAATTAAAAAACTGCTGACGCTCTGACCACACTTCACTTCACTTCGAGAACCATGTAAGGAATATGAAGGCTATTCCGTATGTGTGCGAGCGTGTGAGTGTGTGTAGAGAGAGAGAGAGAGAGAGAGAGAGAGCAGGCTGTTTGTCCTGCGAGCGGGTGTGAGCAGCTCGGCTGCAGGCAGGGATGCGATTAACACACACGGGGCCGGTTGGGGTCCCCCTGTTCCAGAACAGGCCCCTGCTCCCACTGCCATGTGGCACTGCTGCTGCTCCCACCACTCGCCCATGGGCAAGGCTGGCAGAGGAGCGAGTGGCACAGAGAGCCTGCCGTTCCACCAGCAGGGCAGTGGAACAAGCAGCCTCCATCAGCTTAGCCCATCTTGGCTGGAGAACGTGGATGATCTCTTTCACTCACACACACACGTTTATAGACAAACACGGGGGGGTGTTGGAAAGGACCGGAGGATCTACCTGTATACGTACAGCAACATAATCATGCTTCATGTACAGACAGCTTACACTGGCCCTTATTTTAATTGTCAAACCTCTCAATCATACATGTGTCTCATGCTGATGTAGTATGGAAATAATTAATATAATTATCACGCCGTAGACTGGCGCCGGCTCTGATTACGAGGTGTATGCTGAGAAAGCTGCCGTTAACATCATATAATTACATATTAAGTGAATGACTATGCTTTATTTTCATTTAGGCTTTGGTGAGCATTTTACTTGGTAAAACTACTCCATTTTCATGCTCATATCACGAGAAGAAAAGAAATCATCTTCCACCCATCCTCCCATCTCACTCTCTCTCTCTCTCTCTCTTTAATCCCCCTCTACTTTGCATCTCTGGAACTTGGCTCACTGGCTCAGGCTGTGCTCTGTTATTTTTACACCAGTACGGCAGTATAGATTTCCAGGTTTCCCAGCCACCTTCTTCCAACCTCCCCCATCTGCCACCATCTGCCTCTGTTTAGCATCTACTTTTTTGTGCAATCACATACTCTTGTGAAAAATAACCAACACTCAAATCATCTCCTGGCACAGTGGCCAGGCTGAGCAAAACAAAATGCTGCGCCAAATTGTCTTCTGTACTTTTTTTTTTCACAGGCAGAATCTATACTTCACCCCCTTTCCTCACCCACTCCCGCCTCCACCCCAAGCCCACTCTCCCTCTCCTCTTCATTAATTTGGATTTAGCCACTGCACTCTGGGCAAACCTGAACACGCCTGGAGGAGGAGGACGACCTGCGAGCTCAGAGAAGCAACAGACCAGATTTACTGCTGCAGCACGCAGTGCGAGAACTGAACCGAGGAGGGTGCATTTGTGGGATTCTTTCAAAGGCGCACTCGTTCCTCGGCGCGTGCACGTACAGCAGGGGGAAACGCCTTCCCTTGACGACAACCAGGTGTAAATCAAGACTAATGACTGCCCATAATTCAGCATTGCGAATAATTTGGGAACATTAAGAATGCCTGATTGTTACAGTACAGCTAGAGTCCATATGGCTGTTGGGCGTGTGTGTGTGTGTGGACTCTTGAGGTGTGAACGGACAGGCGTGGACCACATACGTACACTGACTCACAATGCTGTCATGAGGGAGACGATTTGTTGTGAAAGCCTAGCGTCGTTGTTGTCAAATTGCACACCTCCGCGTTTTACCGTGAAAGCAAACAGGCAGAGGAGCAATTCTTTACCATGATATTTACATTACCTTTCATTCAACACTAACCAGTGAAGAGTGTGTGTGTTGTGATGCAACTGCAAAAAAAAAAATTTTTTTTTAAAAAAACCACCATTTAACTCTGCGCTGTTGTCCACAGAGATCTGAGGAATATCTCGGCTCCTTTTTTTTCCATTCCTTACCACTCAGCAGCACCAGCTATAATTTATCAGAGCTTACACAGACTCAAAGACCGAGCATTCTGACGCCGTTTCCAAAAGCCGTACGCAAAACCAGTTCGGTCCAGCTCTGTTGCAAAACATTTAGTCACATCCACCAACACCAGCGCCTTATCATGTCAATAGGTTTGAGCACCTGGATGACTGTAGCTTTCACATGAAAGCAGAGGGTCAGGTTGTTGGCCAGACTCTGAGGCTGCACTCCCACGTTCCAGGATGATAAGTGTAGGAGGCACAGGGCCAAATCTGTGTGGGACTGAGCACGATGGAACACTGGGATACCATGGAAAACGTGGATTATTTGGAACAGCTGGCGAAACACTAAAATAGGTACTCGTGATCTCTTGCTGAATCGTGCCCCCAATCCATAGAAGAGTGGGATGAAATTGGCCAGACGCTAGTGGCATCCTTGCCAGAAAGTAAGTAAGAAATATTTTTTTTCATAAAGAACATAAAAAAAAATAATAAAAAACTTATGTTGACTGCAGTGCATTGGTTGTTTAAGGTGAGATATTCGTGTGATAGCTAGTGGAAAGTTGTTCCAGGATCTAGGGGCATAGATGGCAAGTACCCCCATCACCCTTGAATTTTTTGGGCGTATATTCACACGAAGCAATCTGTACTGTGACCCTCAAAATCTGTTTCTGTTGACTAGTGCGACAGCTGAACTTCGTTCTTGGGCCCAATCGGAAGAGGTAGGCTCAGGCTCGGTTAGTTGAGCTTGTTGAGAACGCATCATGGGGATCGCCAACTGTACCCATGCACGAAACTCGAATGCTGTGAAGGGCACTTTTTAATTCATTTGAGAATGTTTGGGTTAAAACAAGTCTGGTTCTCACTTTCTTGATGAACAGGAATTGGAGTTGCAGAGCAAATTCCTTCTTCGAAGTCAGCTGAACTCCTTAAAAATCTTCTTATCAGTATGATGGCATGATTGACTGGAATCAGCTGAGCTGAATAATTGATAAATCTGCACAGCATGCATGAGGGCTGTGCGTCACCACTCCCAGAATGACTCCAAATCAGAATGTGTAATGGATCCAGAAAGAAACTGCTTAGAAGACCAACCCAATGTGGCCCCTGTGGGTATAGTGCCCAAGCAGTGACTCGAACCCTGAACCCTTAGATTAAAAATGTGATGTTCTACCGACTACGCTATCTTATCAGACTGGGCTTACTTATAAGAAACCTGCCACAAACTTCATCGAGCTACGCAAGAGTGTTTTCCTTCAACCTAAAATTGTGACGTCATCAGCGCACTCAGGCCCAGAACAACATGAGCACAGGGAGGGGGGACGACAGTGGGACCACGCCTAGTGCGAGTACACTTTTAAATCATGATCTTGGAACAGCAGAGATTACAGTATGACGACGACACGCAACACCCAGACGAGAACATTACTGAGCAGTATACCCTCCCCATGCCAACCTTAACTGGTGCTGGAGTGAAGACCATTCTTACAAATTCATTACCTCTCCATTACACTGCTGCATGAAGTGCTATCAGCTATGTAATTAGCTCTTCAGCAGTGTGAGCTTGTTACCTCAGGTGCCAGGTACTCTGGTGTTCCACAGAACGTCTTCATAGTAGCAGCATCAGTGATTCCCTCTTTACAGAGACCAAAGTCTGTGATTTTAATGTGGCCGTCTTTATCGAGCATGAGATTCTCCAACTAAGGAAAGAACAAAAGTCATGAGTGATAATGCTATGAGGTCATGAATGGGGTGATATTCCATTGTTCAGCTTAAACGCACTGACTGTTTAAATAGATCAGAGAACATGTTGATGTTTGGTATGAATAAACCATTTACTCCATCTACATTTCATACGCCATGGCAGGGAAAAGATCCTTCCAGCTATTTAGTTCTTTTTTTTTTCTTTCTTGGCATCACTGATACTGGCTCAGCCCAAGGCTGCAAGCAAAACACTGTGTCATTTTCCACAGGCGCCAGAGTTTGATATCAACCCTCTCCCCAAAAAAAAAAAAAAAAAAAAAAACAGCTTCAAACTCTACAGCTTTTAATTACATTTTCCATGTCCCGTGCCGCACGCCAAAATAAAGGCAGTGCACAGGAACTCAACAGGCGTTCCAGAATGTGTGATTACTTCCCTCCCTCTTTTTTTATTTATCAATCCATTTTTGTTTACCTTGAGATCCCGGTACACTATCTTGGTAGAGTGCAGGTAGTCGAGGGCAGAGACAATCTCGGCACCATAGAAGCGCGTGCGGTCCTCTGAGAACACCCGTTCTCTCGACAAATGGAAAAACAGCTGCAAGATAAACAGCAGGGACAGGATTGCAATAATTACTGATTTATTGAAGGAAATTAACACAACACAAACTGCCTCCCATCGCCATATTGAGATGATAGATGGCAGGGCCCTCGGAGGACGCCTGGCGAACCCAGACAGCAGCTGGCGCATCATCCCTGGCTTTCCAGAGAGAGGCCGGCGAGGCCTGTTAAATCAGCATTTTAATCAATACACCAATCTTGTTAAAGGCAGCGCTAGTGCGCTCGCGGGCTAACGTCCCATCAAAGTGGCAGGAGCACCCCTTCCCCCGCAATCATCGCCCTCGTTTTTTTTCCATGGAGTATTCCCCCCTCGCCTGTCTCTCCCAGTCAGATGTCAAGGGTTTCTTTCAAGCTGCCTGGCCCTCGTCTCCGCTTGAGCTCGTCTTCTACAAATTACCCAGGAGCCCGGCAGGGAGGCTCTGCCGTTTAATTGCTATGGGAGGGAGCTGAATATGGCTGTCCGGGGAGCGCTAACGGGCCCGCCGATCAGTCGGGGAGGGGAGAGGGGGAGTGAGAAACAGAGTGAGAGTGCAGCAAAAGTATACGAGGACAGGTGTGCCTTCATCAGCGCACTGGCAGCTGTGAATGCGGCACGGCTGAAAGAGGCAGCAGCGGCGCCCGCAGAGGGCTGGGCGCACGGAGGTGAGTGGCTCTGGCTGGACCGGGCTGGGGGAGCAGGTGACACTACAGGCTGAGGGAAAATGAGAGTGAGATTGCAGCCGCCGTGATTAAACAGCGCCATTGGTGGTGGAATTTCATTTATCAAAACTGGAGGCCCTGAAGAATAAAAGTCGCGGGCTGGAAAGTTTCTGGAAGAGGAATGGAATAGCTGCAGGCTGCGCAGGAAAGCGGATATGACATGAAATTATTCACCAGCCATTTTAAAGAGAAGCGCTTAAAGTTGATAAAATGATATTAATCATATGTAATTGGATCGAGAATGATGACAGAAACCGTTCCAGTGGTCGTTTATGTACAGTAGTGCTTTATATGTGATCTTTTATAGCATGCTGGGATAAGAAAGCAGTTTGATGGAAACCACAGCGTGAACACAGTCCACACCATCTCACATATCACTCCTCTCGGGAGCAGTGAAGCCACTCCAACTCATTTATACCCAGGAAGAACAAATTTGCAAATAAACTTTCTTTGGAATCTCATCGCTATACAATCAAGCATGCATTCCAGACGCACAAACTTGGCTACATTCATACATACAGTACACGTCCATACCTCTCCTCCATTGACATACTCCATCACGAAGCAGAGGCGGTCTTTTGTCTGGAACGAGTACTTCAAAGACTAAAACAGCAGGCAGATACACACCATTAGGAAAAAAAAAAAAAACAGCCAACATCAGCATATGTCTTTGCAAACACAAACGTATGTTGAGAAGCACCTTTTCGAAACATACGCTGAAAGACGCAAACTTCTCCCGAGAGCAAATTAAAAGGCAAAGCACTTAAGAGCAAAGGCTCGGCGTTCTTATCCATGAGCTCGACGCTAACTTTCAAATCAGGTGAAGAGGGCCAGCCTCTTGAGTTGGCGCCAGGTACATTGTTTTCTTTTTTTCTTTCTTTCCTGAACCTGCTGTGTATCAAATGTGGTATACAACAGCATCTGGAGCGTCAGTGAAATTCTTCTCACTGGCGACTTCTCAACAGATGTACAGCTACATTTGTGCTGCTAATTTATAACAGTTTACTCTCTGCATTATAATTAGACCCTGGGGAGAGCGCGATCATATAGGAGACGGGCATTGTGAAGCTTTACGGGTTGGAGACAACTTCTGTGCACGCGGGTGCCGTACGAGCGAGTCATTAAGGAGTGTGTGTACTCACAGTTAAGAAGGGGTGTCTGGTGTTTTTCAGCACTCGGCTCTCGGTGAGCGTGTGAGCCACTTCGTCCTGCAGCAGCGGAAAGGAGAAGCAAAGGAACAGTGTGCCTTATTTACTTTCCTACCTCTACTACCATGACTCACATACACAGTGATGAAATAAGAAGCTGTGTAAGACGTGCTTTCGCTATAGACGCGTCTTCATGCTTATCCTTAAAATCACGTCATGCAGCTTAACAGAGCAATGCAAAGCAAGTCTTCAAAAGATTTTTAAAGTCTCCCTGAGATGAATTTGTAGAGAAAAAAACATTGCAAGAAACCAAAAACTAAAAAAAGAACATCCTCTTCTGGGTGACATCGACTAGTGGGATGATAACTCGTTACTCTTCCATAACTGTAGACTATAATGTCAAACTACCAAGTGTGTGGAAATTATGTTCAGCATGAGCGTGTTGTGAATACGAGTAGTGGTAGAAGTACAGGAAATAATCTTTATGATTACAGCAGCAGCGCTTAAATACACACTGAACCAAGGATGACTCTTTGGCTTTTTCCTCAACTGTTTCTCTGATTTAAGTCATGACAGAAAGGGAATCATTTTTCTCAATGCGTTCAAGGGTTTAATCATATATTCAGCCAAAGGAATATAGCGTACCTTTGCAATAATAACCTCTTTCTTCAAAATCTTCATTGCGTAGTACTTCCCACTGGCTTTCTCCCTTACAAGAATGACTTTACCAAAAGTGCCTTTTCCCAGTAGTTTTAAATAGTCAAAGTCATTCATAGTCTGAAAAAAAAAATAGAACAGGTACTTGTGAATATTTTGTGCAAATGAAAATCCAAATAGGATTTTGGGAACCATCACTATAAAATGCTAACAACAAGCCCAATATAACACTTTACCATAACATTATCTTGAACTTCTGCATCAATACACATTAAGAATTAACAAAGAAAGTTAACATGTATTAAGTGGCGTTTGTTAAAACGTTAACACAATACACCTGCACTGACTAACGTTTATTCAATCCGTGACTAAAATAAATTCACATAAATTAGCACAAAATTAAAGCATGCTCTATAAATCGTGCCGCACCACCATGCTGTCTCACAGCTCCAGAGTTTGAGCTGGAGCTCTGGTAAAAAAAACAAAAAAACAAGCACACATGTTCTTCCCATGTCCACGCGGGTTTCTTCTGGGTGCTCCGGTTTCCTCCCAAACACAAAGCAGCAAATCCATACTGGTAACTCCAAATTGCCCTAAGGTGTGAATGTGTGTGAACGTGTGTGCACATTGTGTCTAGGGATGGATTAGCATCCCATCCAGGATGCACTCCTGCCTCTCACCCAGTGTTTCTGGGATAGGATCTGGGAACACCATGACACTGATCAGGATATGGCGGTTACTAAAGATCTATAGAAGAATTAATGTTCTAAATACTGATAGGTGCTATTTAATCATAACTCTAAACATGTTAACTATATAGTTGCTTATATTGGTTATTGGGGGTTACTCGTTTTACTCATTAATGGTATAAACACTGGTAAATGCAGGTTTTTATTAGTGATCTAATTTGGCTTATTATTTTTTTTAAAAATAATAAGGGAACAACAAAAAAAAAGGATAAGGGAACCTTTATGCAAATGAGTTACCATATCAAGAAAAGTAATGAGATATTGTCCAAAAAATTCATGATTTTTTTTTTTATTATTATTTTTTTATTTTTACTTCCTTCGATTTACATTTTACTTCCATGCAAAGCAAATTTCTGTTTGGTCACGGAGTGTGAGCAGATGGTGTGGTGGTACCTTGCGCTTGTGGTGACTGATGGAGATGTCCATCTCCTCTTCTCCGATGTTGTCTATCTGTGAGGTGGGACTGCACTGGATCCGCTCCTCTTCCTGTCTTTGGAGTTTATCAGCCACCATCTGGATCGCTTCTGTCCACTCATCCCTTACACAAAACACACACACACACACTTACAGAACCTACAACATGCAAGATGTTGGGAGGAAAACCACAGTTTTGGGGATTTTTTTTAACCAATGTACCTGTGTGTGTGTGTGTGTGTGTGTGTGTGTGTGTGTGTGTGTGTGCGCGTGCATTCAGAAAGTATTCAGACCACTTTCAATTTTTCACCATTTTAATTTTGCAGCCTTATGCTAAAATCCATCAATTTTTTTTCTTCATGAATCTACTCTCAGGATCCCATAATGACAGCACAAACATGGAATTATAGAATTTTTGCAAATTTATTAAAAAAGAAAAACTGAAATATCACGTGG
>JAQMCW010000037.1:17934680-17952860 GCA_030068335.1 Chrysichthys cranchii | reverse complement strand
TTCCACACAGGATCTCTGGAGCTCAGCCAGAGTGATCTTTGGGTTCTTGGTTACCTCTCACCAAGGCTCTTCTCCCCCGATTGCTCATTTTGGCCGGGTGGCCAGCTCGAGGAAGAGTCCTGGTTGTTCCAAACTTCTTCCATTTAAGGATTATGGATGCCACCGTGCTGTTGGGAACATGAACTGTAGCAGAATTTTTCTTTGTAGCCTTGTCCAGATCTGTGCCTTGACACAATCCTGTCTCTGTGTTTGTGCTCTGATATGCACTGTGAGACCTTTTATAAATAGGTGTGTGCCTTTCCAAATCATGTTCAATCAGTTTCATTGAACACAGCTGGACTCCAATCACGGTGTAAAACAATCTCAAAGATGATCAAGAGAAATGGACGGCACCTGAGGTAAATATGTCAGGGTCACAGCAAATGTCTGAATACTTACCATCCACGTGATATCAGTTTTTCTTTTTTAATAAATTTGCAAAAAATTCTATAATTCCGTGTTTTCGTGCTGTCATTATGGTGTACTGAGTGTAGATTCATGAGGAAAAATTTTTAATTTGATTGATTTTAGCAGAAGGCTGCAACATTAGAAATGATGAAAAACTGAAAGGGGTCTGAATACTTTCTGAATATATATATATATATATATATATGTATGAGCTGATTTTCAACATTTTTACAAAAAGACAAAACCTCTTCCCATGGATACCTGCGCAGGCGACCTTAAAAAGTCGATGACGACACACACAAGCAGAAATATCATCATTTAACAGTGACCGAGATGTCTGTGCAAACATTTGGGCTCCACCGAGTTTTCATTTGTTTTGCAGCACAACATCTGTTGTGTAAAATCAGTCATGCATTCATATTTCTGAGCATGTGTGTGTTTAATAATGATGAATTCATCTCAAGGAGGGCCTGCTGTATGACATTGTTTCAGCAGACGGTTGTGTCGTGGTTTTTTTTTTTTTCCCCCAAGTTCACAATCACCATATGAGCTCAAAAAATATCATCAGTGCCTGTCAGCAACTTTTAGCACTTTTTAACGCTTTGATTCAAAAACAATGTTACACTGACATAATGGCGTCTGTGCTCTGAGTTGTCCTTATCAAGCACAACCTTAGAGACAGAATGGACCCCAGCTCGTCCCTGTCACCCGAGCACACACAGGTGGATCTATCCACTGTTGAGACCATGCTTGATGCGTGATTGTGCTAGTTCAATTTGCAGCTCCAAAATGGTAGCAGTAATCAAATGCAAGAAAACTAAGATGTTTACCATCACAGTGGTGAAAGCAAGGCAGGGCCTAGCATCACTGTCATCCTGTTTAAAACTTCTATAAAACAATGCAGCACAAAGCATGTCGTACCTGATGAGGGACTGAGAATACCATCAGGAAAAAACCCAACATAATCTCTTTAAAACAGTGCTGAAGGGATGAATGCCATTCTTCTAAAAGAGATTCCTTCAAATGGTTTTTGATGATGATGGCTGTGGAAGAGCGCCGTCTAACACCAACACATCAGTCCAAAATCTCCCATAGGTGTTCAACACAAAAGCTGTAGCATATGACGTACACCATTTTCATACTCAAAGCATTCAGTGAGCCCTTGTGCCACATCGATAGGTTTGTGAGAGCACTCCCATGAGCATAGAAATGTTTCATCATCAAAGCAGATCAGTCAGAATAACTTTGCAGTGACTTGAATAATGAAATGTGTCCAGGTCAAAACACTGTTACCGTTTTCCCTTTAATTTGTCATCACATATAAAGAGATAAAGGCTCTGACTACAGCTTGGCACATGTCCAGCAGCTATCACTTCTCTCCATCTCCATCATCATCTTCATCTCCTGGCCTTCCACCAACGTACAGGGACTTGCTCCTGCTTTTCGATGTGTATAAAGCACCGTGTATGGGGCAGTAAGCAGGACACAAAAATGGGAATGCTTGATATTTATAACAACCCCTTTTCTACTATGCCTTTATAATTCCCCCCCCCCCCCCACAGAAGCTGCAGTTGCGGTTACTGTACATTCACATTTTGCTGAAGCCTGTGTTTCTTGTAAAATGTCAGGAAATCTTATTATGAGTAAGACAATCACTGCAGCGATTCATTTTTCACAGTGAATGACCAACACCCAGCATGCAACTCTCATCCTCCCAGCCAGCGAGCGTGTGCTGCTTTCTGCGGTTTTGTTTGTGTTTCTAAGCACTCGTCTTTCCTGCTGAGAAACCAACAGCTGGAGGATACAGGCCAGTGCTTTTTTAACGGCTCACTTTTTAAGTGATGATAGAATAATCATGCTACTTAAGGTTTTTTTTTTTAGGGTTTTTCTTTTTGAAGCTCAAAGTGATTGGCATGCTGTGCTGAGAAGAACTTTTTATTCTCTGCTGAAAACTCACCTTTCCTCTGGAGTGTCCACATGGAATGTCCTTTCAATAACCGTGGTCCACTGTAGACATCTGATGATGAATGTGTTGGGCTTTGGCCGTTCGGTTTTCATTAGCTGGCATTCTGTTATGAAGGGAATCAAGGAGACAGAGTAAAGAAATAGGATTTGGTGCTTAAAGCCTGTACACAGACTACAGTGAGTAAGTTCTTCAAATCTAACTGAGGAAAATCCTGACCTATAATCAAGAGCATATTTTGTGTATGTAGTGAGGACAGCTACAGGGGAGTGTTTGTTTGATAAACTGGGCAGGGCAGGTTGAAACAAATGGTTGTTAGCAGAGAGCAAGCGAAAGCAAGACAAATGAGAGAGAGAGAGAGAGAGAGAGAGAGAGAAAGAGAGAGAGAGAGATATGAACTGCACATGGACAGCTTTCCTATAAACAACACACAGGTCTGAGACACCAGATGTTTCTCTATATGAGAAAGGACTCCACTACTATTGAATGTGTCTCTGCTCACTGGGAGCAGAGGTGAGCCTGGCTTATCGTCGCAGCGGACAGCGAGGAAAGTAGCTGGAAGACAGGTGAACCATCATAGCAGCCTCGGCCTTTGGCTAATCACGAGGGTTCTCGGCTGGCCAATTCCAGCCGCCAGCAAACGGCACCGCGGCCTACATTTGGTCCCGAAGGTTAATAGCGACAGCACAGATGTCGTGGGGTGCATGCTCTACCTGGGCAGTAGATGAAAATTAGAGGCGCCTGCTGCGAGCAGAAAAACAAGGTCACAGCAGCCGGAATGTGACACCTGAGGAGGAGCAGAAGCTGAGCCGACAGCATTGTTTGTTTTGCCATGTAGGATCACAGATGACGAGCTTTGCTCGAAGCAAGAGCCGCTATGTGGTGCGAGCATGCCAATTAAACAACCCAGAAGCTGCAAATTCCACCGCTCGTGCAGTGCTTTAGCTTTCTCGGGTCCAAAATAGGGTTGAGAGGGTGCCAAGCACAGAAAACATCAGGAGACAAACATGGCAATTGCTTCGCTGCAAATTAGACACTGACTAGCATCAAAAGATTTTGAAGGAATAAACTTGCATGCAAGTATTCAAAATATTGAACAAATGAATGTTAAGCAGATTAGCAAAAATATCAACAAAAAAGAGCAACAGAGACCGAGACTATTTCTGTTCCAATTTTTATGCAGTAATAATATATGTAATATGTATATGAAACATATATTACATATACATAAATATATGTATATGAACATATGAAATATAAAATTGAATAAAGTGCTAGGATTCAAAACACAAAATTTGTCATATGTTTCAATCATTGTTAGAAAAGACTAATTGAGGAATATTGATTGCACTGCCTGGTGGGCAGATGTAGATCTGGTCAGGATGTGTGTGTGTGTGTGTGTGTGTGTGTGTGTGTGTGTGTGTGTGTCCGAGCAGTCCGGAGGCGGATGGGCAGGGTGGGGAGAGACAGCGCATTAGACTATGAGCCTCCCACAGCCACCTGGCCTCCCAGCTTTCTGCAACAGATGTGGCAATCCGGTCCCCTGCCAAGCAGCCTGGGCCGCATGTATGGCCACTCCTCTCTCTTCCAGGCTTTAGATTAAAACCTGGCCGGGCCTCCTGACGGATGGGAGGATGAGGGACAGAGGCTCACTCAATGTGTCCTGGAGCCAGCTCTCTGGGCCCCATTACCCAGCATGCCATGGACGAGCATGTGCACGTTACCAGTGAGAGGTTACAAATGAGTTTACTTCAGCAGATGCTCACAGAGAACTACTGCACCATGAAAGCAAACTGAAATAGTATGAAATGAATAAATATTCATGATCAGAATAGTCAAGTTTCTGAGTTGAATAGGATTTGACACACAAGACTTGTTGCTACTTGCATCACATTAAACTGTAACAACAGGTATACCCCACAGTAAGTTATGAACCATGTATTTCTTGTACAAAAGTATTAGGATTAACACCATGCAACCAATTTTTATGTGATTACTGAACCTCTAGATCTCATCATTGAAGAGCATACTATTCATTTTAGTTCGGTCAATGTCCTGAGAGGCGAGAGCTAGAACACACCAAAACCACATGATGTTCACTCACTAGCAACTGAGAAGTTATTGAGGGGGTAAGGGAGGTCTGCATCCTGTGGCTTCTCCTTGTACCCAATGAAGGATCCATCGGTTTTTAGTAGAAAGTAGCGTGGTCTCCAATTCTTGATGTATTCACCTGTTCAGAGATAAAATGGCAAAAGGCGGCCATCAAAAAGCATACCGTGGCTCATACATTCAGATCCTGAAAACCACCTATGCACATTAAAGCTGCTGTAAGTAATTTCATTAAAAGCAATGCACATATGGTGAGACTGTATGAACCATGGCACTAATCTGTAAGGAAAGAGCAATTAGGTGGAGCATGGGCAGCCCACATAAGGGTAAAAACTAAAATAAATAAAGTTAGCTAGTAATGGTAGCTGCGCTTCTGATGAGAGGCTGCTTTGAAATCACTGGCCAAACAATGGGATTACATCATTAACACGTTTACCACCACAGAGCAGGATGTCAGCTCCAGCGTCATCTGGATGAAGTCAGGGGCAGATGTTAGAGTGGACACTGGAGTGACACTGAAGTATGCAGGGTGGGAGAGCTGAAAAAAATGGCCTGTCGCCACCCACGGGGGTGATTCTGAAACCTTTAACCCCTCAAGGCTAAAGCGAAAAATGCAACATCTGCTGAGCAGCTGCTCCGATTGTATTACCATGTACAACTTCTGCTGCAACAGCCTGCACTATCTAATAATCAACAGCAGGATTACAAGTGTGTCAACATCAGCATGTAGGGAGCAGGCCTATCACACACACACACACACACACACACTTTTCCCAAGCACCAACACTTGAATGCACACTTAATAGATCTGTTGTGTCACATGTGGTACTTAGAATGATGTGTTAAGGCTAATTTAGCTGAAGCCCCGCATATATTCACACCTCATCAGATGAAGATTTGTCTGATAAGTTAGGTTTAGATATCAAATCAGGGCGGGTGTTAAATAAATATAACTCAAATAAACACATTTTTCTGCAGGACATCATGCTTGAGGTTTCGGTAAAAAAAAAAAAAACAACATTAATAGCTGGGGTGGTACCAGTATGCAACTGGTACTGAAGATGTTTTTGTTTTGTTTTTTTTTTGTCGCCCCCCCCATCCTGTTTGTAGGTGTAGTTGGGACATGAATTTCAGCATTAAATGTATTCCACCTTCTCCGCCAGCTTATTAAGAAAGGTCATGCTTGGACAAAGAGCAACGCAGTCTTTCTTCACATGTGATAAACCCAGCCAGACATCTGGTAATGAGGCAGGGTCATATAACAGAATCAAACTTAGCCGTTTTAACGCTCCCGAGTGGTGCAAAAGCCTCGCCTCATCATCCAGAGATCACAAGTTCAAATTCTCTCATGCTCATGGTGATGGCTTTGTCTTCAGGTCAAACAGAGCAACACTAGATAATTGTGGGCATCTGAACTCGTGTATGCTGAAGGGGAGATATTGCATTTTCCTCTGTGTGTGACACTGCCATGTGACACAGGATGAGGCTTCCAGGTTTGGAAAAATGCGGTGGTTAGCTTCATGTGTTTCTGAGGAAGTACAGTGGACCCTCGGCTCACGAACTTAATTTGTCTCGAGACTCTGAACATTTGTGCCATGAAACGTGGGTTGGCTGAACCTGTACATCAGTCAAGGATTTTTTGTCGGTCGGTACAAAATCTGCTCAGGAATTTAGTTCGTACATCGATTTGTTCATCATCCAAAGTGTTCAGGAACCGAGGGTCCACTGTATGTGATAGCCTTCACCCGTCCCGGGTGGTTGCTTTTATGTGACAGAAGAGCTGACTGGTGTTTCGGGAGGACTCTTGTATCAAGAGTTCTTCCTCTGGTTGTTCAAAAAAATGACGTTTAAAAAAGGCCAGTGAACATTATAACAATAGTGTAAAAAAAAAAAAAAAGGTTAGTTCAGATTAGGCATGTAACAATTCATCCAATTCACAATTTAATTCGATTTATGATATCGGGTTCACAATTAAATATTTTACCATTATCAACTGAAATATTCCTTTAGTTAAACAAAAATATATATAAAATAAAGTAAAAATATATACTTTACATTTCATTTTCCTTACAAACAATAATTATTTACAAATATTTGTAAAGGTTGGAGTAAAATACAAGTCTGTTAACTAAAATATTCAGAAACTTTTTCTGCGACATAAAAAAAGCTTACACATAAAACAACCACCTCCATTTACTTCTTTTCTTTAGCTTAAGTGTATAAAAAGAGCTTTGGTTTCTTGTTAAATCGGTTTTAAAAACGAATACAAATGTGTGTGCATTTTCATGGCTTTACAGCTGTGTTACATTTCAGTGACGTCACGTGTATTCCCTCTATTGTAGTTATTGCTCCCTCTGCTGTCTAAATAACAATTACAGCTAGGAAAAACTAAGATCGCAGTTCATTTTTATTTCCATCGATTCGAATCGTCAAATTTGTATCGCAATTTATCCATGGATGACATGTCATTACATGCCTAGATACATGATCTCCTTGTCCCAGGCATCTGAACTAGTTACTACTTCACCACAGTCAATGGTAAATTCAGTCCTGTAGAATAAAGTTTACATGTTGACATACAGTAAATAATAAATGTATACATATTGCTACATGCTATAGAAATATTTACAGGCTTGGCTACAGATTTATTTGCTTAAATTATAGGCAAATTAGTGATTTTATGGATGAATGACTGAATGAATGAATGTCTAACAAAAGTGACAGCCCCCCCTCGCCCAACGGCTACAACAATAATACAGAGATGCAGTAATTGTTACTGTATGCTTGATAATCATCAGTTTATCAATAAAGGGGAAAGAACGGAAATGTGGAATCTTCCTCCTCCACCAACTAGTCACTAAACAGTATCAGAATGACGACTACACAATCTGCCGTGCAACATATCTCCACTCTTTCTCCATCACCATAACTAAGAAAGAATTACTACTTTCCCATATTAATGTTAAACTATCGAAAGTCTAAAGTGTCTTAAATCTGTTGTATCTAACCTTGAAACTGCACCGGCAGAGTTTTATGGCCTCAAATCTTATCTATTAAGACAGACAATCTGGTTAGCCACGTGAGCGCAGAAGCCCGAGAATCCCCAGACGTGCGCTTTCTGATTCTAAACTCCTGGTAATTAGGCGCTATCTCCAGCAAGTGACACGCAGGCCTCTGTGACAGCTCTGATCACTTTTTTTTTTCCCCATCAGAGGAGGAAATAAACAACATGTTCTATTTGTAACATCCACTTAAAGCATAATGACACCAGCTTCTCTTAATTAACACATCAGAGAAAAACACCTGCTCATGTTAATTTGAGGAGACGGAGGTCTTCGCTGCTATGCCTCCATCAGGCGGTGGAGTCGATGGGTAGGAGGGAGCAGCTGAGCAGAGGCAGCCGAAAAAGAGAAGGAATGAGGGGGGAAAGAGAGAGAGAGAGAGAGAGAGAGAGAGAGAGAGAAGTGGATGGGTGTGAGCTGATGGAAGAACAAATTGTCTCAGTCTAGCAGCTTGTCACACAAATAAAATAATAGAAATAAGTCGACTGATCAGCAAAAGAAGCAAAATATATGTTGCGAGTTGGACGCTGAGGCAGTTGCCTTCATATTTCCAATACAAATTTAACTGAACTGATACATCTTTAAATGTAAGTTCAAGTTTGCAGAAGTAATATAAAAAAAATATATAAAAATGCTTCAAAGTAACTACATCTTACAATAGGATGGTTCAGTACAATGATTCAATAAATACATCTAAAAAAGTCATAGCATTAAACAGTTTTATTATTATTATTATCGTTATTATTATTAGTAGTAGTAGTAGCAGTAGTAAATTTTATTAGCTTTTTGCAAAATCAGTGACTCCATGTCTGCTTTCTCAACAGCAGATAGGTAGCGCTGCTTTTTCACACAAACGAGCCTTAGTATACATACTCTGTGTGCGCGTGCGTGCGCGTGTGTGTGTGTGCATGCGTGCGCGCGCATGTGTGATGTTTTCCAATCTGGTTCAAACACATAAGAAAAGTCAAATGACCCCAGTGAAATAACCAAGGTCTACGAGTCTGAAAATTCAAATGTTAAATCTGTATATTATTTCTTAAGGTGGTTAATTTGTAATTTCAGGCGAATTAAAAACAATCAGTCATCCTGTACATAACATCTAATACAGAAGTGATATCTATAATTAATAACTATATCTGTAGGACACTTAAATATACTATCCTGTGAGAAAAATCTCAAGCGTTTACCAAGTGCATTACGTACATTTACGGCACAACCTGTCTGGACATCACATCGTTATTCATCTGGAACCGTCTATAAACCTCAAAACAGGAAACGACATGAATTACCTGAAGTACTGATTGTGTTAACTGGTTAAGTTGGAAGTCACTGAGGTACTAAAATGGATAAAGGGGGCAACAGATGGGTGCGAAAAAGTGTAAACCGAGTTCTCTGCAGTTCCTCACACGAACTCCTGCAGCCTGGTGTCCTTCGAATCCAAATCAGTAGAAGAGTAGTCTGGCATGCAGTAGGCATGCTCACACGGATGGCTTTTCAGCCACCTGAACAAATTGACCAGCTAGATTTTCTTGTTACCGAATGCGACTGGAAGAATCAAGTCGGGAATCTTCTCCATAGCAGGAGCGCCGATGATTTGGGATCTGTAAACATGCAGTGGAAAAAAAAAAAAAAATTCTAATTTCCTGCCGCCGTTCTCCCATTAAGTTCTGCGATCTAGACAGCTCCAACTGCACAATTAAAATATCATACTGGGCGCCATTCAATTACAAGCCTAGATTAATTGTTCATTTGTCTGTGGTCTGTGACAGCCGGACGCCTGTGGGACAGGGAGTTGGACGGGCCGCTTCCAGACAGACGCGTTCTTGAGCAAACTCCCCCACTCCCCTCACCCCCACACAACATCGCCACCCGTTCTGCAAACTTGCGCAAAACTCTGAAACTAGCTCGCTACTTCCATGATGTTTCGTGCACGATGGAGTATCAGGCAGACAGGCAGGAGGAAAAGCACGAGGGGAGGGGGTAGGGAGTGGATTGGGGGGGGGGGGACGACAAAAGAGAGAAAAAGCACGAACACAAAAAACAAGGCCATTTGTTAATCAGTCCAAACAAGGATTTAATTTAATGCTTTGGCTGGGAGCGCTCTGCTTTGCAGATGGCTTAAAGATGAGCATGTGATGGGTGCTGTGGGAGTGGTGCCTGCCGCGTTCCAGCACACGCTGGGCACTCCAAGCGGCAGCAGCTCGCCTGGGCATGAGTGTCCACAGCCGCTCCAGCGTAGCCCAGGCTCAGGCACGCGCCCGCAGACGTGGGCAGCATTACAGCAGAGCTGTTCCTGTGCTAGGTGCGTTCAGTTCTGCGCAGGCTTGCTGAAGAACATTTTTGGAGCTGCTTTAGCAAGATGGCAACACTAAGCAGCAACACAGGCCCACTCTTTCCATCTCTCTCCATCTCTCCTTCTTTCTTTCTTTCTCTGACTCATCTGCACACAAATGGAGAGTTAGAACGTTTTATATCCACAAACCTCCCAGCCGTGTCTCTCTACACATGGGCGAGATTTCTGCAGGATACTTAAAATGATTCGTTTCTGGCTACAGCTGGTGAAACATGCTTTCCAAACAACGCTAGTTTGCCTAGTTTATTTGCTGCGAGCAAATGTTCCCTCGCTATTACATCAAAGAGCATGATACTCTGGTTCAGGATGCTGGACATCTGTCTTTGGCAGGTACTAAGACTTATTTACATTTCACATGCTTTGTAGAGCAAATCAGGAGAGCAAACAGCCCAGGAAATGTATTTATAGCTATACAGAAATATGCTAAAATTGCAATGCGATGGATCATATCAGGAAGCCGATCAGTCAGTCAGAGTAAACTAAAACTTTTTAAAGCACCGGCTTCACTTTAACGAAGAACTGGACAGATGTACAGCAGGACCGCTTTCATGCTACGCATCCATGTTGATTTTTTTTTTTTTTTTTACCCTGAAAAAGACAACAGCGGTGGCTTTTCATGAATGTGAAAACTGCACATGATCGATAGGGATGGGGAAACGAATTCTTCAGTGCACTGCAATTCTCCCATGATGTCCCATCATTCCAACCTTTGACCGTGGTGTGTGTGTGTTTTTCCACTGCAAAATATGACAGCTGCACTAAATATTTTAATAAAAATTAAATACAGACTGGAAATGCAGTAAACCCCATGTTATTTCCATCATGTATGAAAACGGTGCATTTTAAAAGAAGCGATAACAGAGGCAAAAATCAAGATGTCAAAATGCATAAAGAAATATTTCAGAATCATATATGAATCACTCGAAATGAATTAAACTCACAAATTTCACCAGTAACCATCACTTTTACGTCTTACTTTCCTGAACGTGACCAACACCACAGCCAGAATCAGACACACAGTCTCTACTTCACTCTACTGGAAAGAGGCTGCAGCTGAGAAGTCGTCAAGTGTAATTTCAAGGCTCGGCTAAGATGAAGAGGTCAAACTGACAACGCTTAGAGGTAGGGATTTGCTGCATTTTTTGCCCGAATTGTCTACCAAGTTTTAGGCAGTGATCTGCTTATCCAGATGAAGGTCATGTTTGCAGTTAAGACAGGCAGACACAAAGGGCCCTGGTTCAATTAGTGCACATGGTCTCATAGAAAGACTATAGAGACTTGGAGTGAAAAAGTGTGTAGGAATGTCTGGCAGGATGTCTGATGGGAGCAAGCAGCAACAGTCCGGCTTAAACAATAAGGCCAGAAATGCTCTCTTGATTAAAAAAAAAAAAAAAAACAACAACAGACAAGTGCAAAACAATGAAACGCTCAGCTATTCGAATGGGATTACATTCATTATGATCAATGGGACAAACAAGTGGGCTTGAGAACAGAAAACACTGCGATCTAGGCACACACATACCGTGTTAACGTTGCGCGCGCGCGTGTGTGTGTGTGTGTGTGTGTGTGTGTGTGTGTGTCTGTCCTCTCCGTCTCTGACAAAAGGTTCTCAGACAACTTATGCCCAGGGCAGATTCAAGCCAATCCACTTAGCCTGTATTAGTGTCATTAACATACTGCAACAGGCCTCTGTCTGTCTCTGTGTGTGTGTGTGTGTGTGTGTGTGTGTGTGTGTGTGTGTGTTGGTTCGTCCACATGTTGGAATTGCAGCCTTGGGACTCACTGCATCCGATCAACAACCCACAACAATGTCGGATCTATTTAAAAGGTACACACGAAATCAATCGCTGATCGCCCTTTAAGGCAAAATATTATACCTGAATAGGGAATTTTATTTTTTTTTAAACATAAATCTCAATTAATCCTCACTACTGTCTCTGGAAGATGTTTTTAAAAAAAACAAAACAATGAAAAACTCTTTTCTGTTGAGTTCGGATCATTTTATCTCTTCAAGTGCAGACTTTATAGACAAAATTTATCCAAAGGCTTATGTGACAACTGAACTGTCGTTTCTACTTGTAGGGCCTTGCATTAATAACTAAACCAGTTGCTTTCCCAAATCAGCCAGCTGATCCTAGTTCTTTGCATGCACTGGAATAAATCAGCAGCCGAGGCCCAAAGAGCAGCTCGTCACATGTAGCAGGGCTTCGTTCCCCCCTGAGGCCGGATGAGCTGCGTCACGGAATCATCTGTCACCCGAGTGCAGATGCCCGGCTGCAGAGCCGGGCACTGTGATGGCGAAGGCAGAGACAATGGGTGGCTGCCTGGGGACGTGGGGCTTCTCTCAGGGGGCCTGCGTGCACATCACATTGCCAGCTGCACACAGCTTGGCCTCCTGGTGCTCCTCCAGACCCCCTGCTGGTACAGGGAACTGCCACACTGGGCCCAGCAGCACACAGGCACACACCCACACACACATTACACACACACAGGCTGAACTGTGTGTTCATAAACAGAATGTGGAGAACTCTCACACTGCTGCATGAGTGTAACAGAGCTCGAATATGTCACCATGTGCTCTTGTAACAGGAGGTAGTGCTCGAGTGACGCACTTCACGTGTGCAGTTGTCCTCGACTCAGGCGAGCACGCTCAACGAAAATGGGCCTATTGTCCCTGGGGGGGGTTGAGTATGAAAAACACTAATATGGGAGCACTTCAATGACTGCAGTCATTCATCTCCCCATCCACGCAGACATATTTGTAGTCGGCCACTAGATGGCACCGGCCTACAGTTACAGTCAGCATCATCCCGAGCAATGAGAGAGAGAGAGAGAGAGAGAGAGAGAGAGAGAGAGAGAGAGAGAAAGCAAGTAAGAAACACAAACAATACTGGCTGCCTAGAAAGCAGAGAATACGCCAACAAAACGGACCCGAAGCAGTTTAGTTTTAATGTACTAAACAATTTTCATGTAAGGAATAAAGCACTGTGAGGGATCATTAACTATACAGTGGTGAGCTGCAGCTAGATGCAAAGCAGACTCGTCGTCACCTCCCAGGATGCTGATCATTTTCCTGTAACAGCACATCCCTTCTTGTTTTATTCCTCAACAACTACAAAGTCTTGATTTATTAAAGAACAAGACTTTTTCATTTACACTCTTTACAACGTTCATGAGACAAGTTAGTCCCTGGTATCAGTTGTTACATCATAGCTGTCATCGCAACTATAAACAGTCCGTCCACCAGCAGCAAAAAAAAACCCCAAGCCCCCAGATATTGCAAACACCTCCATGGTGTGGTGAAAAATCTCAGGAGCGTTACAAAGCACTGACACTGGAGTCTCCTTCCACAGAAATTAACAACACCGCTCCTAACAGAAAGCCTCACCATATCAACAATTAGACATCGTTTCAAATGATGTTGTAATGAAGACCACTGATATTTCAAAACGTGATTTGAACTCCACCCTGCTGTCACAGCCGTTTTTATAGAAAATTAAAATCAACAGTACTTTAAAAAAAAGAAGAAAAAAAAAGAAAGATGAACACATTTCAGAATTCAACAGCACGGTGCTATAATGTTGAGTAACATTCACACCCTCCATGCCTCAAATATGAGATCACTAAAGTCATGTCATGTCAGCAAAGCTCACTGAACTGAACGAGAGCGCGCGTGAGAGAGAAAGAGAGCAAGCGCACTTCAACACGCACTCCCTTACAAATCATTTCACATCCCCTCACACTGATCTTCTGATTCAAGTGACTGGATATGCTTTACAGGAAAATGCTCATTAACGTGATCGTTATCAGAAGAACTGGCTGTTGATTCAAAGCTTGACTCAGGCGCGGGCAATCGCTCTTGTTCAGCCTGTCCGTTTCACAGTGCTGTTTGTCCGTCGTTCAGAACACACACAATGAGGAGCTGCATTTGCTTAATCTGCACCTATAGCGCTGCATGCACTGCTAAAGTGCAGTAACCAGCGGTCAGCTGTTTATTCATGGAGAGGACACCAAGACAAAAGGCTTATTTAATGAAAACAAGCCACGGTGACATCTTCATATCTGGCTGTGCATCTAACATGAAGTCCTGAGGTGTATTACGCCTGAAAAGGGTGATTTCATCATCATCCAGATTCTGTCTTACACCCGAGTGGGTGAGTCTGGGGAGAGGTAGAGGACGCAATAGCAACTGTTACACACAGGTGAATGCAAATAGACCATAAACAGGCCAGAGAGGAGACAGGCGAGAGAGAGAGAGAGAGAGAGAGAGAGAGAGAGAGAGGAGTGTTTTGGGGCTGTTCAAGAACATTTCAGTGTGACAAACAGCAGCAGCGCTCCTGTCTTTCTCTTTCTCGCTTGCTCTTTTTTTTTTTTTTTTTGACTGGGGTATTGGGGTTAGCAAGGCTCCAAGGTTATTTCACCCATTAATGGTCATGAGACACCTCAGAAATACAGTGTCCTAAAATACACACCCCAGTCCAGGTCTGCTATCTGCTGGGATTGTCATCGCAGTCATCATTAATTCATGCCATTTGGACAGTCTCACAAGGTGACTTACACATGTTACTGTACTCTGTCCCATGTATAATGCAAGCAGGCAGGAGACACGGACTCCAGGTGTCTCAATGTAATGTATAAAAAAGAAAAAAGAGGGGAAAAAAGCCCCCCCCCCCACTCAAAGTTCTGCTCCAAATCTAAAAATATATTCCCGCAAGCTCAGAGTGATGCACAGCAACCGAGTAGCACAAAAGCTACGAAAAGTAAATCCTAGCAACCGGCTTAAATGCTGTTTTTCTCCCCAGATGATCTTGTTGTGTTTTTAGGATGTTTTAATATGAATTCCATCCGAGCCTGAGTATCTCTGAAAACACATCCCACTAGCTGACCTGTAATGTTTACCATTCCTACATTAAAAAGATCATTTTGTCATTGTCCGTACTTAAATGGCAAATTCTGAAACTAGACAGTCACAGTTATTGCGGTTTTATTAGTGTATATCTACAGGGCGTCCCAAAAGTCTGGATCCTCGGGCATTTTATCTTGTATGAAATTTAAGAGGTGATCATCTCTGCATGTAACGTCAGTTCCGACACATTACGAAATGTTCAACAATCTAGTTTTCAGCAGATGCACAAGTTTCAGGATGTCCAGGCCTGTCAATTTGAGCATTTATTGTAATATCTGTATTTCAATAAATTATTGCCTGTAGATCGAGACTTTTGGGACACGCTGTATATTTATATTGAACTACAGTCATTCTTCTTTTTGCATTCAGATCAAAGATTGAAACGCAGACCGTTTCCCCCCCCACCCTGACTTCATTTTTCCCTTAACGTTCACTTCCCCTGTGAGACAAGCAGGAATTACGAAATTATAATTAATAATTAATGGATTGCTTAAGCTGGAAACTGAACAGCTTTCAGGCCCAAAAGAACAGCAACTTTGTCTATGAACCTATGAACATGGAATAATTACGCTCATGACCAGCTGTTTTTGTTAAAGCTTTTATTGTTGTGCTATCATTTCTAATCATGTGCTGCTTTTCTTAATTTATCATGACGGGTGAGTTAAACGAAAACCTTTAACCGTTTTTTTTGGGGTTTTTTTGCATTGCTTCTTGCAAACAGGTGTCACAAAAGTGAAGCTGACCCAGAAGTACATTTGTACTTTTGCACCTACGTGTAATGTCCTGTTTCTGTAATTACTGCCGTTTTCATGCGACTCATCCTTGTACAAGTGTCATTTAGCCTATTCTTTTAAATCCATCCAGCCCCTAACTAATCAGACATCTCTCTTGTCCAAATGTCCTGGGAAACACTATTAGTTGTGTTACCACTGGGGATGAACTAGACAGTAGGGGTCACTCTCTGTCCTCTGTCCAAAAAGAAGGACACTAAGGCATTCCCACAGCACACGCACACAATCATGAGTGCGTGATAAAGCCATGTGATTAGTGCTCTCCTCCAAGCACAGTGAGGCTCATGACTACATGTCTTTGCACAATATTGCTGATCTCGCCAAATATTAGTTTGAATACAAATCTTTTGGAGGTTACGCAGCTAATGAGCTGTCTTTCTTGGATCACCTGCACCGGAGTGTGACGCCGATGTAGCGGGAGAAAGGTTAAAAGCTGATGAAATTTCAGTGCAAGACAGAGCGTCTGCGTTTGGAGTAAACGCCGTATGCTGTAGTTTCTCAAGCAGCAGCAGGAGGGGGACGAGGGCTTGCTGTGACTGCGGCTAAATATATCCAGGGCCAACTGTGGTGGAGTTCATTAAAACGGGAGCCTTACGTGGACAATGGGCCCCAAACACTGAGGCTCAGTAAGGCGGGTCTCAAACAACAGGCCGGGCTGAAGAGAGCTGGAGCTGCACCATCAGGCCAGTGGTGAACAGGTGCACTACTCCCTGAACACACACTCACAGACATTGGCTCCTCTCAATGGCCATTATAGGCGAGGCGTAGGGGCCGGCATTATTATTTATTCAGCAGTGCATCCACCAGGGCAGGCTGCTGCGCTGGGAGGCAGCTGGCGTCGGGGGGGGATGGAGGAGCCCCTCATCTCCATTGTCCAAACTGCCCCCTCCACCACACACCCATTTCCAGAGTGGCCTTTTGTGCACCATCATAGACTCTAATATTATTAAAGTCGCCACACACAGCCCACACTGAAGTAAACAAATGGGTTGTGTTGTAATCTTCACCCCCGCCCCCTTCAAATATACCTGTCAGTATGTTTCTCTCCTCAACACACGCACACATGCACGAACACACAGATAGAACAGGTTAAGGTTAATACAACCACCAGACTGGGTCAGCTTCATTCAAGCAGGTCCATTCATTGAGATCAATGGGGCCTGGACAGATATGGCACTTGAACTCACAAACTGCTGTCTTCCACTGAGCTGCTGTTTTTGATGTAGTGCCTCCGACTTCCCTCAAGCTGGTACCATCTGGACATTACGTGCTGGACTAATGTGTAAAACTGGAATTCAACTGACGATCCAGGCATGTTTGCCCTTCGACCTGAAACCACAAATGCGATTTAGGGCCATGCCATATTTCAGAGAAATACCCAGTTTCATTTTCCCTATTACCGATGTTATTAACAGTGATCCTTGGGAAGAAAAAAAAAAAACATTAGGTGTATGTCTTTAGTGTATTTAAGGGTAAATGGTGTGTTACAAAAAGCATCAACACAACTGTAGCATGTAAGACAATGGATTTGGTGCAGGCGGCGATGCTCTCCGCTTTTCTTTTAATTACTGTTGGCAAGCTCCTTACAAAAAAAGCGCTTTATCCTCTTGACAGCTTACGCAATGCTGTTTTAATTCACAAACACATGAAATATATTACAGACGGAAAACAAGAGAAGCCATTCAGCATGTCGGCGAATAATGAAAAATACATCGGAGGCTAAAAACACTCGGAATTTCGCTTGTGTTAGCTGTAATGTGCATTAAGGAGGAAACGGAATTGGCAGACAAACGCAATAAAGGAAAAAGTGTGTGTGTGTATGGGGGGGGGGGGGGGTGCAGGACATCTGAGTCATCAGTTAGCATCCTTGTGATGATGTTCATGGCTGTTGATTAATAAGTTACTACAGCGTGCCCAGCAGTGACGCTCCTCAGGGAGGTAGGCAGAGTCTGGGTTTAACCAATACGGTCTGCGCCACAATCGTGAGCAAGAAAAGAGCAACGCGCCGTCCTGATGCCACTGTTGCCGCTGCGTTTCACCAGAGTGGGCCGTCATCCCGGCTTGACTCGACGACGGTTCAGTGACAACTCCTGCTGAAATTGGCATGGTCTGAAAGGTAGAGTTTGGGTATGCACATCCCTCTCATTTACTCGAACCCAGACGCACATACACACAAACAGGCACACACCGAGTCTCCTCCCTCAGACATAATGAGAGCAGTAGCAACAGCAGCCTGGCACTGAGTCTCAAGTTCCAGGCATTATGCTGTGTGACATCTGCACATGTTCATACCTCTCTGTCTTTCTCGTGTTCTCTCTCTCCCTCTCTCCCTCCCACCTCTTCTATCCACCTCAAAAGCACTTTAATACCCAGCTATAGCTGCACCACACATACATACTCCTTTTCTTGATGGCAGATGGCAAGTCAACAATCATCTCCAACACTAGCGATGCCTTGCCACCCAATCAGTAGCCTCCTACACACACACACACACACACACACACACACACACACACACACACACACACACACACACACACACACACACA
>JAQMCW010000037.1:17920268-17934580 GCA_030068335.1 Chrysichthys cranchii | reverse complement strand
ACACACACACACACACACACACACACACACACACACACACACACACACACACACACACACACACACACACTGTCTGTCCCAGTGTCGGCCCCCACAGCACCATCTCTTCTGCGACATGATAATAACCTCTTTGTTCGTCCACTACAATACAGCTGCGTAAGCCAGGCAAGTGCAAGGGCCCCACTGCTAAATCACATGTGCGCTGTATACACGCACACGCGCACACACACACACACACACACACTCCCCCCCCATGCAGAGCTGACAGAAGGAGTGTGTGGTGCAGAGGAGGCAGTGGCTGTTGCACAGCTGTGTAGCCAGCGACTCTTAGAATTGAGACGACGTATGTGCGGGATGAGTATCCAGAACTAGAAAGCTCGCTGCGGTACTCGGTCGAACTGCTCATCAAGTGAATAATCCTGTAGGAAGTACACCGTGTCGCAGCGTGTTCCCTACAGCTCTGACCCCAGCACTGGAAAACAACGAGCGCAGTCAGTACGAGGACTCATCATTCATCATTTCACATACAGTACAGCACACATTCCTAAACTGAACGTCACACACACCCAAATGACTTTCTCCACATGCAGCTTCTCTCTCTTTCTCTTTCTCTCTCTCTCTCTCTCTCTCTCTCTCTGTTCTCCATCACGCTGCAGTGGTGAGCAGTGGCAGGCTCCCAGCAAGCCGCAGTGCTGCCGTGCTGAGGCGTTGATGGATGTGGCGGCAGGGTGAGGAGAAGGGAAGAAGAGGTTAGTGCGTGCGAGTCTCAGCTCTGTGCGCACACACAACCCCGGTCAGATCCCAAACCTGTCCCTGCTGACGTGCGCCATGTACAGCGCTGCTGCTCCGAGAACAAGCCGAACGCAGACCCAATGCAAAGAAGCTTCATTAAGCTGTTTGGCTGTCGGGAAGAAACTTACATTTAAAAATTTACCACATGTGGGGAGTTCTTAATTAAGCTCTGAACTACAAGTTGTGAAAAAAAGACCTACTGAAGCGTTATGCCATAATTGCAACTTTTTAAATATCTCGTTATTTGGACTGAATAAGAGCTATGTGCAATACTGGTTTTCCCTTGCGTGTGATTTACCAATGGGGGGTGGGGGTGGGGGACACACACAACAAAAAAAAAAAAAAAAAAAAAAAAAAAAAAACGGAATACGGAATTTAATTGTCCAGAACCAATAACCTAAAAAAGACAAGTATTTCCAGGTATTAGGTATTAATATCTGTGTAGTCAGGAGCTGCTTGCTGGCAGAGGCAGCTGTAAAAACTCCGCTGAATGGTGAACTTTGGAGAAATGTGCAGTTAACCGTTATAAAAAAACAAAACAAAACAAAAAGAAACAGATCAGAATATTCCAGTCTAATCCTTTTAGAAATCAGTTGTGCAATGTCCACATGGCCAACATTTTTCACCGCAGCAAAAAAAACAAAAAACCCAGCTCATTTAATTACTTTTTAATTATTGTCACCATTAAGATTATTTAAAGGACATTTTGCTGTAAGCCTATTTAATATTCGTTTCTTTTCCCCCTCTTTCCACAATTTTTGTCTGTAATATTTCATGGGTGTCCCAAATAGATATAGCTAATGATGTTAAATATACAAATGTTTCTAATGTAAGCTATGCCAGTCATACAATGATGGATTTTATTGTATATTAATGAAAGCAATTTACAGCATGACACAGTGGTGCAGTGGTTAGTGCCGTCACCTCACAGCAAGAAGGCTATGGGTCCGAACCTGTTGGCCAGCTGGGACCTTTCTGAGTTTGCATGTTCTCACTGGGATTGTGTGGGTTTCCTCTGGGTGCTCTGGTTTCCTCCCTGAGCCCAAACCATTGACTCTGTGTTAGACTTACAATAGTTTGGGACTGACACCCGCACGCAGCTGTGATTGGCTCTAGCTTCCCTGTGACCCGTAGCAGATAAGCAATATAAATAATGGACTGACCGACTGATGGAAGAATGGAAAACTAGTTGTAGAAACCGAGGGCACCCCCGAGAGTAGCTGAGAGTCTGTGAGATGGAAGAAGGGGGCAGAGCTTCCTGGCAGTGTCAATTAAAACTCGAGAGTACAAAAGCAGCTTCAATTCAATACAATTTTCATTATATAGCGCTTTTCATGTCGGATATTGTCAAAAAGCAGCTTTACAGAAATCCGGATAAGGATTTCAATTTAGAGCCCTTATGAGCAAGCCAAAGGCGACAGTGGCAAGGCAAAAAAGAAAAACCTCCTTGAGGCGACATGCAGAAGAAACCCTAAGAGGAACCAGAGTCAAAATGGAAGCCATCCTCATCTTGGAGATAGCGGATAATGTGATTATGAGTCATTGCTCTTCCACAACTGTATTGCTCCAGATTCACATGTTGATTAGCTCATTTGGCATTTTATTGGGGAGGAGAAGAAGAAAAAAACAACCCACTTTTGGTGCACACTGGTATTATTCTGATGCATACTAGTACTAGTATACTCTATTCAAAATGTGTACAGGCTGGCAAGTCTTGGTAATATAATGTAATCAGAGAAAGCGTAACTGGATATCATGGCAGTGTAACATAGTTTAGAGACCATTAAATCATTACATTGTATAAGAATTCTTAACTCTATACAGTCATCCTCTGCAATACCGCGGTTCACCTATCGTGCATTCACTGTACCGCTGTTTTTCTAATTTTGAATCGCGGATTTTTGATTTTTTATTTTTTTTTTTTAATATCGTGGGATTCTGGAATATAAATATTAAAAAAATATGTTAATTCACCATATTAAAAGAATACTAAATCGAAATAAAACAGTATGTATTTCATCAGTGGATGAATACACAATGAAAACACAGTGTACGCTACTACCGCTTGTCAGGCGAACCAGTCAGGTGACCACGAGGGAGCGCTAGGATTGGCTAGGATGGCTATAAACAGGAAGTCAACGCACTGGCATTCGCTTCGTGTCCATGAGCTCCTACCACTCCAGTAGCTTCGTGTCCTTTGAGTATCAGCACTCAGCTCCTTCCAGTATCATGAATTTTGAGCCTCTTTCCCGTACGCTTTCCCCGTCGCCGTTTTCGCCGGTTAAACCGTACACCGTCTCCCGGTGGGACTCCGCTTTGCGCGTCACAGCAAACAGCGTGTGCCTTCCAACTCGTTGCAGCTCGCTTCGCAACTGGGTCAAAACTACACGCAACAAGGGCGTTCCGAATTCACGCTCCGTCTGATTTCTACTCACCCTGACACCGCTTGAGTTAGTTTGCCCACGTGAGCTCGTACACAGCACACTACTGGCTGATGGATGGGAGGCGACCAACCAGAGCACTGTGTTCTGTATCCTGGGCGCTGATTGGCTCAGTGACCTTCATCGTCATCAGTACTGCACAGCTAATTCATCATTCAGGTTGTAGTACTTCACTGGTGAGTACCCATATAGAATTTCATATGTTGTTAAAATTACATAGGTTTAAGACTGTAGGAAGTGTTTCAGAGCATAGGACGTGTTTATAAGAGTGTGGGAAAGGTTAATAAGAGTGGGAAGAGTTTATAAAGCCTTGAAAGGGCTTTATAAGGTCGCTACTTCGCAGATTTCACCTGTTGTGGGGGGTCGCCGGAACGTAACCACCGCGATAGGTGGGGGATGACTGTATTTCAAGATAACGAATGTCATTATTTTTGACAAATTATCTTACTATGTCAACGTAATATGCAACTCTTCACAATCGATCAATAAGACTAATTTACTGAATGTCTGCTGCTCGTACAGTAGGTAAACCAGATGTTGCTTTAGTGAGACTCAGATGACAAATATGTCCAAAACATCTCATTCTAATTTCACTTAAAACATTCAAGTATGGTGGACCCTCGGCTCACGAACTTAATTCGTGCAGAGACGAATTAGTTTTTCCCATTGAAATGAATGTAAATACAATGAATGTGTTTCAGCCCTCAAAAACATTTTTTTAAAGTGTATTATGGGTTTGTGTGTGGCAATAAAACACACAGAATAAAATTAAAATAGCCTTAATTATAGAAAAATAAAGCTAAATTAAAGAAAGAGATGATTTTAATGCACGTTACCTTTGCGGCGGATACGCAGTCGCTGGCGTAGGTGGACGGTGGTGGAGGGATATGCTGGCGGTTCTCATGTTTTGTGATTGTTTCTTTCTTTATTTCAACTGTTATATGCTTAGGCTTCTTACTCTCACTACCATTTCCACTTTCTTGGGACCCGTAATGAAGCTTATAGAGCAAAAATGCATAGAAACCCAACGACAAAATGCTATGAACATTTTTTAAATGAGTTTTGAGCACAGAAAAAAAAAATCAAAGTTTGAACAATCCTTAATTATACAAAAACTTACTGTAAACAACCAAAAAAAAACTAACAAAAAAAAAACCTTGGATGAGTCGACTTCTGGTGTTAAGGAAGTGAGGAGGAAGATGGGCGGGGAGGAGGACACTGTACAGCCAATGAACACACATCTGACCGATTAAAGGGACATGCGCGTCTTTGTTAGTTGCACAACACGCTAACAGACAATGGGAAAACATTGGTGTGTACAATGCAGAAGGGGAAAATGGCCAGGGCTGTGTTTGTTCGGTACCCGATTATGTGGTCGTGACCAGTTGCAAAATTTTGGCCAATTTTTTCGTCGGAAACCAATTAGTTCATGTTCGGAGGCGTTCGTGACCAGAGGTTCTACTGTACATTCACGCTGAACGACTGCTATAACCATTCTGTCAATTAAAGAATCAGGAATGCTGTACGTAGGAATAATGAGCTAATAATTCAACATAATGAGTTATTAAGTCCAGACAATGGGCATGAAATCTTGGAATAATGGAGTTAAGTGAAAATAACAATACACTTCAAAATATGTCACAAATAATGACATAACATTTTTCCCCACAACTTGTCCTTCAAGGCTTTTGTACTTCACAAAGATAATCTATGCAACACTGCAATGTTATAATATGGTCACATTTAATAGTCTAACATTCCTGCGTAGTAATATAATATAATACAAATGTAGTACTAACAGGATGATCACTATAAACACCTCTTCCCCATATCTATTCTTCTCAAATATTTCCTACACCAAGTCAACAAACAGCTACGCAACAGCATTTTTTCCCCTTTTGGCCTTGAAATCCTCTTTCTTTGGCTAATCTGATGTAATCTGCATGTTCAGGGGTCCGTATGGAGGGATTTACAGACTGATGTCTATGTTCAGATGGGTTCACACACATCGTAGCCCTCACACCAGACCTGTGACTAAATTCTGCCATACTCTTCCGCAATAAGTAAATAAATAAGTAGATTACTCGATCAAAACGTTGTTTTGTGAATCAATCCCATGTGCGTTCATTCTCCTCCAGTCGTTATTCTACACCATTTCGAACAACACACTAATAAGAGCGCCAATAGGTCTCCGTCTTGGTACCTTCAAAAACGTACACTGATCATTCAGCAATGATGTTTGGCAGGTGGAAGGAAAAAAAACCCCCAAACAAACCAAAAACAAAAAACAATGCCTTTAAGCACCATTTTCAGTAGGTGGAATAAATCATTAAATGCTCACAGAACGTACGGCATACAGAATGTGCAGCTGAATGAAATCAGGCTGTATCCGTAGCCAAGTACCTGCAGCATTTTTAGCAGAGAATCAAGCAGGTGGAAAGTAAGCTGACACCCAACATCTCTGTTTCAGACATGGCTCGGCTGCGTGTTTCCACTGTACCCAGCCAGAAAACTACTGCCCCGTTTCAGTCGGAGCATCAGCGGGACTCTTTTTAAGCCGTTATAGTTGCTTCTTTAAAGCGTGCCGGCAGGCCGGATGCTGCCAGACGCACACTTGGTGGAGCGTGTACCAGTGTGAGCTCGAGCCAGGCCGGGCCAGCTTATCTGGTAATTTATGGCTGTCTCAGAGAGCAGACCAGTCATTATGCATACAAGCGTCTGCCTCCACCTTAGCCACGCGCTGGATGCCCCGCACCTCCCCGCCTACTCCCCCTCACCATTACCAACAGCAGTAATGAGGGGGATGAGAGCTGCTAATTTGAAAACTTGGACATGGCCAGTGGACCATATGGCAAGCATTTATCCCGTCTGAAAGCCATGCTAACTGTCACTTACATGATTAGGACAAGATTCTACAGTGGTGAATTCCCCCACCCACACACAATCTTTAATTCTTACAGCCATAATGAGTAACAGCACAGTGACAGGAGCAAATCATAGCTCAAAATCTGCACCCAATTTGGCTAATGCCATGTACACATTAAAATTAAGTAATTAATTAATTAATTAAAAATCACTACATATCAGTTTTTATGCTTAAAATGATTTGGTCCTTGTGTTTTATGGTTATATCCTCACACACACACACACACACACACACACACACACACACACGTCTACCTCAGCAGTAGCAGGCTGTGAATAGTTCGCATGCTTTACATGATACAAAGGAGCATGAGTGAAGGCTGGACTTCAAACAGGAAGATGCCTGGTGTCATCTGTGAGGGTCGCAAAGCACACATGCCAGCTGAGAAAGCAGCCATGTGTTACTTTAATGTATATCATTTACCGAGAAGCAAACAGCTGCATACTGCACAGCAACTGCACTCTGCTGTCTCAAAGCAAACCCATTACAGTTGCACGAAAATAGCAGTCTTGGTTTTCACTTGTAAACGTCAAGCCCCTTCATGACTTAGACATTTTGAAGCTCGACATAAAAATCAGCCCTGATCAAAGTTCATTACACGTATATATACACACATACACAGTGGAGTCCACTAGTGAAAAGAAAGTCTTTTCTAACTTTGTACAATTTTTCATTACACACAATATTATCAGCTAATCATTACAACTCGAATGAAAAGTAGATCCTTAAATATAAAGGAACATTTACATGAATTCCAGGATTTCTTAGTATTCAGGAAGTCTCTCTTCGCTTAAATAACAGCGTGTGCTCAGGCTGGCATAGACTCCATCAGAGTGACGTCTGACAACGTGCTTCAACAGAAAGAATAAAACTCTGATTTTGTTTTGGTTTTTGGGTTTTTTTGTATGTTGGGGTTAATATGCTCAATGTCACAAATTTGCTTCAATTTAATTAAGCACCTACAATCATAAACATTTAATATTAATATAAGATACTGATTTTTTTTTTCCAAAATATATTACAACTTGTTCATTTCCAATTTTGACTCAAAAAATAAATAAAAATAAAATAAAAAGTAGAAAACTAATCATTGATCCCTTCAATATGGTCTCAGACTTTTGGAGTCCACTTTATTCATTAAACACTGACAAAAACAGGGTGCAAGGGTACAATCTCAGCAAAACGTTTCATTTAACACCAACGATTTTGATGTGACAAGGAGGGGGAAAACGAGAAAAAGTATCTAATGAAGGTTTCGGGCAAACCACAAGTCATCAGAATGGCTTCATGAGATGAACACCATTCCTTTAAAGAATGTTACCCCAGACAGCCTGGTGCTTTGATAATGGTCACGGAGAGCGCCGTCTAACATGTCAGTTGCTTGAAAATCTGCCAGAGGTGTTCGACTGGGTTGCGGCCTGGTGACTGAAGGCCATAACGTATGATTTATAAAATCTCCTGTGCGCCTGTGACCTGTGAATGGGGGGTATACCATCCTCTCGCCCATCAGGACAGACATGTTTAGGATAAAAGTGTCCAGTCAGGGTGATGTATTGATTTGCAGCGATTCTTCCTCTAAAGCTTTAAATGTGACCCAAACTACAGCAGCGAAATGCCTCCCGTATCACAACAGACGCAGCGTTTTTTAATTCGTCACGGGCCGTTAGACTTGCATGCACGGTTTTCATTGCTCTATTAAACTCCAGTGAAAATGTACCAAACCTGCATTTCATTAGCACAACGCACTGTATATTACCTCATGATTTGTCTGTGAATTTAGAACAAGCTTTGCCGTCTTGAAAGGGATAAAAGCTAAAGTCAGCGAGACCCGAGACAGACGAGTGCTGAGTGAGGTCAGAGTGACCTTTACAGCACTCTCGTTTCTGATGATTTTCTAAGAAATGCATGCGGCTAGTGGAACTAAAACGTGTCTGAAACCTGAAGGATTTCTTCTTCCTATTTCTATAAAGCTGCTGCTGCTAAAAGGCTGCATGTTCTGCATGAATACGAACACATTCCGACAGGATGACACCCCGCCGCGCTTACACGAAGATCGCCTAGAAGACAGATCCCCCTCTTCACCTCTGACCTAGTTCGTGGATACGGCTAGAAGATTTACAGGAGCAGGTCCAGATGTACAGTATACCTAGATCCTTTCACCCTTTGACCCAGTTCTCCCCCTCCCTGTGTGCGGAGTGATCCGCTCTGGGGTTTCTGCTCATCATCCAATCAAATTCCTGGACAGTACTCACGACTGTGGGCAAAGGGTCAAGGCTGATATTTACTGCGCTGGAATTATGGGTCACATTGAGTACAAGTTTAAGCAGTGCTAATCTTCGCGGGGAGTCTAATGCACACAGGAGCTCATCCACAGGCTCTACTACAGTACAGGAGCGTACTCTACAAGTTAGGGAGTTAATTCTGTGTGTAATGATGACAGAATCGGGAAAGCCGTGTTGTCAACTGATGACAAATTTCCATCATGCGCGAGATAACGTCTATATTAACGCCGCAGACGACCTGAAACTGGGATTTTGGTCTGTATGAGTGGTTTAATAGCAGATAGGAGAAATTAAGACATTTTACTCATGGACACTGTCATCATAAAGCACTTTGTGCTTAAAAAAAAAACAAAAATAAATACACAGGCACACCGAGTATAAAAGAGATTTACAGGAACATTAATGTTTGGAGTGTGTGCTCTGACCAATCACACATATCAAGGCAGAATGATAAATCAGCCGGTTAAACAGCGGTGTAATTATGTGCTTAAACACCTCGGTGTCCACATTAATCATAATCACATGAGCACTGAAAAGAATCAACTGAGCAGCCATATCCCTGACTTCACCTAAGAAAATGGGCAGTTTGCCAGAAACGCATTACATCCCACAACAATTATTCACAATCAAAAAATTCATTTGCTCCTGTAGCCATGTGTTTTGCAGCTCCTTCAGAATCTGCTCGTGTGAGAGAATATCTGCGCAGGACACAGCAGCTGGACACAAGCACAGGACACAACCACGCAACATTCTGGTAAACACAAAATATCCTTCCAAAATCATGACAACGGTCGGCTCCGGGCATAACAAATATCTTCACAATACACTTGATATCAGAGAATCTGCAAAGAAAAATCAATCGGTCGCTTAGTGATAAATTCTTAGCTCCACGTAAGGCCCAAGACTGAGAACTCGGCCCCTGTGCTTCGTTCGGCTCCTGAAATTAGCCTGCGCCTAACTCAGCCTGGATTAGCCACTTCTTTGTGCTCTTTGTCCAGGCTACTGTACCGAAAGCTAAAAACAGATTCCACTCGCCTAATCTATCCCATCCACACTGCACCCTTTTAATCCCTGGGATTAGGCATGCGTTTCCTCTTCAGTCGTGCACCGCCACTGCTGGTTGGGTTCTCTGCACATGGAGGAGCCAGAGGACAGACAAACGAGTTACACTGGACGTCTCACCTGAGACCGGTCATACCCATGATCTCGTGCCCCTAAAGCTGTTATGAAGCAAATGGCAAAGTTAAACACGTATCACATAAGGACAATGCATCACAGATGACGCTTGAGATAAATGCATCTGTCTATCGGAAACAGATCGCGAACAATCCAAAGACTTCTCGTTTGGTTTTAAACGAGGCAGTGCCTCTTGTGCAAAAATAGTCCTCCTACAAAATACACCAGATATTAAAAATACTAGACTTAGCACAGAAGTATAAAGTTCACTGAGCTATGAGCTGCTGTCGGTTTGGAACGGAAGAACAGAAACAGACGGCCAGCCCTCACTTAAACGGTCTTTAGTCTGCAGCTGTTTCCTAATCATCTCCCCGAGGAGGGAGTGCAAGAAGAGCCAACGCCCAGAGCCGCAGCAAGAGGGCAGCATGAGTCTCTCCCTTCTCTCCCTAGCACCAACTTCAGCTGTCTCTTCGTCTCACTTGCTGAGAATAACTAGCTTTGATATTGTCCTTAAAGGACTAAGCAGATCCCTGATCAGACATGAACGACAGATCCACGTCGCTCCTCTTTCACACAGCGCGTCGAAGCCAGCAGGTCAAAGTCCTAGCTATTTGAAAGCCATACTGACATAACCTCATTAATCTCCGCTTTTTTTTTCTTCCTTTTTTCTTCGATTATAGGACGGAGAAAGAAGAGACCGTGAGAGAGGAGGTGTCGATAGACAACAAAAGCCGCGAGTGGCGCAGCCTCTCTGGTGTGAGCCAGATGACCAGATATTTCTTTGCTCCAGTCGGGCCGCGAGACAGATCAGCGGGAAGTCTGGGTGAGAACAGCGAAAGGCTGGAAGCCTAGTCTCCTACACACTCCTCCCTATACATGGGCTTTGACTATAGCAGTCATCTAGAGAGCCCACAACAAACAGGTGTTCCATTTCACACGCGTGCGCACACACACCCGCACACACCCACACCCCCTCCTCACCCATAGAGCAAACTGTTGGGGAGGCCACTCTGTAGGCAGCTGCAGCTATAATTATCCAGAGGGCTGTGGCGGCAAGTGCGGCAGAGGCTTTGTGTTTTAAAAAAAAAAAAAAAAAGGGAAGAAAAAAGAAAGAAAAAAAAAAAGTTTGGCTAAAGGAAGCAATGAGGAGAGGAGGATGTGAATTATTTATGGGAGGCCATCATGTGGGAGGGAAACGATACCCACAAAGAACTGCATGGCCAGCAGATGCATGCATGCAAACACACACACACACACACACACACACACACACACACACACACACACACACGGTGAACGAGTTTGCTCTTTCACCCATACATGCACACACATATATACACACGTGCTGAAAATGCTAGTTATGTATATTTACTGTGGCTCTGTGAAAACCAGGTAACCGCCCCAGGCGATGAAAATCACTTGGATAACTTCTCCCACATACTGACACTTCAGAGAAAAGCGAAAAACGACTGATTGCTTGACAGTGTTTGATCTGATACGATGGGGATAGGGGTAGCTCAGTGGTTAAGACGTTGGACTACTGATCGGAAGGTCGTGAGTTCAAAATCCAAACACCACCAAGCTGTCTCTTGAGCAAGGCCCTTAACCCTCAGCTGCTCAGTTGTATAAATGAGATGGATGTAAGTCACTCTGGATAAGGGCGTCTGTCAGATGACGCTAATGTAATGTAATGCACAATACTGCAATATGGCCACCTTCGTCTAAATTTGAAGGCATGTCAGACCTCATGCGCACCGTGAACCTACATGACGTGGTCAAAAGTATGTGGACACCAGACCATCACACCCATATGCGATTCGTACTCCGAGTGTTGCAACAAAGATGAAAACACAAAATTGTAAGTCTCAGTGTGCTTTAGCATTACAGTTTGCCTTCACGGGAACTACGACGCCCAAACTTGTCCCAGCATGATGATGCCTCTGTGCACAAAGCAAGATCCATGAAGACATGGTTTGCCAAGTTTGGAGTGAAAGAATTCAAGTGGCCTGAACAGAGCCCTGACCTCAACTCCACTGAACACCTTTGGGATGAACTGGAATGCCGATTCCTACGCTACCAGGCCTCCTCGTCGGGCATCAGTACCGGATTTCGCTAAAGCTC
Source organism: Chrysichthys cranchii (assembly GCA_030068335.1). Classification (NCBI taxonomy): domain Eukaryota; kingdom Metazoa; phylum Chordata; class Actinopteri; order Siluriformes; family Claroteidae; genus Chrysichthys; species Chrysichthys cranchii. Next base: position 17,922,842 of record JAQMCW010000037.1, on the reverse strand, counting down.
TCGAGGAGGAATGAGCGCAAATCCCACAGCAACATTCCAAAATCCCAGATTATGATAAAACCAAAGCGAGAATGAATCTCCAATGGGATTTTCAACAAGAACATATGGTTGTGATTGGTTGGGTGTTCGCATATTTTTGACCACGTGATGTCAGCATGTTTATTCACAGCTACACTGTACATATCCTGTTATTGCTTTGTAGCTGAGGTGGGAGTACTTCATACATTTTGGAGACAGTAGCTTGAGCAGGGCTCCCTCTTTATCTTATTGGACTTGTGTGCTGTGTCCAAGTTAAGCATGATTACTTAACACATGCATTTCTCCATAGCTTCGCCGAGGTTCACCTCAGCTCAGGTGCCAGTGTCTTGACTAGTGGCCCTGCTGTGATGCGACACCCCAGAAAGCACATCTCCTCATGGGCAATGGTTTGAGGCGTACCATCTCTAGGAAGTCTGCATTGCTGTCAACTGGGTATCACCATACACCTTCACCTGGTTTCACACGGTTACCATCATGTAACCTTCCCGGTCTATTCCTAAGTGCGTTATCACTCGTGACACTGGGACAGTACCAGGTGATCTCCAAAACACCTTTGGTTTTGTCAACTGGAAATAGCTCTGATCTGGTGGGAGCTTGAGAAGAATCCAGGGACTGACTGCCAATGACAAATGGTATTTACATCATAAAGTCACACTGGATGGCTTTTTACACGGAAGGTCTCCGTATGCATGCACAAGCGCATCTGAAGGCATCCAGATCTTTCTCACCGTCCTGGTTAGTTAGCAGGTCCGTAAAAATTGGCACAAGAACGGGACAGTCAGTAGCTCTGAGATCGCCATGTGAAATGTAGTGCAGAGCGTTTTCCCCCTGCGACAACTGTCAGGACTGACTCGTCTGAGCGTTAGCAGGAACCTGGCTTTCCTTTTCCACTCGCAGTCCCTGGCAGCCCAGTGATACAGACCAGAGGAGTCAGTACAGTGCAGTCCCACACTAAGAAAAGGCTGTCCCACATTCACTGTGCCTACTGCTACATCTGCTACAGCATTAGAGCCATTATTCAATACCTTCTATGCTCATTCACACAGGACAGACGATTCCTTCTGTTTTCTACTGACAAGAACAGAGCGCAGTGCTTCGTTTTCATCAGAAGTTAATACCAGTACCTTGGGTGACGGCTGTAATTATGGGACCATTCATTTAAAATGACACGAGACAGTGGGGCAGTGACCAAATGAAGTATCTGTACTTATTCTGAAATCACAACTACAGAATAAACAACCAGGACATCACTGCAGATTATGGTTTTAAAATATTAGTTCTGTGTGTTTCTACGGCAGCACCAGGACCTACTGGCATTGCGTCATAACAGGCACGGCACATACCGCTAACGTGAACTAAAATGTTGGTTAAAATGGTGACGTGTGTCCCGTGAGACACGTGAAGTAGCTGACTAAACATTCCCCAGAAACACTTTTGGTGAGAACTGGCTTGTGTGGTGTGTTTTTTTTTTTTCTTGAGAAACACAAATATTTTACTATTCAAATAACTGCCATGGGATTGTTCCTTCAGGAGTACCATTATTAAAAGCTCGCTTTCCATAATATAATGTGGTGGTGTAAAAGCGGAGTACAAATGACTTACCTGGTGGTGTTGGTTCATGGTGGGGAGGCAGAAAGCAAAAAAAAAAAAAAAGAAAGAAAAAGATATATTTAATATTTAATTTGTGAGAAACAAATGTACACAGCACTGTAAGCTTATTAAGGTGGATCATGCTTGTGTTGTGGTGGCCAATTAATGAAAAAAGTAATAAACAGACAAATGTAATCATGTTTATACATGTATGCAGAATAAAACTACTCGAATCATACAAGTTCCAAATTCAGATAAAAGGGAAATGTGTAACAGGCTGTAGATTTGACTAAACAAAAATCAACTCTCTCTCTTTCTTTTTCTCTCTCTCTCTCTCTCTCTCCATTTCTCTAAGCATCTAAACAAAGGTGCATGATGAAAGAAATCTGCAGCTTGACCATCACTACAAAGGGGACACTTTGAGTGCACAATGTGGTTAAAAGAACACGGCCCTCCAAGTACGGATGCAAGAGTAAGAGTAGACATGGGACGGACGGACACACACACACACACGTGCAAGCAGATGCACACAGTCAGAGACCCACTCAGTACGTTTACATGCATACTGTTATTCCACTATTACTCCGAATATGACAGTATCAGAAATTTGATACAGGTCACGTAAGCAGAATATTCTGTTTGGGAATTCCATTATTATTCCAAGTTTAGCACTTCCTCATTTGGATGGGATATGGTGCTATTAATCAGGGTTTCAGGAGGAGGCATGCATGTATATGCATATACAGTGAACCCCCCTCCTATCGGGTTACGTTCCAGCGCCCCCCCGCGGAAAGTGAAACCCGCGAAGTTGCAACGTTACATTAATTTTATTATTTATATACAACCCCGATTCCAAAAAAGTTGGGAGAAAGTACAAATTGTAAATAAAAACGGAATGCAATGATGTGGAAGTGTCAAAATTCCATACTTTATTTAGAATAGAAC
>JAQMCW010000037.1:17864581-17877452 GCA_030068335.1 Chrysichthys cranchii | reverse complement strand
ATAATCCTTTCAATTGGTACTTGGTGACTTAATAATAATAATAATAATAATAATAATAATAAGAATAATAATAATAAGAATAATAATGATGATAAAATAATTCAGTTATCATTAAGCAATAAAATGTTTTGGTTTTGTTCCCCAGAAGGTGATCTTTGTAAAGGTAATTTTTTTTTTAACCTGGATATTATCAAGTATGCTTTCAGCATCTATTCAGATTTGGCATGTGTAATGCCTTAAAGTACAGTATATGCTACCATTCTACTTGCTTTAAAAGGTCCACATGCTTTGCTCCATGAAAAAAGAAAAATAATAAAAAATAGGCATTTCGTTGTGCGTATTTATACACAAATGCAAAATACCATTGCATGATTTTGCCCGTTTCCTTCCTCCTACATGTTTTAAATGTTTTTATTCCTTACGTTTTCTCTTCTTGCGGTTTTTTTTTTTTCAAATTGTTCCTAATTTTCAGGGGAGGATGATATTGGTTTTATTTCCCAATTGTATGTTGGAAGCCCAAGGAATTTGGTTGTTATTCAAAATGTTTGCTCTGCTCCACCAAAATCGATGGTCCCAAGCCACTTCTGCCAATTAGCAGTAGAGCTTTGTGAATTTGAACGTCATTGTGAATTTTAAATCCACCTACTGTGATCACATTAACTGATGTCATACGTAATAGGTAAACTGACTGAACACTTTTAATTAATTAGTTTGGATTTTTCTGTTTTTAGTAGATTTTTTGTTACTTGGTTTTGTTTATTACTTTTGCAAAAAAAAAAAAAACAAATTTTTTTTTATCAGTTCACTGTCATGACTAGACAGGTTTTTGACCCTGCAGGCTGTTCAACATTCTTTCAGCTTTATGTTTCAGTCACACCTTCCCAAGTCATTCCGAGCAGGTTCGAACCTCTCATAAATATGCAGTCACACACACACACCGACACACACACGCACAAATGCATACAGGCGCGCATACACACACATAAAGATAGCATAAACATACCATTCCAATGACCATTGTTTTTTTTGTTTTTTTTAATCTTTAAAGAAACCTCTTAATCCGGGATTCTTACATTTTCTTTGCTACAAAGAAATCCAGAAATTTGCTTAACACCCTACAGGTAAGCTAAACATGGTAAGAAGTCGAGAAGAGAACACAGCTTGTAAAAGGATACCAGTAAGCTGTGAGGGGAAAGAGAAAGAATATGGAGCCTGTGCATGCAACCATTCACCACTTCCCGGGGCACTGGCATTAAACATGAATGGAACAAATTCACCAACATCAGCACTTACAGCACTGAATGTGGAAGAATTTAGCCCTACTGTAAATACTAAGGAAGTATCGCCAAAAGGTGGGTAAAAATGTAGGTTTTCAGTTCTCAGTGTGCAAGGGCTGTCTAGACGAAACTACTACCTTTACTTTTGTTTTCATGGTAATATCAGTCATTATTGTGTAGTTAAATATGAATGGTATGACAAGTTAGTACCTAGTTAATACATTTACAGAACTCCACCAAGGGAACAAATTGTCTGTATTTGATTAGTCAGCTTCTAGTTACAAATGTCTGCTATATAACTGCCCAAAAAAAATGACTTCCTGTTTTCCCTGACTCATTAAGAAAGATGTCCGATAGCACATTTGTTATCACAAGTGAGGCGGCTGAATACATTTAAAAACGTTTAACAAACATATTCTTTTAGGTCCAAAAGCTCAGAAAACAAAAACCGATCGGACATACCTGGGTGTGAGAGTAAGAATGCCAGTAAAAGACATGCTCAGAGATATTCGCATAGCCAAGGGTATGGACCCCAAAGATGTACAGGTATCAATAACTCTCTTTACTTGTAAAACTATCAAAGAAATTGATATAATAATCTCACTTTAGCTATTTCCCCCTTTTCTCTCTAGAAGAAAGAAAACAAAGGATCAAAAGGTTCGACTAAATTCACCCCATATGCTACGTTAATACATCTTTCCACCGGAAGCATTTATTTACAATGTCATTATTCTTTTTAGGGGATAAAAAACGAGTGAATATAAGAAGTGGTCATAAAAACAGGCTGGTGGGTAAATTCTTAACTTCATCGTCTTTATTGTCCTGTTTCAAATATTGATGTGCTGTTCAAGGACACAGTATATGATACATGTCTGCATTATAGAAAAACTGCCAAACGAAGAGTTTAGAAGAGCTTGCCATTATAGTGGAAGTGTTGGAAGAAGACCTTAAGACTAGTACATCAAGACAGTCAAGTAACCACGTGCCAACCATTGCCCCGGACCTGGGGACCAAGTTCTGGCTTAGGAACACACCTCAGCAAGGGAATACAGATGAGTCACCACCAACTCCAAGTTACCATTCAGCCACTAAAAAGTCCCATATGCAGTCTGTGGGAAATGATGGCTCTGCTTATAACCCAGCTGCTTCTTTCCTCACTGATACTAAGGTCAGAAACCTCAGTGGTGAGTCAGATCACTATATACACAGAAGGCAGCATGAAATGACCTGCTCTCCAAGTGATAGCAAAAAGCATGTCCCATCCCCACAAGAAATCTATTTCAGCACCAAGATGAACTGGTGGAATTCGCCACAGAAAATAGATAGCCCTTTGAATTTATTCTCAGGGCAGGAGCAGTGGAACAGCATGATGTACTTTTGGACCCAAATGGAAAGAGAGGCACAGCTACTGAAAAATATCTCCAACCAAGAGCTTCTCTCTCAGGATGAGAAGGGACGAATGTAAGTTTGTTCATCCTTTATCATAATATAGGGTTCTTCCAAAGGGATTTCAAAAGAGCAATAGCTGCTTAATTCGATTTTATACAAAGGAAGGTATGAGAAAGGATATGAATGCTTCCCATCTGTCAGCCTTTCTTGCTGGAAATCTTACAAGATCTGTAATTGAAATGCAAGATTTGTACTTGGTCTGTTTAACTGTATTTAAAATGAGAATAATTCTGAATGGTCCATGGTCAAATATGAGATTGTAATGATAGAGATTTTCCTTGCTTATTTTTTAATGCTCAGCTTAACTTCCAGATCCTAGTGAGAAATAGCATAACCGTCCAGTTTATGGGCTCTGAACAAATCCACTCATAAAGCAAGACTACAGAATATGCATAATAATCTTTCCTTTGATATCGAGCTTTCATTACACAAACTAAACATATGCACCTGACATATTATTCCTTTAAAGATCACATTGCTAGTACTCATTAAAAAAGGCAGAACTGACATTACAAAGATGGAACGCTTTTTCCTGGACGGCTATAATTGATATTCAGTGAATCATGGAGTACCAGAATGCCATTGTTGATGATCCTTTTATATACACTCCTTCCTCACAGACTCCTCCACAGAGCTGTTGATGAGGGAAAACGATCTCTTGTGTATGTTATTGCCAGACGGATGGCAGATCTAAACAAACTGGACAGCAAAGATGCAGAGGGAAGGGTAATGATATGGCACACGGCAATCTCATACACATTTTGCAAGACTCATATTCTCCATATATAAGATCTCTTACCTTACATAAACTTCCATACATGACTTGTACATGTAATTGTACTTGGCTAATTAAATGTTAATTTATGCACTGACACAAAAATTTTGGATGATATAATGATTACTGCATACATATCTGGACTGTTAGAGATACTAGGGGAGACAGGATACATAAGCAGATCAAGGTGTTTAATGACCATCCAGGCAACAGTACACAATCGATAGGCAAAATCAGGGTCAGGCAGAAAAACAGGTGAACGATCAGGCAGACAACAATTCAGAGGGCAAGACTGAGGCAGTATCCAGAAAACAAGCAATACATAAAAAAAAATAGGGCAAACATCAGTACATCAGAGGCAAAATGAAAAATAGTCAGAAAACAGGGACAAAAATAAGGTCATACACGTAATATCAAACCTGAGAAACGATGGCTCAGTGATCGATGCACCACGGGCAAACTAATGCTTCACGGCCAGCACTAGAGACCTCAAGAGTTCTTATAATTTAGAAAATTAGTCGCATCTGCACCTATTCAAAAGTTTGGTGACTCTGAATGAGGGAGCCTGCTGGCCATGTTGCCTGGGTGCAGGTGCTCATGGGAGTGGGAGTTTGCTGTCTTTTAGGCTGCTCGTGGACATAAACGAACGCTGATATCCTACGGGGGCGTCCTCTAGGGCGGAGCTGGTTAGTTAGGATCCCTGAAGTGAAAGTCCTGCACAAGCATGGGGTCATAGTTGTCAGCCGGTTATCAGCCAAGGTTGTTAGCAGGCCCCCAAAATTGTTCTCCTGGACCATATCCATCCCAATCCACCTGATATTCTATACGCCAAGAACTACGAAAACGGAGGATATTATTCACAGGCCGCTTGTCCATCAATTTCCAGTGGTTCTGATGTCATGCCTGGGGGTGAGTCATCAGCTAGTGGACCTGGATGCACTGGTTTAAGTTGAGAAATGTGAAAGGTAGGAGTGATTCTACTATGACATGGAAGTTGCAATTTATAAGTTACAGGATTGACCTGCTCTTGAAGGAGCATACGTAACGGGCATTGAGTTTTCAGCATCCAGGAAGTCCTCTAATATCATGAGTGGGATAGCCATACCTGATCTCCTATGTTATATTGAGGCTCTTCACTCCTGTGTCGATCAGCAAACTTCTTCTGTGACTGAATAGCTCTTCTCAGCTGTTGGTGAGTGGTTTCCCAACCCTGTTCATTTCATTGGAACCAACTATCTACTGCAGGGGAGTCTGCAGTCGTAGCATTCCATGGGAACAGTGGTGGTTGGTAACCCAAGACGCTCTGAAATGGGGTCAGGCGGGTAGCTGAAGGGAAAGTTCTGTGCATATTTGGCCCATGGGAGATACTGAGCCCAGCCTATTTGGTTATGCGAGCAGAAGGTTTGGAGGTAACACCCAATCTCCTGGTTAGCTGGCTAGTCCCATTGGACCGTGGGTGATATACTGAAGTTAGGCTAACTGTTAAGCCCAATTTTTCCATAAATGCAGCTCACACACTTGACATAAATTGAGGACCCTGTCATATCTTCTGGAATACCATAGTGTTGAAAAACCTGGTTAAACAGAAGCTCTGCCAGTTCAAATTCTGTGGGGAGAGTAGGTAGTGGAACTAATTGGAGAGACTTTGAAAATCACTATAGTCCACTATAGTGAGTATGGTGGTCATACCTTCAGATTCGGGGAGATCAGTGATGAAATCAGCGTCAATGTGAGACCATGGGTGTTATGGTATGGGCAGTGGAATAAGCTTACTGTCCAAAAAAATGTGTGGTACCTTAGCTTTAGCACACGAGGAACATGAGGCGACAAATCTGTCATCATATTTGGCCACCAACATTTACCACTGAGGAGCTCTGTGGTGTGTCGTGTCCCAGGATGTCCAGAAGCTGGAGCTGTATGTATGAGCCATTTATCCACTTGTGGTTTGAGGTAGGATTGCTTCTGGTCCATCCTTCTGTTCTTCTGAGTGATACATTCATGATAAAGAGTCTGCTTTGGAGTTTTTGGTTCATGGCCAGGAAGAGACCATAAAGTTAAATCATGTGAAGAATAATGCCCAGTGAGCTTGGCTTTGTGTTTAGTCTTTTAGCTGTGTGCAAATATTCTAGATTTTTGTGATCAGTCAAAACCACAAATGGATAAATGGCTCCTTCTAGCCAATGTCTCCACTCTTCAAGGTGAGTTTTATGGTGAATAGTTCATGATCGCCTATATCATAGTTTCTTTCCGCAGAGGACCATTTGAGGGAAAAGAAGGCAATTGGGTACAACTTAGCTCCCACTCCTGAATCCGAGGCATCTACCTCGATGGTGAAGAGCTTCTCTGGTCAGGATGCTTTAAAATGGGAGTGATGGCAAATGCTGCTTTGAATTGGTGAAATGCCTTGTCCGCCTCTATATTCCATGCCAGAGATCTCACACCCTTGTTCAACAAAACAGTAAGAGGGTTTGCAATCAAATTCGTGAACCCTAGGAAATGTTGCAGTCAAATGACTGTTCGTGGTTGTAATCACTCTTTCACTCGCTTTCATTTTCGACTCATCAATATCCACTCCTTCTTGACTTATGACATACCCCAGAAATTTTACAGTCTTCACATGAAACTGGCAATTTTCTGTTCCAATGCTACTGGCACTAAGGGTAACGGATACAGATACTTAACTGTGATCTGGTTTAATCCCCGGTAATCTGTGCATGATCTGAGGCCACCTCCTTTCTTTTCCATGAAAAAGAAACTTGCCTCCTGCACGTATTCTTCCATGGCAGTTTGTTCCATGCATGGTAGCAGGTAAATCTATCCCTGCGATGGCATAGTGTTGGGGAGTAGGTCAGTAGTGCAATCATATGGTTGATTTGGTGGTAGATCATTGGCTTTAGCTTTGCTGGACACATCCATGAATGTTGCATACTCCTCTGGGATGTGGACTTGGACTGAGCTCTCAGGACCTTCGACAGAAGTAGAGAAGAGGGTTAAAAGTGCAGGTTGTATACAATTCGTCTCATAATGTTCTGACTACTTTGTCATTTCGCATTGTCTTCTGGAGATTTGAGGATTATGAAGCTGTAGCCAAGGGATTCCAAGGATAATTGGATGTTCGGGTGTGTTAGTGACTAGGAGTGAGATTTCCTCAAAACGAAGGCTGCTGACTTGCAGAATGATGGGCGCAGTGCACAGTTGAATTGTCCCTCCCCAGACGAGACTGTCATCAATTGAGTTGATCTGCAGAGGTTTGTTGAGACAGCGCAGTGGTAACTGAAGTTTCAAAGCAGTGTGATGATCAATAAAATTCCCAGCAGAGCAAGAGCCGATCATGGCTCTAATGACAAAGGGTCGGTCTAAGTGCAGGATCTGGGCTTCAATAATGTATGAAGGTATAGAGACATAAGAGGCTGTATTCACTGAGGTAAGTCGGGGTTTATAAGCACCCCCATGAATTGCATGCCCACTTTGTGAGCTTTGGCAGGACAAGCATTGAGAGATTAGGTGTCTGGCATTGCCATAAAAAAGGCACAATCTCTTCCTCCAACATCTCTCTTGTTCTCTGGTGCTGAAACACATATTACCCAACTGCATGGGTTTGGGTTCAGACATGGAAGGCATTGTTGTCAGGTGAGCTACTCAGGTGACCGCGAGGCAGAGCTAGGCTTGGTTAGGCTAGGACATAAACAGGAAGTCCTCTCACCTCCGTGTCGCTCAGACATTGCGATTCTTCTCCATGTCGTTGAGCTCCCTTCATTTCAGTCCCGTCAGCCATCTCAGCATTTCTCACCAGTACCGTGAGGAGAGAACCTTTTGAATTTTTTGCTCGCTGGTGTAACCGTAACACTGAATCCTGGTGGGATTCCGCTTTCAGCGCGCAGGGTGTTACAACAGTAAATAGCATGTGTTTCCTAACCCACTGCAGCCCACGCTGCATTTGCGTCAATCCCACAAGCAACAAGAGCGTTCCTATCACGCATTTTTGTCTGTGTTTTCTACACGCCCTGACAATTGTAGGCATTAAATTGTAGGAGATGGATCTCCTGTCCTGCAGCATGTTGTCCAGCTGTATGGCGAGATCAAAGAGAGAATCAAGCAAGGCCTCATCATTTCGACAGGTGATCTCCTTGCATACCTCACTTACATTCATCCATTACCTATACCGTTTATCCATGGGGGGTCTCAGGGGAAGCTGGAGCCAATCCCAGCTAACACTGGGCGAGAAGCAGGCTGAAACGATTTCAGGGCTGAGTGCTGCATGTTGCTTTACTAATAGACTTGGGGAAGCTAAAAGTATATGGAACTCCTTGTGCCCAACTCACTGATAGACAACTCACAGATATTTCTCTTTTTCACCAACTGCACTGATGATGTCTCACATATTTCTAGTACTACCACATGGACAAGGTCGGAGATGGTAGTTTTTGTCACCCTAGCCCAGTTTAGCAGCAATCATATATAACTGAATAGCACAGTGTATTTATACTAGTTAGCACATTCACCCCATATGTGGAACCAGCTTCTCAGCGTTTGGAGCAAAAATATATATTTTTATATATTTATATTTCACGTGATAACCCCAAACCTTAAGTTGGAACAGCATGTGCAGCTCAACCGAGAGAGAGAGAGAGAGAGAGAGAGAGAGAGAGAGAGAGAGGTTAGATATAAGCATTGTCACAGGATAATTGAAGCTGATGTATACAGAGTGCTGAGTGCAAAAAGGAACTCTGGCAAGACTAGCTATGACAGAATAACTTAAAGGGAAAGCCAGAAGGTAACACTGACATGAGGGAGCCCTGGGACATAAAACATCCACCCACTCCTCCGTCAACAAACCTGAGTGAACATGTAAGAGTGGTGGGCGACAGCATGCAAACATCCCAGTTTACCAAAACACTCTGTAGCTGAGAACCCTCCAGATCTGCTCCTTTAGCTAATAAAGTTATTCACAAAAAGCTTGACTAAACAGATATATTTTCACCATATGAACTTAAACATTGAGATTGTGTCTGAGTCCTGAACACTTAACTGGAAGGTTATTCCATAACTGTGGGGCTTTATAAGAGAACGATCTTCTCCTACTATAAAAATATGGAGAACAACCTGAACGCTGAATATGAGTGGCGGTCCAACTGGATAAGAAATGTCCCTCCTGGTGGACAGATAATCGAAGATCCCACCCTACCTCTGCCAGGTTTTGAGAACGCCCCGAGAAAAACTTGGACAGCGGCAAACAGGCTCAGGAGCAGACATGCCGTAACACATCAAAGCCTCTGTGCCCCAATTGTGGATACCATACTCACGATGTAGATCATTTGGTGGAAGAATGTCCAGTGTCAAGGATACCCGGTGGCCACCGAGCTGTTCATGAGTGCGGGAATGCATTCACGGAGTGGCTGAGGGCCACCTCCACACGGGTGTGAATAAGCCATACGACGACGACCTTCATCACTGTACTCTTCTCACTTCACATAAGTCCAAGAAGAAAACATCAAATTTGGTCAAATTAACTGTGACCAAATCAGCGTCAGTGAGCTTTTTAAAATATCGGGCTAACTAGCAAGCATTGACTACCTAGGCTAACTTTATGTGGCATTAGCTAGTCTGAATTTGTTGCCAGTACAGTAATTAAAAGTTGTGCTTTTTTAAGCGAGACTGCCTGTAGTGTGCTTATGGTTAGATGTTTAAAAAAACGTCAATCTGAAAACTCTCAAGTATTTCATTTATTTGTGATGATTTGCAATGCATCATGACTGCATTCAATGCTGTTTCAAATTGAAGGTTGACTCTGTGTGTGTGTGTGTGTGTGTGTGTGTGTGTGTGTGTGTGTGTGTGTGTGTGTGTGTGTGTGTTTAAGACGTTCTAGTTGCAGTAACTCGTTATAGATTTTTAATTCCATTTGCTCTGCACTTTAAAGGAGTCGTCACTTAGGTGAATATGAAAGCGACCATTCGGAATTCAGCTGCAGTGCTGCAAGCGAAACCCGAGCAAGGACACCATCTGGAGAACTCTGACTGTTTGCTCGGTGAAAAAAAAGCTTGTCGAGTGCTGTCAGAGCAGTTTGAGCCGCATAAAGCTATAACTTTAATCTGCTAGTAATGTGATAGACTCCACATGAGGACCGAATCAGCAGTAATCACCTGCGTGTTCTCTGATTTGTAGCAGGAAGCTCATGTGAGGTCAGTTTAAACTCTAGGAAGCATCAGGGCTGCTGTCAGGACCTGACCAGAATGTAAATGACGTTTTCAATTACCGCTCATTTCTCAGGCTGACAAAAATGGAATGGTAAGCTGAAACTGTATTAGGTTCGGTCGCACACCAGCAATGCCGCCGTTGGTTATTTCGCAAACGACAGGTTTTACACCCCCCGTGTAGTTATAATCCAAAAATGTTGACCTTACTACTGATACCTATTAAAGGGACACTCTCGTGGTCCTCCACCTCTGATCAACCTTTAATGTCAATTTAACGCACGTAACGCGTGTGCATTTACCCTCAGATAATCGTTTCCCCACTTTACTTATCGTGGATGGATACGGGCAGTTGTTGCAGCTGCCAACAAACAGCCTTTAGGCTAAACATACACCTGTAAAGTGCATTCACGACTCATTCAGATTTATTTGCGGTACAACCTAGATGGTCACGAGTTCAAGCCCTAGTTTCACCAAGATGTCACAACTGGGCCCCGACACTCTCTGATGCACAGGTACTGTATCGTGTTTGACTCTGACCCAGGAAGGAAATTTCGCAGAATTGTTTTTGTACATGAGACAATAAATGCAGCTCTGTATAATTTGTCATTTGTTAAAAAAAATATGATCGGTGGGCAATAATTCGTGTCAGCAACATACATTATATATTCCCAAATGTATGTGGACACCTGTGCGGTTCTTTCCCCAAACTGTTGCCACAAAGTTGGAAGTATACAGGTGTCTAGAATGTCTCTGTATGCCTTAGCATTACAGTTTCCCTTCACTGGAACTAAGAGGACCAAAGTTGTTCCAGCATGACAATGACCCTCTGAACAAAGTGAGGTCCATGAAGACATGGTTTACAAATGCTGAAGTGGAAGAACTCAAGTGACCTGCACCGAGCCCTGATCTCAACCCTATTGAAGACCTAACAGTAGTGCTTAACTTCACTAATGCTCTTGTGGCTGAATGAGCACAAATCCCCACAGCGCCGCTCCAAAATCTAATGGAAAGCCTTCCTAGAAGACTCGAGCAAAGGACAACTAAATCTGGAATTGAAGGCCTAAAGACGACAACTTTTGGCCATATAGCACACCTACCGTAGTTCAAGTGACCAAAAATACAAAGTGTCATTACAAAACTTGGAAAAAAAAAAAAAAAAAAAAAAACACGCAATCTTCAAGATAGAAAACTGATAATGGGAACAGACATCAAATACACGCATATCATTACATAATCAATGTAGGAATAAACACTGATGTTCATTTTATACCAGAGAGCTGCAGAATTCTCAATCCTAATTAGTCGGTAGCTATTGATTATATTTCTGTAATCTGTAATCTGCACTTGTGTATTGTTCAAATAATCACAGGTTTCAGATTAATCGTTCTAATACATGTTATTTCTCTTAACAATCCGTTTCCAGTTACACGGCAGTCTCTCGATGTAATCCAGGCCTAACGATAACCAAAACGTTCACGTAAGAAAGAAAAATCGTATACCGGTAACCATTCATATGGTGAAGCTTTTTACAGGAGCATTTTATTTCGCAATCATGTTAACAGTCTCGAATGTCAGTGCTTTGTAACAGTCAGTGAGCTTTCCGCCATGGGAAAGGACTTCGTTTTCAGGACTTTGTGCTTTCCGATTCCCAGTAACCTAAGCTATGTTTATTGTTGGGTTGTTCTTGTTCCATATTGCACCATGAGAGAGAGGCAAAAAAAGAAAGCCTAGTGACGGAATGACTGTTTATAGCTGCTGTGATGCAAGTGGACGTTCCACAAAATAATCAAAAATGGATCACTTTGGGGTAACAGTAACTCTACTTTGCTTCGGGCTCCATCACACCACCCAGTCGTTGATCATTTTCCAATTATAGCATGCCCCACTGTGCTTAAATCCTTAGCACTGGATGAATAAATAAATGAATGCCTGATAAAGTACTGGTGAACGTGTTGAGGTTTTGGGGGTTTTTTATGTGAACAACAGACAAATATTAACACAGATAAAAACAAGTGTGAGCTAAGGATACGAGCTTGGACATAGCAAGAACCTTCCGTACCTCCACATGAGGCCTTTCAACAAATTACAACCCCAAAGGTTGCGCATCTCCTCTTTTCTAAGGCCCATTTATAGTAAAGGTTATCGACTAAATATATTTATCATTCAGATACCTTAAGCAAGCTTGGCACAACGTATGGAGAGTTGTCATAACTAGTACCTCTTATAGTGGGAGACAACTGTGACTCACCCTGGCGCATCCCCCTCGTCCGTATGGCAACGTGGTGGAAGAAATACTGTATGTCGTGCTATTCCATTCCTCCTCCTCCTCAACACCCGCGTCTCTCCCTCTCTCCCTCCTCTCTCTCCCTCATGGCAGCAACCCAAAGCATTCAGCCACTTCTCCTGCACCCTCTGCATGCCAGCAAGCTCACGTCTACTGCCACCGGCATGCCGGTGTAAAGTTGGATCCTGTTAGCTTGTTTACTTCGACAAAAATTTTGTGCTTTTATACTAAATGTTTGATAGAATGTCAAGTCTACATTCCTCTGTGTACCTCAAGAGATCACTGGCGCAGCATCTGCCCCTACGAAGGCAAAATATGCACTGCAAAGACTATACATTATGGATAAGATGATAGACAAGATGTGCTTGCGTGTTCTTACCTAGCTAAGAGGTTTCCCGACGTTTCCGGACCAACTAGCTACACAAAGCTGAGAGACATCTGTAGCTCAGACCTTTGCCATTTGCTCACTAGTTAGCCGAGGACAGGACAAACGAGAGGCCGAGATTACCTTCCATTTTAGCTTGTTAGGTGTCCTGATGATTACTTAATGCTATAACAGTACGCCACAGACGGGGGGGGGGGGGGGGGGGGGTTGTAACCAATGAGCAGCAGTTCTGTAGGTGGAGGAAAGAGCAGCCAGATGGGTTCGAGATGTCAGAAGTCTATACTAAAGCCAGCTTGACACTGTGATATTTGACCCTAGTCAAAATCTCATATACAGTATAATCTTTGGTTGGGAGTTGAGACCTGAGGTCTAAGAAGATAAGACATACATTTTATTTATATATATATATATATATATATACATACACACACACACACACATATATATATAGTCTGTGTATATATATATATATATATATATACACATATACACATATATGTGTGTGTG
>JAQMCW010000037.1:17848291-17862189 GCA_030068335.1 Chrysichthys cranchii | reverse complement strand
ATATAAACACATGTTGTGTGAACCAGCAGCTGATTTAGTGCTACTGCAACCAAAGCAAAGTTCTGACAAAACAACTTTTGAGATTTAAAAGAATCCGGTGCATTTTTTTTTTTATTGTGACAGCGGAGATGCAGTGTAATCATCACGGTTATATCACAAAAGGATGCAAAAAAAAAAAAAAAACACGGAAAGAAACAGAGGATGAATTACAACTTCCAGGTACGTCTCTAATGCTAATGAGCATCATGGAAACATGATAGCAGAACATATCAAATGTTTTTAATCGTAGGTCTAGGATCTTTCGTTCTATAATCTGCCATGAAGAACACAATCACACAGTCTGTTATAGAATCCTTATGAGATTAACTCGCACAGTGTGACGAGCGACGATCGTGAAAAACCACTGGACCTGCATGGAGTGTAAACAAGACTTAATTCAAATCACCGCCATTTACAAATGTGGTGAGCAGAAACATGTAACATCTCAGAAAGCAATAAACAAACTGATTCAAGCTGAACGGCAAGAGAACACATCAGGCTCCAATCGGGTGACCCACGCACAGGAATCTGAGTGGGAACAAGCTCACTGAAACTGGACTGCTGAAGATCGGAAAAACATCACCTGCTCCGTTTTCCCATTTGGTCAGTTTCGGTTCCTGTGAAAGTGGCCTGCCAGTGTTTATTTACACGATTTTAAGTTCGGTGTCTTTTATATACAAGTGTCCTATACATTTTTTTTTTTTTTTTTTTTTTTTTTTAACATCAATTGTACAAGCACTAAAACTGGTTTGAAATCACAAACCTAAATCAGCTGTGGAAGGCTAAAGTCAACATGGCAGCTTCAACACGTTAGTGTAATTCCTGATCTACAGCAGATCAAACCCTGAGTGGAACCCATGCCTGAGCAATAAACCTGAGTTCATGCAAACCCAATGAACATGCCGCTTACAGTTGTCTTGAACAGAACTGAAGGTGAGAAGACCTGAGGATAAGGAAACTGCTAACAGCCTGGCCTTCTGTGATGTCTGAATGCTGAGAGGAGGGATTTTTCTTTATGAATGAATAATTATGTCCGATTAGGATTCTTATAAGACGTACAATAAACTCTACCCATCTGGAACTTTGAATCTAAGTGGGAGGATAATAAGATAATCCTAATGGATCTTTATATCCCGATGAAGATATCAGAAGTATAGTTGTACGATTTTTGACTTGAATAGTGTAGCTATGGATAGAAAAAGGGTCAAAACCAGGGAGCATAAATAGACAATATTCAAGGCTTGGCAATAGCGCGGTGAATGCAATCTAAAGCTTCACACCTTGGTGTGACTGAGCAAGTCTCTAAAGTCTGTGTCATTAGTTACCAAATGTGTAACACCTGTAGCATCCCACGTGACACTCAGGCATGGCGTGAGTCCTAGCGCGTGCGCCAGTGGCGCTGCGGCGAAGTGTTCTTGGAGCAGCGCACGTCCTCCGAACTGCACCTCTATTGTGGATACCCAAAATGGGTGTGTTAAAAGGGGGCTCTGCGCGGGCAGATTCATGACATGTACAAGTTATCTTAGGCCCACGGTTCAACTTCTGAGATTCAGATCGAGTTCTAGGTCTTTTTTTTTTTTTTTTTTTTTAAGAACTGGTTGGTTCGATTCTTAAGAAATTCGAGTTCTAATGAGTTCGAGTACTGAGGTACCACTGTATTCAGAATTCATTCAAAGATGATAACTCAAAAACTGCATTACTGCAGTATGGCAGAAGATTCATCCATAATTGCTTTCCGGAGTCAGAGACCAGTTCTGAGCCTTAGTTCTGAAACTTAAACTGCTTTTGGGATAAACCATAAGGCACTTGGTCCCAACCGGGCCACTGCTGCAGAGCAGGAAACGACAGAAACCTGAGCGCAAAACACCAAGCAAGCCTCTGAAAGCAGGTTAGGATTTCACTCATGGTTTAAACACACACACACACACACACACACACACATATATGCAGACACAAATACAGGATTAGTGCGTTTCTAGGAGCATCCCGATTACGGGATTATGACTTTCGACCACTTAAATCACCTTACTTGCATACAGAATGTGCAGTGGTAAAATAGCTTTCTTTTCCAGAGTGGATATTATTTTACACAAATACTATGACCAGCCATAATATCTATAATATGTAACTTACCTGGAATGCGTAACTATTGTATATGCACCGGTTTTTGGGGGACTCGTTCATTCCACTTCGGTGTTATATTTTATTTTGAGGCATTCTGTGACTTGAAGGACAATATATATAACATTTTCAACATTTTTAACTTTTAATAGACGCATTTGTCAGTGTGTTTAACCTGCCATCAGGATCCTTTAAAAGCATCCAAACATTAAAAATCTACAACCGAGCAACTTCTGTTGAAGCCTGTGGGGATATCAGAGCTCTGAGTACTCCGATCCGACAGCAACGTGCTCCTCACAGTAACCCAGCCGACACTCTGCGTCTGTTGCAAAAGTTATGCGAAACGTGAGTCATGGTGGCGCGCTTTAAGGCGAGTTGCGTCACACTGAAAGGAATGGACACCAGTAAACATGTGACTGTCTGGAACCTTTAGAATCATGGCACCATGATGGGTAATTTATTCATTTGTCCTTTATCTGAGCAGGGTGGATACTCGGAGGTTTCCATTTCACTTCTCGCATCAAACCGGTATCGAATTACTTAGCAAAAAAAAATAACAACAAAAAAAATGTAAAAATCACAACCACCACCCACGTTCTTGTCACCCAGTCATATATTTAAATCACATCCATCCAAGTAATATGAGACTTGAAAATCAGATTTTACCCACATATCTGCCAAGCATCTGAACACCAGCTTATCACGTCTAATCAGATCTGTTCATTTCCGTCATCAACCGACTTCACAGGCCGTTCAAGAACACGCAAAACCAAGGACAGATGAAAAACAAACAATCTGAGGCATGGTACTTCAGGAAATACAGCCTGAGGGTCCGTGATTTATTTTGTTACAGAGATGGAAATCACAATCCACTACTGTCATCAACGTTACTAGAGCTATTATTTAATATAGTTATGAACATCCTTTACTGGTCACGAAGTGAAAGGGCTGAATTCAAACCCCAGGAACTTCAAAAATGATTAGCGTATAAAGAAATGTCAAATGTGAAAAATGATAATCTAATTTAAAAAAAAAAAAAAAAAAAAAAAAAAAAAAAATCTTCTCTGTGTAAAAAGGTCAGTGTAAAAACACCCTAGTGTGCACACTTGTGCCAAATATGTGAACAGTTGGATTATAAATATGAAAAAAAAATCTGTAATGTTTGCAGAGTGTACTTGAGATGATCCTTTATTTAATGTCTGTCTATAAAAAAATGCATGTTTTAATCAACATGAAACAAAATATCTAGACCCGCAAAATGGGTGGAACACAATTTAAGAATTTTTTTTTAAACAGCTGTTTTTTCTTAATATAAAAATTTCATGCAATTTAGTGTTGCATGAAATGATTTATAATCTTGATTATTATATCGCTCAGCCCTAATCCACAGTTGTTGGGTGGTTTTTTCGTTTGCTTGTGTGTTTGTTTTACAGTTAAATGTCTGCGTCAGTGTGCAGAAAGTCTAGACGAAGTTTGGCGAACTTAAAGCTCAACGTTCGCACAAATCTGACTTAAGAGAGATTGCAACATGCTTCTTCAAAATCAGGGTAAAAAAAAAAAAAAAAAAAGACTGAAAAGCATCCAAAATTCAAAACTGTCGTTGCTGGTACTACCTAACCTACAGGAACACACACACACACACACACACACACACACACACACCCCTCCAGAGTAAATGGACACCCCTCATTATGTTTTATCTATGCAGACACCACCTGGTGCTTCAAACTCGTTAATATATTATTATTTTTCATTTCAGATTACAGTACATGAATTGTTTCGAGCAACTAGCCACGTCACGAACAACAGAAACAAAACAGTTGTGTGATTTTCATAGAGGGCCTCTTGCTACAGTCAACAGAGGGATTGTACAATTCAAAAGCAACGGAAAGGAATCAACAGCATCCCGCTCAGGTCGACCGGGACCCTCTGACAGGTGTCTTCAGACCGAAAAAAAAAAAAAACAATCTCTGCTGTAAGGCTGCTTATGTTGTGAGTCGGCGTACTTCTGTGAGGAATCTCCATCAACTTGGCTCCTATGGCAGAGCAACTAGAAGGATGTTTCTAGAAATACTTTTATAGGAAAGAAATACTTTACTTTTGAGATGTCTGTGTATATACACACACACACACACCCCAATGGGGAGTTTCCAACACAGTAAAAAAAAATTTTTAAATCACAGAAAGCCCAGCTTTAGGCTATTCTATAGAAATGTCAAGAAAGTCCATCAGCTTCAGCAAACATCAGATATACGGACGTTCAAGAAAAAAAAAAAAAAAAAAAAAAAAAAAACATTTCTTTGAATTATTAGCAAATAAATATCTAGCATCTTGCCAGACTAGGCTGGTGCTTCAGGTTTGTTGGCGTTTCGGAACGTTAGAAAGCTTAACCTGCTACATGGAGAAGTGACAGCCAACAACCAATCACAGGAAGTGAAAAACTCAACAGCCAAGTTTAAGGCTGAGCAGAAACATGACGACTATTATTACACCCTGACCAGACAAACCAACTAGAACAATATACAGAGCAGAATGCTGTTCATTAAACAATCATCTTCATTAACGTGCACGATTACCAACACTAATGAGATGAAAGACACAAATAACGCTAATCCTGTCTTACACTTAACTTCTGTACAGAGTGTTTGTTGTTTATAAGTAATCTGGGATATGTTTCAGGAAACCGTGCAGCTTTTCATTCATACACTGCGCACACACCATGCACGTTTACTCTTTTACTTCGATTTTACTTTCTCTCAAATAAAATTCCCTTTTTCTTTTTTTTTTTCTTTTAAGCTATTGTGGTATTTCAGCATATAATGTGGTGTCCGCATCGTCGAGTTTCACGTCAAGTCGCACCAAAATAGGAAGCAGGGTCTATGTCCGAGCCAGCCGCTCTTTCTCTACTAGACTGCGATCGTTTCCCTTGATTTGTCTGCACAGAAATTTCATCCGTGCTGTTCGTTCATGTAAACAGCCGCCTCCCGTGTCAGTCAGCACGCGCTCTGCGGAGCTGAAGACCGTCACGACGACGGGACAAAAAATTCACTTCAGTTTCAATCACACCAGGCGACTGGCTCGTGTCGTCTCGCTACAGTAAAGCAGAAAATCTGCAGCTCACTTACCGAACTGGAGATGAATGAATGATGAGCAACGGCACACGCGGCGCTCATTTACGCTGCACCAGAAACCAAGCTTGCAAACCAGAATGGAGGAAATGAAAAAGTTCTGAATGAACACTGCAGGATGTGGATGTCTGAGGTCTCGGAGGAGTTCCGCTCATCTGCCGCAGCTAGATTTCAAACATAGACGCCTCTCATGCACTCCTGCTCGTCGCTCTCTCTCTCTCTTTACTCAATTGAGAGAAAAGCAGAACCGTGCGTCTGTTTCGAAAGAAAGAAGTCGTTTAATGTTTACATTCTCACATTTGGTTTGAGGTTTCAGAACGCAGGCAAACAATTATCCAAAACAGTTGGAGTCAATGATTTATTTACTCACAAGGCGTGCAGCGCCACATTCATTACTCTACATTACACAACCAAATCAGCCCTTGTTTTAAGCGAACATCCATGAAGTGGAACTTAAGTTCAGAATTACCGCAAACCATCGACCTCCTAGCTCCTGGCAGTTCTACCTCGAGACTGCAAAGCTGGCAAAGGACATGGAGCAACAGGAATAACTCTACGCTGAAGACAGTCCAGCCTCACTGTAGATGCAAAAAATATATACAATATAATAGCCTACACATTGGCGCTTAAGCATCAACGTTGCGTAGAAACATGCAAAGACCTGAGTGAATGCAAAGAGTTCGGAATTAAAAATAGTACCCGACATTAAAAGGAGCGGTGACCTGAGCCCAAAAGATGAATCAGCTTCAGCTGCATGGAAACAAACTCCCACCTAGTAGTCACTTATTTCTGTCATGCGCATATAACAGTTAAGCGTCACACACATTTCATTTACAAACACACAGCAGAGAGCCAAAAAATTATAATAATCATTATTTTTAGAGGTGCCGGTGGTTTTATTTGCAGTAACCTCAGATGTTTTTTTTTTGTTGTTTTTTTTGCACAAGCCTTCAATAAAATAAAATCAACTGCTAACACAGTTTCAGGAGGAACTGATGGTCCAGCACGTTTGTCTTTAACAATCTTTTGTTTTTACTGAAATTCACGATCATGGTGTAGCGTGCAGCTGAACTTTCTAACTTCAAACTCAGCGACTTTGTTCAAATCGAATGCACAATGGGATATTTGAATTCACTTTCGCTGATTAGCGTTCGAATTTTATCAACATAACTGATCAAACTCTGCCGTGTGTATAGGAATATACAGTGCAGATACTTATAGAAGTGTGCTGCTTATTTACAAATCTATCGGAATCAAACCCCTGTAACAGGTAGTCGTCCGTTAAACATCCCATCTATGATTCATCGCTAAGGAGATATGACAAGAAATATCAAATCGGATGACTGTGATGTCGAATCCTGACGATACCACAGCTCTCCGTGGCCAGGAGCCAAGGAAGCCGAACGGACCATGCTCTCAGGGTGGGATGGATGATGGGCTGCCTTTAAAAATGTCAACTTCATGTGCTTTAAAGGATGCACGTGGTTGTCCCACCCTCTCTGGATGGTAGTGGTCATGTGACAAAGCTAACAGGTAAGAAATGGCAAGACCAAATTAGGGAGAAAATCAGATGCCAGTTTGGGTGGAGGTGTTTAAAATGAAAACAATCAGGATACTTAACCTTGGTCTGGTACCATGGGGTCTATGTGACCCCGGCCCTCTTTGGACCATGTTTTTTTGGAAACCATCACGATTAGTGACCTTGCCTGCCACGTATTTTCTCGTAAGGCTTTCCTAAGTATAAGACACATGTTCGATAGTTTCAAAGTCTTTCTGCTTATTTTTTATTTAGATTTATTTTCACTTTGGGGTCAAATTGACCCCATTAGTACCTTCAATGTGATAACGATATTTTTTCCTTATTTCACGGTTCTGGGTGCACAGTGGATGAATCTCTCCTTGGATTCAGAGGAAGATGGAGTTTCACTACAATAACAATAGACAAGTTCACTCTCTTGTCCATTGTTCCAAAGAAGAACAAGAGGGTCGTATTTCTGTCCACTACACATTCCCAAAAAAAGACTGATGCAGATACGGGGAAAGAAGAAATAAACGTGTTTTAAAACCACGAAAAAGGTGATGTGGACAGCCATGATCAAATGTACCCCGTGGTATCAAGAATGGGACTTTTTCATGTCACCAGAGCGGGGTTAAAGATGCTTCTACAATACACCATCAGGTATCATGTTTTACAGGACTGCTATCAAACCATCAGCAAAAAAATGACCATAACAAATTAACCTGCTAGATTTTTACTTAATGTCTAGAAATATAATTTTTGCTATTAAAAATGAATAAATAAACATTCTGTAAATGCCTGAACGCTTTTCTGGTGTAAACCTCACAAAATTTTAAAATATCATTAGGTGCATTTAAGCATATATATATAAAAAAATTTTTTTTTTTTTTTTTTTTTTTTTTTTTTTTTTTACACGCATACATACATACACACACAGAGCACCTGCCTTATCTCAGAAAAGTGTTTGTTGTTTGGTCATAACTTAACAGTATTGTTATATCACCACACGACCCAGTTCTATTTGTTTCCCAGGAACATCAGACATTCATCCATCTTTAGGAAATGCTGGTGGATCCGGCGTGTATGCAGGTAATACAGGGCACAAGGTGAAAGAATTTACCCCACATGGAATGCTGGTCCATCACAAGGTACTGTTCTCCCTCTCTCAAACACACATTCTCTCTCTCTCTCTCTCTCTCTCTCTCTCTCTCTCTCTCTCTCACACACACACACATTCTCTCTCACACTTATGGGCAATCTAGCAGATCTGATCCTCCTACCTGTGGGTGTTTATTTCTTTTTTTCCCCCATGATATGTAAGAAACCCACAGGAACACAGGGACCAAATGCTCATTTCAGTTCGAAATAACACATCCTAAAAGGACTCCAATCCAAAATCTCCAGCGATTCATTAAAAGCGTAACAAAATAAAGTGTATCAGGTTTCACCTGAAGCTCGGACCTCCTCTGTCCTGGGGTTAAGAGAGGTCAGAGTTACATCCCTACCCTAGCAAACACAGCACACTTTTTGTCAGCATCGTTGTCCTTTCTCTTCTTCTCTTCCTTCCACACCTCTTAATGTCTTAATGCTCTAGCAAAAGTCCTAGCACAGATATCGCCATGTTTACATCCCTAACAGCCAGTCAGTGTCCAGGGTGACGAGAGCAGCTCGAGCTCACTTCACAGGCCCCCCCACAGACACACACACACACACACACACACAAAAGCATCACAACAAGTGACTGCTGCTCCTGTAGAGCTTCTGTAGCAAAAACACTGCGACAAACCGCTCAAACGCCGTGTTTCCTTATGCTTGTTGTTCTTGTTGAATTATAATTAGGCTGAGACTCGACGCCCGAGTAAGCGCCGATATAAACACTGTTATGAATAAATAAACAAACACACACACACCCCAAAACAACCCCAGCACAGACAGCTAGCCTAGCCTATGCACTTCCCTCCCAACACTCCTGTCCCTAAGTGAGCAGTACACGGTCCCTAACGGTGTCGCCATGCTAAAGGGGCTCTCTGTGCAGGACAAACAGGTTAGCATGGTCTCCTTCACCCCAGACTGGAGTGCTAGCTACACGGCTCACAGCGCGTGCTCATTGTTATTGTTGTCTCTCTCGGCTGTGTGCAACAAACCACAGGGAAATGTCTGTGTAGGGGCGGAAATGAACGGCTTCAGAGGATGAAGGCTTTATATTCTGCACCTAGGACACACACACACGCTAGGCCAGACGCAGACGGCTGCACCTTGTGATCATCTTTTCCCAACTCACAGCATCACAGTGCTGCATCAGAGCCCTCCCTCCTCCATGTGTGTGAGAAGGAGGCGGCTGCTCAACACATACACACACTATGACCATCAACACCAGTGTTAGCGTTATCTCTATCATGATGGTGGTGCAGCTGCATTTATGAGCATCAGGGACTCACTGTTTATCTCCTGCTACATTCAGCGACCCTGTGAGTGCGTTTACCTGGCGCTACGCTCCCTGTTTGGTTTCGGCTTTTGTTTGTTTGTTTGTTTGTTTGTTTCAGCCTCCCTGACACGCTCCAAACGCAGCATGAACTAAACTGACACCCTAAGGAGACGGAACAAAGCAGTCGAGCCAAACCGAAGGACTGTAGTAGCTACTGACCAGACCAGACCATAGCCAAGCAAAGCGCGAAGGTGCCTCACCCCCTGCCAGCCGTCGCCGAGCCTCCTGTCCTGTCCTGTCCTCTCCTGTCCTGTCCTCTCACGCCGCCGACGGAGTTGTTGACTTTCAGGAAGACTGGTGACGTCACGGCCAGCCTGTTCTCTGACCATCTCATCCCGTCCACGCTAGGTCCAGCAGGCCCCGCCCCCTTTCTTCCTCCACTGAAGTCTCGCGAGATTCTGCAGGCTGATAAGAGATGTGGATATGGCACCTCTGCTTGACGTTATCATTAATAACACCTGCTGTTAAAACGATTGTTTCCCTACCCCCAGGTCATTGGTACAGGGTTACAGGGTTTATATATATATATATATATATATATATATATATATATTTGCAGAGTGTTTGATGAGATCTGCGTTATCTAACCACAGTATCTAGTAATGGGAGTTAGTCCTCTCTTTATTTTTTCTCCATGTGTTTATAGCCGTCTTTTCAGGTCACAATTACTCATTTAAAATTTGTAATTAAAGTGGAACCATAGCATTAAAAATAGAATTTTCCAGCATTAACTCATTTTCTCGACCGAACCTGAA
The DNA here is from genome assembly GCA_030068335.1 of Chrysichthys cranchii. Classification (NCBI taxonomy): domain Eukaryota; kingdom Metazoa; phylum Chordata; class Actinopteri; order Siluriformes; family Claroteidae; genus Chrysichthys; species Chrysichthys cranchii. Next base: position 17,852,142 of record JAQMCW010000037.1, on the reverse strand, counting down.
AAAAAAATTATTTAGGTTTAGTACATGCACCAAAGTTTAAAAACAAATATATATATGTGTGTGTGTGTGTGTATAATTATATAGATGACAATAAAGTTTACTTTGACTTAGTAAACTGATATAGTCCATTCACTCTGTTACATTACCCCTGTTATGTCATGTTCTCCCCAAAAACATAATGTACCCAAGAGTCATTTCATATATTATCTATAGCAAGGGACGGCACGGTGGCTGAGTGGTTAGCACTGTCGCCTCACAGCGGAGAGGGTCCTGGGTTCGAGCCCCGGGTTCAGCACGGGTGCCTTTCTCTGTGGAGTTTGCATGCTCTCCCCGTGTTCGTGTGGGTTTCCTCTGGGTACTCCGGTTTCCTCCCACAGTCCAAAGACATGCACAGAGGGGACTAGGCTGATTGTGTGAATGTGAATGTGAATGTGAATGTGAATGTGAATGTGAATGTGAAGGGTTGTCTGTCTCTGTCTGGTGACCTGCCCAAGGCATATCCTGCCTCTCACCTGATGTCATCTTGGGATTGGCGCCAGCTTCCCCCCACGACTCTGACCAGGATTAAGTGGCGGAAGACAAATAAAATAAAGACGAATATTATCTGTATCAGCATAAGTCAGCATAAACTGTGTGATACTGTGAACAGTATATCCATTGCTATGTAGCACAAAGAACACAGTGGTTTATTAGTCCTACATATCCCTTGTTAGCAACCAATAAGTAACTCATCTTTTTACCAAATGTAAGTACTCATGTCCAAATCTGATAGCTAATGTTCCATTCTATGGCAATAATTCATTTCACTGATATTCTCCAGTCACATTTGCAACTTTATTTCCCTGTATCTGAGCTTATTTGTATGTTTAGACAGTTATTAGCATGTTATCTTTTTCTGCGGTTGCATCAGCTCCAGTTATATTTAAATACAAAATGCCCATTTGTATGTGTGCTATCTCTGTATGCACTGTCATTATGTTAGGTAAGATTTCTTACTCTCTTTGTCTTTCTGACTGAGCTTTCTTAATCTGTTTCATGAATTTTCACTGATTTGGATTTTCCGGAGTTTCTATGTTGTACATCATTTGGCATATTTCTTTTGTTTAAACACCCACACACACACACACACACACACACACACACACACACCTCTTACTGTATCTGTAGATTGCAACCCTGTACTTTGCAAGGCAGAACTATTCCAGATTTTGGCATGTGTAAGCCAGTCTCACCTGAGGACCACTGAAATTTGATTCTTTTTTGAGTCTTTTACCCTGCCTGCCCCGGGCCTATGCCGTACCTCAGTCCCAACTGCACCAGATGGCAAGGGGAGGTGCAGTGGAGGTGAGGAGAAGGCCAGGCACAGTGACCCAGGTGGAGACCCACATACACACATACACAGGACAGCAGCCGTGCCAGGCACATGCCCTTTCACCTCTCCATCATCTGCCCAAATGTTTAGAGGGAGACCATACCTGCCCCAGGGGCAATATGTATATGTGTAGGAACTGGGTTAGACATATGGGTACATGTCTGAGGTCTGCATGTGTCCACATGTTTCTGTACATGCACATATGCCCAAGTTCCAGCACTCTCCTTAAACTTTGAAGTGATACCAAACCAAAGCCTCTCAATAACTGAAAACTTCAATCTAACACAACTTTGGTAGGAGGATTTAGCAGATAACTGGGTCTTTTGTGGGTCACCATATACACCCCCAACTACATTATTGTTTCATTGGCCTCCATCACTGTGGGGCAGCATTAGCCAGTTGAATGCAGCTAGGTGAGCCAGAATGGGCAGCTCAGGCCTTATGTTTCCCCATCTGAAAAGTAAAGCTGTCCTGCACACCTTTGACTGGGGCTGCAGCTGCTCCGTGTCCTCTCACATGGCCGCTCTGCATCCAGCTGTCCCTAATCCACACCGGAGTCCTCTCTCTATCCAGGACCACATACCAAGGGGCCACGATGCCCACTCACTCAGATACACATAAAAGACTCAGGCCTACCTCCTGAGCTCCTGTGTCATTCTGGAATGTTCCTGGGGTTCAGCTGGAGGGGCAAGAGGTAGCCATCAAGGTAGCTGTGTGGCTAGGGGTCTGCCATAAAGAACACGGGGGTGGTATACAGGCCCTGCTGTCCCGCAGGGGACACAGTGTGTGTACGTTCCAATTTTTCTTCTGGTGTGTGTGTGTGTGTGTGTGTGTGTGTGTGTGCGTGTTTAGCATACTTCCTAATCTAAAATGTAAACTCATGATAGCACTCTGTACAATATTTATAAAATTCATGAAGTGCATGTTGCCCAAGTAACAAAGCAGAACAAAAGTTCTGAAATATGAAACTGTTCAACTTGAGACAGTTGTCTTTTACTCTTATTTGTCACATCGCTAATTCTTGTTGTCTTAGTAGTTTATATGATTTAAACATACAGGTCAACTTTAGATTAAATGCTTAATTTCTTGTTGATTTATCCCTTCCACCAACTAAATAGATATCACTGTTATAAGGTGTTAAATGACAGAAAGTATGAACCACATCGCATAACCTATAAGTTGTTTATTGTAAATCAATTCAATCTTATTATGGCTGTTTTCAATTAATAATAAGTCATCATGTACACATTGTCCAATAGGTCCATCATACTGAGTTAGGACTGCATTTTTGCAGAGTGGCTGCCAATGCATCAGAGAGTGCAGGAACATTTGTACAGGCTTCTCACTAGATATAAATCAGAGCTATACAAATGCCTGTGCTATAAGCACATCTTCACTGTTTGATTTCTTTCCATGATTTAGACCAAGCTCAGGTCTGACTATAATCAAAAAGCTAGTATTATAAGTGTATGAGATGAAAAACGGCTACTTATGGCCTGTCATGTGACAGGATTATGGGCCCAGGTGTGAGCATGTTGTGTTATTTCGAACCCCATGTCAAGCTGCAAGTGTGGTTCTGTGTGTGTGTGTGTGTGTGTGTGTGTGTGTGTGTGTGTGTGTGTGTGTGTGTGTGAAAATATTCTTATAACTATATTGGCAGGATTTGCAAATGCAATTCAGACATACTTCTGCAAATAGTTGTATAGCATGAAAGAATATAAATAATGCACCTCTATTTACCATCTTTACTACAGAACAGATTTACATGTTCATTTAATGGCATTTTCCTATAAACTCCCATTGCAACATAACCTAAATATTCCAGCAACATAACTTACAGCAATAGTTATTTTATCAATATTCTCAAGAAAAAAAAGTTTGCAACACAGGAGACATGCATTAGTTAATTTTCTTGATAGGGGTTCATTAAGGTGTGTGTTGAAGAAAAGTAAAAAATAGATCAAAAAAAAAATAAATTAAAAAATGCAGAGCAAGGACCTGAGAAAATGCTTAGATGCTTGTGAAATAAATCCACATTCATATCACTTTGAGTGAGTTTCTCTAAAAATATTAAAATATGAAAAATATTTTGTCTATTTTGTGTCTTTTTTTTTATGATAGCAATATAACATGTCTTATTAAGGCATTGTAAAACTCAAACAGTGTTTGGACCACCTCCAAAATCTGTGCAATTGTTTGTGCTCAGTAATATAATATACAGCGGAACCTTGGATTGCGAGCATAATCCGTTCCGGAGACGTGCTTGTAAACCAAATCACTCGTATATCAAAGCGGGTATATATATTATATGTATTATATATAATTCGTTCCACAACCCAGAAATATTTATATAAAAATTATTGATACAAAATATAAAGTAGATATACATAAAACAAAATAAGCTGCACTTTAGCTTTGAAAAGAATCGTGGCTGGTGTGAGGGAGACGAGAGAGTATCAGAAACAGGAATATCAAAGGC
>JAQMCW010000037.1:17814796-17827217 GCA_030068335.1 Chrysichthys cranchii | reverse complement strand
ACACACACACACTTTTTTATTAAGAGTTTAGTCAGTTTAAAATGAATATCATAATTTAAAAAATAAATAAATAAATTCTTGTTGGTAATTTCAAGCCTAACGTTTTGCTTATTTTTTTTTTCATTTCTAAAATGAGAAAAGTGAGTTTGTATAGAAACGTTACTCCAAACAGCTGCGCGCTCCTTTTCTTTTACGAGAAATGAATTATGAAAAGTCAGAAATGACCCTTACAGTTAGTCCACAGCAATTTTTTCCCCCTGTTGGTAGTGACTAATTTAGAAGTCGCAGATTTGAGCTGCCTGAATTGGCTAGACAGCTGTAATCGCACTCCTCCTAGTCTTAATCTCTTTATCTGGGCAGCAGCTGCCATATGGCCTCAGTCAGCTGGATCAGATGTTTATAAGCCTCCTTCTCCGTCCCTCTCTGTCCTCGGAGCCTCCTAATTTGATCGCTGCTACCTTGCGAGCTGTCCTACAATCTTTATTTTTAGCCATCTTAAGGATTAGGATTGATGTAGACTACAGGGCACTTAAAGTGATTGTATTGTAAATCTGCTGCGGTCTCCTTCTTCTTTGGGGAGGATGTTCTGTTTCTCCAAAGATTTGGGGAGGGGATAGAAAAGGAGGAGGGGTTGGCTTGGGGTTGGCTGTCCCAAGTCCTCCCCACCGAAGCCCCTCATTAACGAAGGTCTGAGCATTGTTTAAGGGGGGGGTTGGCTTGGTATCCCAATCAGATTTAAATGAAGATTCAAATGAGTTTATTTATGCTCGCTGCTTGAACATGGTGCCCATGATGCATTTTTTGAGACGGGAGCAGTCTCCACGGGTAACAGGTGTGAATTATTGCTCTTATTTATTTCTGGGTTTATTCATATTTTAAAGCAATTATACTCTTGACATGTCAGTGTGCTCCTTTGGGTGCTTTTTTTTTTTTTTTTTTAACCTTTTTGTGCTTTTTTGGAGTGTTTGATTTAGTTTTGGTGGTTGCTGGTTTGTGCTTTAATGAAAGTTGCCCTGATGTTCGGAGACTTTGCTTAGTGGAGCCTTAAAGATCATGGTACTTTGTATTCTTGCTGCAGTGTGACCGCATCGTCGAGCTGTTTGTGTACCTGCGAGCCGGTTACCTAAACGCACCATGCTGGCCAAAGTGGGTTATTAAAAATAACTTCTCCAGGAGCACAAAAGGTGAAATTACTCGCAAACAGGAATCCGTAGCATCAGAACTTCGGTTTCTAACCAAGAGACTCTCACAGTTGCACTGATTTGCATTCAGATTTAATTTAGTCATTTTTCTGTTTTTTAATTTTGCTTGTTTTGCTTTTTTTTTTTTCATTTTCTATTGCGTTTTATTTCTTTTGCAAATTCTTTCAATTTGAACTTGTACTCGAGGGTGTAAAATAAAAGCCTGTTTGCCAGAATAAATATCAAGCTTTAGAGATGTTTTATATATATAATAAAAAAAAAAATGGCCAAAAAAATGAATGTGCAGCCTTTTATTTTGCAGCCTTTACATTCATTGCTGACCTACAGTGCAGTTGTTTCCTAGATGAGTAGATGAAATTTCCACCACCAGATTACTCCTAGATACTAACTGTAGGATTGAAATGAAAAATGAGAATAGCAGATATTTTGATTTTTATATCTAAAAAAAACAAAAAAAACCAAAACTTGAATCTATGTAATCCTTTTATATCGGCTCTGCAGTGAACATTTTTCTAGTGTTCCCACAGGGATGGAGGGAGGGAGGGATGAGAGGGAGAGAGAATTAGTGTGTGTGAGAGCCAGTGGGGGTAGAGACGAAGAGAGGGAGAGAGGGACGGAGCGGGTGGGGGGAAAAAAAGAGAAGTTCCACACAGGGCTGCAAACAAAACAATTGTTGTTCTGCCAGGGCCTCTCTAACATGTGCACTCTGTTGCAGGTTATGAAGACAGCATGGAGTTTCCGGACCACAGCAGACATCTACTGCAGTGTCTGAGCGAGCAGAGGCATCAGGGCTTCCTGTGCGACTCCACCGTCCTGGTGGGCGATGCCCAGTTCCGCGCCCACCGCGCCGTGTTGGCCTCCTGCAGCATGTACTTCCATCTCTTCTACAAGGACCAGCTGGACAAGCGGGACGTGGTGCATCTCAACAGCGACATCGTGACGGCGCCGGCCTTCGCGCTGCTCCTCGAGTTCATGTACGAGGGCAAGCTGCAGTTCAAGTCCCTGCCCGTGGAGGATGTCCTGGCCGCTGCCAGCTATCTGCACATGTACGACATCGTCAAGGTGTGCAAGAAGAAGCTGAAACACAAGGCCACGGCCGAGGCGGACAGCACCCGGCGTGAGGAGGACGCCTCCAGCTGCTCGGACCGAGCCGAGAGTCTCTCGGAGGGCGGTAGCGCCAACCTCCTCGCCAGCGACGACGATGAGGACGAGAGCAAGAGAGACAGCCAGTGCCCGCAGGAGCCGGCCAGGATATGGGCACGCCTGGCGTCGGAGCGCACGGTCAGCCCTGGAGAGGCGGAGGCGCATGGCAAGTCGCCCGCTGCTGCCGCCGCGAGTCCCAGCAGCTCGACGGGCTCACTCTGCCCCACCGGTGACTGCGCACTTGACCTGTCAGTGAAATCGAGCATGAGCGCCACTCCAGGCGAAACCAGGAACCCGTATCTGTGTGGCTCGGCCACTCCAGACAGCCTGCACAGCGCTCTGGTGCAAGTGAAGGTGGAGAAAGACACGGGCTCGGATGACGACGAACTGCCCAGCACCGAGTACGAGATGGAACACAGCGGCTTGAAGGAGGAGACGCCGAACGCCAACGGCATGCACGTCGGGCACAACGGACACAGTGTCCAGCGGCTAGGCCTGGGCCTGGAGGCCCACCTCACAGCGCTGCGCGAGGCCTCTCTGGAGCGTGACTCCAAGGATGAGGGAGACGGTGAGGTGTTAGGCGGTGAGACCGACCGGGCGCAGGAGAGCCCGCTGCTCCCCTACGTGTCAGGCATGTTGGGGGCGGCACACGCGCAGATCTTCATGTGCCCCCTGTGCAACAAGGTGTTCCCGAGTCCGCACGTGCTGCAAATCCACTTGAGCACGCACTTCCGCGAGCAGGAAGGCGCGCGCACGAAACCGACCACCGGCGACGTCAACGTGCCCACATGCTCCATCTGTGGCAAGACGTTCTCGTGCATGTACACGCTGAAGCGGCATGAGCGGACACACTCGGGCGAGAAGCCCTACACTTGCACCACGTGCGGCAAGAGCTTCCAGTACTCACACAACCTGAGCCGGCACGCCGTAGTGCACACGCGCGAGAAGCCACACGCCTGCAAGTGGTGCGAGCGGCGCTTCACGCAGTCCGGAGACCTGTACCGTCACATCCGCAAGTTCCACTGCGAACTCGTCAACTCGCTCTCGGTGAAGAGCGAAGCGCTCAGCCTTCCCACTCTCCGAGACTGGCCGCTCGAGGACAGCTCACAAGAACTTTGGAAATGAAAGCAAAGAATAACCGAACGAAACTGCTTTTTAAGTTAAGACAGAGCGAGCAAAGAGAGGCAGAGAGGTAAGGAAGTAGGGAGGCAGGGAGTTGGTTGAAAGGTCTGCATCAGTCATGTTTCTTATATATAAATATATATATATATGTTGCTTATCTCGTTAAATTGCACTTTACTAGCACATGAAAACATACTACTGATTTTTATTTTCTGGTCAATCTAGTTTTGGCGTTCATATTTGTTTGTTGTTTTTTTTTTTTGTTAAACATAGGTGCTGGCTACAGCTGTCACCTTTGACATAAAATGTGCAAGTCTAGATTTGCCAGTGTATATACGTACACTTGAACACTCCTTGATTTTATTTAACATCCATGCCATGAGAACGCATCCGAAGATTTCAGGTAATACACTGAGGAAGTTCAAAACTGATAAACGTTACACTAAACGGGTACTACGATCCTATAATGACCTGTACACATAAGGCTCATTTATGAGCATGTGTATATGTATCGTGCACTACTACTATACGTTTATTTTGCAAATCTCATACTGGTGTGTGTGTGTGTGAGTGTGAGTGAGTGAGTGTGTGCGCACATGCAAACACAGTATGTTAACAAGTTAAGACCTTTAAATCCTGCGAGGATGTTTGCTCAAAAAAAGCTGCAAGCTTGTGTTATTTAGGCTCTTGTGTGTGTTTTTTTTTTTTTTTCCCCCCCTTTTGGAGTTACGGATAGGAAACCTGACTGATCGAAGACAAAAGGCACTCATGCAATGTACAGCCTCCTTTTTTTTTATTTTTTTTTTTTATAAATCATATCAGCTGATTTTTTTTTTTTTTTTAACATATCATTTAATGATCCGGCTGATGAGTTGATGTCTTTGATTCAGTTGCAGACCCTCAACACTTGTTTTCTGCTGAGAGTGGGTTTTCATTTGCTGCATTTCTGGAGATTTCCGTAGTGTTTTAAGAAACGATTTGGTTTGTTTTTGAGAAAAAAAAAAGGAAAAAAAGAAAAGACAAAAAAAGACAAAAACCTGGGATCTGTTGTTGCATGATGTCCAACCTGTATATTTAAGAAGATGTGAATTGCTGTATTGCTGTACACTGTAATAGACAGAGTCATTACAGTCAGGGCACCCGTCTGTTTAAATAAAAAAAATATATATATATATATATAAATTTATTATATATTTACCTTAATATTACAGCTGTAGAAATTGCATGGATTTTAATTTAACTCTTATTTCTGTTGTTGTTTTGCATTGGAAAGTGTATTTTTAATTAACTCATTTGCTTCCTAAGTAGTCTTTGTTTGTTTTTTTCCTCCCTCCCTCCTTTCTTTCTTTCTTTCTTTCCTTTTTTTTTTTTAATTAATTATATAAACTCTCACGAGAGAGTGACTCCTGTTAAGATGTTCTACTGGGCTGTGAAGATTGTGTTAATGCACTGATGTTAGGCTGCAGTACGTCTCTGGCCAACCGATGTCGAGTGTGCAGCATGGAGCCGGGTGTCAGCACAGGCTTCATCTCTCTGAACATCTTTTCCAAAGCTAGTGCCGCTCCTGCTTAGCACCTCCTCACACACTGCTGTTCTCCACTGCTGGTCTCCAACTGCTGTCTCCGTGTCATGTTTACTCGCCGTTTAGCATTTAAAAAGTGTCGCCTTTTTTTTTTGTTTTTGTTTGTAATTTATTTATTTATCTGTTCAATTGGCACTTGCATCAGATTCTGTGGCCACGAAGATTCAGTTGCCATGAAAACCCATATGACAGTGCGGCCGTTGCTGTAAAGATGTGCTCAGCAGATCTGCCGTGTATGGCGAACACTGAAGAATCAGCAAACAGCGTAAAGCTCCGAGCTCTGAGTGTGTGTGCGCGCCTGTGTGTGCGCGCCTGTGTGTGTGTGTGTGTGTGTGTGTGTGTGTATAGTTCCTATTTAACAGGAGAAAACGTTTGCCATGCTTGGTTGCACCTTTAAAAACGAAATTAGATGCTGAAAAGATGCCTTTAAGATTTTTGATCAAATTGACATTACATAACTACCAGAGCTATAAACGCTAGATTATTGAAGAATAAAAGTTACACTGCTGTAGATTGATTTTTTTTTTCCTTCAACATTGTGAATATTTCTTTTTGTTTGTTTGTTTTGTATAAATTAACATCAGCTGTCATTTTCTTACCGAATGTGGAAAAATTGAACAAAAAGCTCAAGATGTTATTTGTTAGCTTAAAAAAAAAAAAAAAAAAAAAAAAAACACAACAGAAAAGACAAAAAAAAAAAAAAAGAAGAACCGAAAACCTAAATTCAGAAAAGTGCTGTCGGAGCCTCGGACACTAACACTTGAGCGAGAGGAGAAGAGAGGACGAGAGTGGAGAGCTCGCGTGCCTCTGTGGCCTCGAGGGCCCTGAGCTTCCCAGTACACAATAGGTTTGGTGCAACAGCTAGTGAAAAGGGTCGAGATTTGCCAAGAGAGCGCGCTCCTCGTGCCGTTTTGCACGGTGGTACTTTTACCTTTTGCACTCTAAAATGTGAAAGAAAAAAAAATTATCAACTGTGGGATTTGGGGGGGGGGGGGTGTTTTCCTGAGACAGATGATTTTTTTTTTTTTTTTTTTTTTCCTGCTTTTGTTTTATGCTGGCTTCTACTATCGTACTTGACCGCCTTAAACTACTGTTAACAGCCTACTGACGCTCAGAGCGGGAGAACTGGAACTGGCAAGTTACTGGATGTATTTTTATTTCACTTCTGTTCACTGGCAATGAAGCTGTGAAATGGAGTATGAAGCATGTCCACAAACCAGACGAACCTTTAGTTTACTTGAAAAACTGGAAACAGCCAGTGTGAAGAAGAACAACAAAATTTAAACCGAGTGTGTAGGAGGTGGGAGAAAATATAAATAAAGTCATGTCAAACGAAAAAAAAGAAAAAAAAAGCGAAAAAAAAAGGACAATCGCATTCTGAAGAAGACGCAGATTGACTTCACGTGTATTTACTTCCCTTTTGAGATTTTGGTATGTTCACATTGTTCTTTTTATGGAGTTAGACAGTTAGCTTTGACAATCATAGTATGTTTCATTTTCTCAAGGGAAGTAAATGATGAGGCTGTTTAGTTTTGTACTTTTTGGTGTGCTGTTGGTAATTTTTAAATTGTGTGCAAACTGCAATAAATTATAAGTACCTTCATTCATTTGTGAGAAGTGTGGTTTCTTGCCTTTGGCGCTGCCAGAAGGAATCATGATTTATACACTGTCAAGGCAGTGTTTTTGCCTTCAGTTGAATAATCGTATTTACTGTAGATGTTGAGTGGGTGGAAACATGTTTTCCAGTGCGTGAGGTCTCTGAATTGGGTACTGTCCGGATGTGTGTGTGTGTGTGTGTGCACGCTTATGTATTTGCTGCTTTAATATCTGGCTGGAGCTCCAGCAAAGCCGTGGGCTGGACCAGGGAAAATGCGCAGCAGCTTGATGAAAAGCAGCCCCTCCTCCTGTCCCCTCAGACACACGCACACTCCTAACCTGCTGCCAAAACTCCTCGAGTACAGTTCTCCAGCAAAACAAATCGGAATGATCCATTGTCTTCCTGCTCTGCAAACCTGGCCTTATAAATACTCTAAATATTGACCACATTTAAGGCATAGAGCGTTACTCAACAGGCTTCTGCCACAGATGGCCTTGAGCTCAAAGCTCCCCCTCCACACACACACACACACACACAGAGCATCGTCTTCAATTAGATGAATGCTTTTCAATGTTATACATTCAGGTTCTCTTCCAGTTGAAAGGATTTATGGGGATGTCATTGTTGTCCTCCCTACATATTCCTATATCCGCATCAAATTCACGTCATTTCTTGAATTCTACTGGAAAGATAGTTCAAAACACTACAAGAATGAGGAAAAAGTTCATTCCAAAGCTGTATATTAACATATCGATCACATGCTTTGCTCCAAATGAAAGGAGCATAATATGGTTAAATGATTTTAATGAATAAAGGCATGTGTGGGAGTAGGACTGTGGAGTTCTCAGGGTTTCTTGCTTCAGCAGGTCTTAAGATTAAATTGGAAATCCACTTTAATGGATGATTTTCCCTATATTGTTGTGTTTTAAATTTGACATATATAAAATAAATAATAATAATAATAATAATAATAATAATAATAAGGAAAGAAGAAGAAGAAGAAGGAGAAGGTTCACAGTGATAGAAATCAGGCTGCTCTAGATCATTGTTCACTTTTCAAGAACAACAAAAAAAACAACAAAAAAGTGAATGTACCTTGAAATTTTGTACCTGATTGATATTCATTTGTCAGTCTGGGTCACACTGACTCATTCTGCTTCTGCACACTATGAATTTAGGTCATTAATTTGTATCTGTCCTTTGTTTACTCAAGGAGCAGGGACAAAAGGGCAGCTGCAGAAACATTTGGCCATGCCGAAGGGTAGCGAGCTCAACATGTTAAGTGTGTGAGCAGCCCGGGTCTGTGTCTGGACCTGTGTCGGGATCTGCAGAGCAGGAGTTTTCATGTGCTGCGTGCCAGGCCACCGCGGCCTGTTACCCCGAGGTACAGTGGACTCTTCTGACACTCAGGACCAGTGAACACTGCGGCCTCAAAGAGAGAGGGAATAAATCCAAAGCGTGCATTACGTATCTTACAGCACATGACGACTAAACAAGCTCTCTGCTCCACGCTACAAGACCTGAAGAGAGCAAATGCAGCAGTTAAACTAGTTAAACTTGAATTTATTAAGCGTGATAAGTCCTGAGCGAAAGGCTCAGGGAAATGTAAAGAAAGAACAAGGGAGCGATGGGGAAAAGGTACGAAACAAACAGACGACTGAGAGCACGTCTTTCTCTTGAGGGTCTGCTGGGTTTAAAAGGTAGCCATTGTGGAGCGGAGAGCACGCACAGCCAGAAGGAGAGCAACAAGCGGCCTGTCTCAGCCCTTACACAATGCAGTGGAGCTTTTTTTTTGTTGGGGTTGGGTGGGGGGGTGGGGGGGTGGGGGGGGGGTTATACTGGGAAGAGGGGAGGGGGGGTAATCTCATCCACCCCGCATCCCTGAACAAAAGACAACGCAATCTCCAACTAAAATGTCTGTGTATGAGGGGTGGGGGAAGAATGAGAGCCAAAGGCCAAGGTCCCCCTCCATCATTTTCTTCCACTTGTGCACACGCACACACACTCTGTGTCTCAAGCACACACGCACAAATATACAAAAGCCCTCAGAAAATCTATGAGACCCTCATGGCCATGGAGAAAACATTCGATTCCTTTTAAGCAAGTCTTTCGTGTAATTGGATAGAAGCAGTGGGTGTGGCAGATGAGTGTCGTGCCCTAGACATACACATGAAACGCACAAAGGATGCACATGTATTCACAATGCTCAAACCAGTTTCCTCTTGTCCCCCCCCACCAAAAAAAAACCATGCAGGTTGGTGGATTGGCTACGCTAAATTAGCCCTAGGTGTGAATACCTTGAGATAGACTGGTGTCCCCTCCAGGGTGTCTTCCTGTCTCGCATCTCGTGTTCCTGGGATCGGCTTCGGATCCACCTCGAGTCTGACCAGGATCAAGCACTCACGGAGTATGAATGAATGAAAAGTTAGTCATGCAAGGATCCGAGGTGCAGTGAAATCCTGAGCGAATTCAGTTTGCCATTTATATAAAGAAACACCGATCCGAACACCATACAGACACACTCAATATAGCGCAACAAATACTCCCAAATACTCCCGTGTGCCACCTCTATCATGTATGACTGTGATCTGAAGATCCTGTGGAGCTGAACTCGAAACGCAGCATGCGAGCTTGAGGCAGGTAGTTAAATGCCATGACTTGGCCTTGTGTATGTACAGAGTGCAGGATGGAGCTGCTCTGCGTGCCCTCAGCGTCTCACTAGCCTTCTAAACAGCTCAGCGAGGCCAGAGCACGCCGCTGTGGAACATGTTCACTGGGCCTCTCTCTCTGCACCAGCTGTTCTTGGCTCTTCTGTGTGTTGCAGATAAGTGGGCATCAGGGTGTGGGATGTTGATAATGGCGGGGGTCTTGGCAGCATGTAAGCAGCACTGAGTGTGCACTTTTCCTTACTACACCGCTCCTATGCTGACCTTAGCAAGTTCAGCCTGGGACACATCATGTGTGTGAAGCCTGTTACTGATTGTCCTGAGTAGGTTCTCATCCAGCCGTGGAAGTGGACAAAAACAAAAACCTTGCGGGAATATTCGGGGGGGGGAAACGAACGGAAGATGGATGAAAAGATGATCGGGGAAACGTTTCTTTACAACATGCTACTTGTCACATCTCTTTATGTACAGAGAAATGAACTTTCATCTCAGTGCCACACCAAAACAGGTGAATGGAAATGCCGCTAGGGTCTGCTGTATGGGGTATTGTGGAGTGGCTGTCATTCTGTTTGAAACCAAAGTCCTCGATAAGACTCAGATGAGGTACAGCATGAGGTACAGGTCATCCTCAGTCTGTCTTGAACTATAACAGAGTAGATGCTAGAAGTCGCTTTATTAACCCGTACTCATCAGACTCCTCATTTACCGTCTTCAGAAACCAGCAATACGAAGAATAAGCTGTGGACACCCAAGACATTCTTCTCAGCCTTTATTTCTTCACTTTAGGTGTCCTCAGATTGCTTCCCCTCAGCATTTCAAAAGATATTTGAGTACAATTACCAATTTCATGCCTGCTCCGCACGTAGTTTCAGTCTCCTTACACTTCCTCAGTACTGTATTCCCAATCCCGGTTTGGCGTTCTTTACCCAGGGTCCAAGATGTGGAATTCTCTACATTTAGACTTTTTGAACTTGTCTCTAGAACAATTTTAAAAAGTTTTGAAATCATTTCTTTGAGCTAATCGACACTTTGATTATGGCCTCCTGATTTAAGATGGGCTTTTATCAATACATATGGTCTTCATTATACAAGTCTAAAGGTCTATTACGAGGATTGCATGTTTTATCTTTGTGCTTCATTTTCTATCAGTATAACATTTTATTTGATAGACAATAATAGATTCTAATTCTGTTTATTATTATTATTATTATTATTATTATTATTATTATTATTCCTTGTTTAAATGCCACTTGTTAAGCCTTTTTGTTTAAGGTTTTTATTTATTTATTTATTTCAGGCAACTCTTCCTCACATGTCCTCTTGAATCATATAAGGTATTTATTGTTTTGATTGTTTTTTTTTATAGAATTTGAAGTCCTGACAGATGTGAAGTCAGAAAAACGGTGCTAGTCACTGAACTGCAAACAGCTGTATGCTCCTTTCCTCACACAGCTGTCATACATGGTCCTTTTTCATTTGTTTATTTTTTGCTTACTTTTTTGTTTTTTAGATTTTACAATGGTGTTTGAAAATCCTAACATATATAAGTGACGTGAGAACCCGTGTGTAAATGAGCTACTGTCAAAGGAAGTCACCTCCACATGCCCCCAAATTAACCGTCTTCCTGTGATTACACTGCTGTTTCATCAGCATTTATTAACAAGTGGGGAGGGGGCTTAAAACTTACTGAAGTTTAAAAAACAACTTGAAAATATCACTTTCATTTAAGTATGAAAGCATTTACGTGTAAACGTACTTAGGTATGAATTAGAGAAGCGAACCTTTTTCGTTGACGTTGATTGTCACCTTCTTTGGCATCTCTTTGTACAAAAATCTCAAAACAAGCCAAAAGTCATACCACCAGCACATACTGTATAAAAGCACAGAGACTTTACACATTCAGTCTACCACATTTCAAAACTTTATTGTAAATACCGGGGTAAGAAGCAAACATAAGAATATTTATGCTTTTTTGGTAAAAAATTAATGCATCTTATTTTCTTAATGCATGCAGATTTTGGACCATTAAATCCAATTGGCCACAACATGTCTATATTTATAAAATTGTAGTGATGAATTGTAGTGGTAACATATCGCAAATTATAGCAAAAATTATTCTGTTTTATAAAAGGTGTTTGTACATTTGTGTTCGATACGAGGAAGGCCAGCATCATGTGTGATGGGTGAAATTTATTTCTGAAAATTTCTTCAATATAAATAAATCCAGCATTTTAACTCTGAATAATGATGTGTGTGTGTGTGTGTGTGTGTGTTCACTTGACGCTTGACAATATTCTTATTGATCATTATATATTTCATATATGATTTCTATTTACTTGCATAGGCGAATTTGGGACTCATTTGTAACTGTACTCAATAATGAATAATAATCGAAATATTACACTCAGAACCCCCAAAACTGTAGCAGGAATTGTACTACCCCCTCAGATGTTAAAATGTCAGTTTGAGGTGTATTAACTTGTACATGCACTCTATACAGGAACCCTAAGACTTTTCTGTGTTACAGTAAAGCAAATTTCCATGTGGATATTAAGCCTTTCAAAACACACCTATGTTTATCTAATTAAAGTGTATTACGCTTGTCATATGATATGATTGTTTAGTCAGTAAAACCATGTGATGAACCAACTGGTAAACACTTAAAGGAAATAAAGGTAACTGGTTTTGTACAAAGATCATTTGTTCAGTTGCTGTATATAGTTATACAGTGAACCCCCGCAATATCGCGGTTCACCCATCGCAGGTTCAGTGCATCACGGATTTTCAAATTTTAATTCGCGGAATTTTTTGGCTTTCGCAGGATTCTGGAATATAAAATCTAAAATCTAATTTAAAAAAATGTTAATTCAAACATTAAAAGAACATTTAAATCGATATAAAACAGTATGCACTGTATTTCATCAGCGGATGAATGCACAGTGGCGGTGTACGCCACTTCTACTTGAGCTCGTAAACAGGCTGTAAACAGGACGTGACCTCACCAGCAGTAAGTACACATCTAGAATTTTATTTTTTATATGTTGTTAAAATTACGTATGTTTAAGAGTGTAGAAAGTGTTTAAGAGCATAGGACGTGTTTATAAGAGTG
>JAQMCW010000037.1:17786949-17805127 GCA_030068335.1 Chrysichthys cranchii | reverse complement strand
TATTCCTTTGTTCAGCACTTTGGCCAGTGGCTGCTGCACGAAAAGTGCTTTATAAATAAAGTTGGCTTGGCTTGGCTACAGTCTACACCTACAGGTTACCTGTCCTCCAAAGCTGGTAATCTCTTTTCATTCATACTTTTTAATACCTGCACTTTCTGCAGACGTTCAGTGTCAGTTTTCAACATCTTAACACAACTGACATTACCATACATTTACTGTTTTATGTCAGTTAGGGTATCTACTTTATTTCAGTTAGAGGTCATCCATACATAGCACTGATAATTATGGCTAAACAGGTCAATGTGTGTTTCATCTGATCACAGAAGACTACTGTAAAAGGCTGGGGCTTTATCCTGGTGATCACCTGTAAGCATTAATCTGGGGTTTTTTTTATTGCCAGTCATGGAATTGGGGCTTGATGAAATAGGACTCTTTGATACCCGATACCTCCAACTCCTTCACTAGTTCCTTTGCTGTCGTCTTGGGATTCACTTGAACTTTTCAGAATAAAGTTCGTTTATCCCTGGCAACAAATCTGTGTCTTTTTTTTTCTTCCACTGAACAATGTAGTGTCTGTGTAGTCTCCAAGATTTTTTACGTTTGTACAGATGCTCATGTACCTTCATTTGTTCTGAAATTGTGGAGGTCCACAGTTTGTGTCTGAGGTCTTGTGGGAGATGATTGGAATTTCCCATGGTATCAAGGGCAAAAAGGCACTGGCTCTAAAGTTTACCTCTTAAGTAAGGCCACAGATGCATCCCAAGTAAACTGTAAACTCTGATAGTTGTCCAATCAGAAGCCTCCTCTTTTCCCCGGACTCGTCCTCTTTTTGACACCTAAAAAAAATGCTTCCCGAGGTGGGATTTTTGAATTGCAGAAAACGTCCAGGATTCAACTTTTGCTTTTTACATTCTCCATTCATTTTGCGGGTGTCCATCTGTCCCCTGACACCATCCTGCCCCTCTCTTTTTTGATGAAAAAATATGGTCACCCTATACATGTTTTATTGACTGTAGCATTGTACTTGCACTGCAAGTAGATTTCATTTTCATGTTGAGTTTTCTGTGCTTAGTGTTGCCTTATCATAGTCTGTTTGTTAGTCTTGTAGTCTGTTCCAATTTTTGGTTCTTTTCCACTCTTTGATTTGTCTATTCCATTAAAGACTTCTGCACTTGCATCCAACTCCTTTTATTTCATGACAAAATATTTCACCTAAACATGGACGCTGTAAAATTGGGGTGCTAAGGCAGGAGTTGGCAGAGCAGGGTCTCCTCAAGCAAAACCAACAGCAGTTGGAGTAACATCAGTGCTATGTAGAAAAACAGTTGGAGGAGAGGATACGAGCCCAGGGCAGGGATCGCACCATCACGCTCCCTGCCCTCTCTCCAACACTGATCTGGCACAGTTAGCTGGACTCCACTAACACACTTAGAGGGGCCAAAGTTCTGCCTTCCTTCCGTTTCTCATAACTCCACATAGTCAGGCCTGCCTGAGAACTTAATCTCAGTTCAGCAGCATCTGCAACCTTCTGGACCATTATGCGTTACCATTCCTAAACTTTGTTTATTAGTCCTCTTTGGGCATGAACAAGAGTTGCACCACATCCAGGGTTCAACCAAGCCCCGAGAGCAATGCTCAAAATCCAAAATAGGCCCAAATGGACAGACGGCTTTGGCACCCACAGCCAGGTGACCTACATCTGGCCCCTTGGAGTGAAGCGCACATTGAAGACTGCAACCCAGCTGTCCAAGAGGCGGTCCAGAACGCAAGCTCCCTTAGTACACAGGCCTTGTATTCTCAAATGTGGAAACTACAGTATTATTTGGACTGGACAGCAGTGATTCAAATCCAATCTATTGTTTTTACAATTTTGAATTTACAAATACTTCACACCTGGCCTCTCAGAATGAACAGCAGATTCAGGAATGTGAACCAGCTGTTCCAGAAGCACGCCTAGAGTTTAAAAGTCAGTAGCACATGGGCCTGGTGTGGACTCAGAAACTACAGTAGCATTTAGACTGGATGACCCTTATGGTCAGTCAGATCAACTGTTCATCTGCCATGGAAGACAGACAAGATGCCTGGTTAAACAGAGACATCACCTGGGCCTACAGGTGGACTGGATGACCGACCCCTTCTATGACATGCCACTCAAAAGGAGTGTCCTTTTCTGCATTAATTAGAGGGCATGCTGCTCCAGAACGTCTGCACTAACCCTGGCAGTTAGGACAGGTGAAATATACTATAAAGATGTGTGGGTAAACATGAACACCAGATACCCACCAGGACCCTTTGCCATTTGGAACAGGAACTTGGAGAATGTTCTAGGAAGTGATAGCTGTATGACAATGGCATTAATACCAAATACTACATCACTTGTCACTTTGAGACCTTGATGGTTTTTAGGTAATTCTCAAGTCCAGTTGGCAGTTATCTGGTGTCCGTAGAGCACACAAGTGAAGCTGAGCATTGATGGTGGACGAGGAGGCCCACAACAGACTCAGCATTCCAGTTCATCCCAAAAGTGAACACCAGTGCTGTTGAGGTTGGGGCTATGTGCAGGCAATTCGAGTTCCTCCACTCCAGCTCTGGGAAATAGCTTTACGGACCTTGCGTTGTGCACAGGGTCAATCGTCATGCTGGAACACATCTGGCCCCTTAGTTCCAGCGGAAGAAAATCGTAACGTTACTAAACATCAAGCATACTAAAACCTCCTAGACACCTGTATGCTTCCAACTTTGGTCCATATACGACTGTGATGGTAAGGTGTCAACAAAATGTTGACTACACAGTGTATAATTACATAGGATCACATTCTGTTTTGTTATGTTAATGCTCAAAGACTCAATCACTCATACCATATTTATTGAGCGGCATATTTTTGTATTTGTCTTTTGTGAAAGTTTAATACTGGTTCAGCTACAAAGATTAGGACCTGTATTGTACAAATCACACCAGTAAAACATGCACCCCTACTGGTATTCACCATCTTCCACAGCTAAGCAGATAACGCCAACCTTTACAGACAATAAGACCGTAAGTATATGGCTCTGCAGTCAGTATATACATATATTAAAGATCAACTGAACAGCAGCAATACAGTAGAAAATTCAAGAGAAATCATTTGAAAAACAGAGGTCAGTGTATGGCTGTGCAAACATGCAGTCACCGGCACAAAAAGAGTGTAATTATTTTAAAGCTTAGCAAAGTGGTTTGTGTTCTGACAGTCTTGTCTTTTTTTTCCACATTAGCTGAATGATCAGAAAAAGTAGTGATAAGAATTAGGGAACAATGCACACAGAGAAATCTCTTTAGCAGCCAAGGACTCGACTAGACAGAGGACAGTAGGGCTTTCTATTCCCAACTCATAAAAGAGCAACAACAAAAATGCATCTAGGTATTTAAATATATATCATGCATACAGTCGGCAAGTGATTAATTAATTCATTAATTCATTAATAATGCCCTTGGCCATGTAAAACAATGCTGTTGTTGTTGTTAAGGGAAACTGGGAAGTTTACAAGCGTCCAAAGATTCTATGACGATTTCAATCGTTGTATATAAAATGTTTAAGAGTGTGTATTAAAATATTTTACTGGTAAATACTCTAAATCTGAATTTCAGTTTCTAACCACTCTCATATTTCTGTACCTGCTTCTGACTTAAAAGAACTTATTGTCAAGGCACACTTTCCTCACTGATGAAGGCAGTGTGAAGGATGCGCATCAGAGCACATAAACAAACAGGACAGAGAGTTACAATCAGAGCTATTAGTTCTAGATTCATGAGACCAAGAAAAATGTGCATCTACGGATTTAAATAACAGCGAATTAAATGTCAATTTAAAGGGATAATCAAACAGTGAGCACCTCTAAAAATACTGGGATGAGCAGCAAAAATGATGAAACGTTCAGTTCCACGAATATTTCCAAATGCAGCCTAATATGTTATAACAGATTTAAAAAGGAAAAAAAAACAACAACTGGGAATCTGTTGAATTTGTGTAGTCTGATCCCAGGATTAAGATTTGTACCCATAGTACACTGCAAATACATCTAGAGTATGTTGTACACCCACCCATAGAGCAGAACCAATCACGTGGGGCTAAATGAAATTAAAATGAAATGTAAAAATCATGGGGCTGAATAAGAGTTATGCTATGCAGCATTGCTACATTTTGTCAAAGAAAAAGAAAGAATGAAAAAAACCCTGAAAACATATAGCTTGCAGAGTGAAGAATAATGGCACAATTTGTTAAATATTTACTCAAACCCCAAAGAGACAAGAGACCAGCAGTGAAACCGTTTAACAATCTACAGATTAGAAAGAAAATATTCAGTTATGACCACGAGAAAATCCTGAGAATTGAACCAAGTATGAGTCTCAATATTAAAAATACATTCAAGTCACGAGTAAAGTCGGCCCGACACGTGCCAACTAACTGACAAATCTGTCTGTTATTGTATAAATGTGCAACACTACAAGTTTAAAGTTAGAAACAAGTAAATAGGTTTACACATTTCCATGCTTATACTTTCCACAAATAGGTAAATGTCCATATCACACCTTTTAATGATAAACATTTACTTGGAAAGTGAAACGGTATCATTTACTACTAATAAACACCTTTTTGGGTACGTGTGTGCGATTTTGATTGATTGACTGATTATGGTGGCTAACTTCACATTAAATACTTGAGCAGTAAGTACACATGAGGGCAAAGACAGTTAGGATGTACGTTCTGTCAGCTATATGTGAACAAAGATAAATGGGTTTCACAAAGAAATGTGCAGGTTACAGTGGAACCCGAATGGGAACAATGGAAAAGGGCTATATCCGTGTCAAAGACGCTCCTATAGGGGACTCAAAATTCAGACCAAACTGAAATACTGCTAACTGTCCAGTGGCACAATAACAAAAATCTTAACTTTTGGTTAAGAAAACATTCACACTTCTTTTAAAACTAATCAAAGTTAGTTGTTTTGCCTCCTTGAGACATCTAAAAATAAATTAAATCATCCTAGTATAAATCAGGGCCTACATTTAGCTTCTGAATCTCTATTAACCAATCGGTCTGCATACATCTTCAACTGATAGATGTGATGCTGCTCTAAATGCTACTCATTAAAAGCAAGCTAGACACGATGAACAAAAGACACAGGCGACCCGTAAGGCTAGATAACGGTCTGTTTCCGAAATTGTACTTGAAAAGATCAACAGGTGCTCATGAGTGGTTAAAGAGTTTGTTCCCTAAAGACCAAAGGACTTTCCACTACGGTGACCTCCAAAGAAACAGATGGAAACTATGAAACTGTTCTTGAGAAGTACTGTGAAGAAGAAAGAATCCATGGTTTTTTTTGTTTTGTTTTGTTTTTTATGAGAAACTGCAGTGAGGGGAGAGGTGAGAGGCTGGATCCTTTCTCTTACTCCATCCAGAAAGCTCACTGATTGGCCCAGAGCTCTGCGCCGAGTCAGAGGACTTGGATAGTACCACACAGCCAAACAGCCCCTTAGAACAGCTGGATCATTGACTCTCTTGACTTGCCAACACCGATCCATTTCACTGGTCCGGATAAGGAAACAGTTAGTAAACGTGTCTGTGAAATGCCGAGTGCTAAAACTCTAAAACACTATGCAACTGAAGACAATTAATAAAGCCAATCAAACCGTTAATAACAATTAACAAATGGTTATCAAAATCCTAATTGTGTAACTGGTGAAATCAGAGGAGCAAAATCTCTTACCAGGCACCTTAAGGAACTCCTCGATGAAGCGAACGTATTTCTGTGCGTTTTCCGGAAGCTCCTCGAAGGTCCTAGCAGCTGACGTGTTGCTGTTCCAGCCAGGCAAAGTCTCATACTGGACCTCAACTTTATGCAACACTTCCTGATTTGCTGCCAAAATTAAAGTCTCTTTAGGCATCTTTATGTTTTTCTGATACATTTTGACAAAACCAATCATACGTAAACCATTCTAGGAAATGACGTTAAATACATTATTTGCTTGAGAGTATCATATTGTAAAGGAGAAAAAGAGAAGAAATCCACTGTTTTGTTTTTTTTTTGAGGTTGTGAATGTTTAAAAACATAAAGCAACCTCCATAATTATTTACAGAAGACAGAAAGCACTATTGAAACATTACCTGGGCTCCTGAGTGGCAGGAGATGGCGAGTTCAAATTTGATACGCTGATGATGATAATTTAATAAGACGACCTGGTATTAATCATTCTCTTCAGGGAATGATGCCCCTGAATGTCTGAACTTAAAGTATCACTTATTGCATGTATATGGGGTGCCAATAATTCTAGAGGACACTGTATTCCTCATCTGGGAGTTGGTTTTTCTGTGTTCCAGTTCAGTTGTCCACAATAAAAATCCGTACATGTGGTACAGAAAAAATATTTGCTCTTCCTGGTTTCTCCAGAAATGTGAATTCTATTTTATTAAAAGAAAAAGAAAAAGAACTGCTAAAAGAATGAAGTCAAAGTTTTGCAATGACCAGAAAGCCGTGAATGCTATCTGGGAGAGTAAGATCAGATCATCTACAATGGAGAGGATCCAAAGGTAGTCAGTGGATATGAAATGGATAATAGTGGATGAGTTATCTTAGAATATTTAGATCACATTTTAAGAAGCAAATACACATGAATGAGCATTCCAATACAGTAAACATAATGCTACTCCAAATATAATTTTTGTCCTAAGGACACCTCACCTGGATATACATTATATTGCCAAAAGTTTGGGGGTGCTTGACCATCACTGATGTGCTGATGCGCATGTGTTTTTCGAGCATCCTATTCAAGATTTAGTCCCACTTTACTGTTACAATAACATCCACTCCTTGGCTAGATTTTGGAGCATGACTGGGGATTTGTGCTCATTCAGCCATGAGAACGTTAGTGAGGTCAGGTGCTGATGTCAAGCAAGAAGGCCTGGGGAGCAGTCAGCGTTCCAGTTCATCCCAAAGGTGTTCAGTGGGATTGAAGTCAGGGCTCTGTGCGGGTCGCTCAAGTTCGTCCATGCTCTTGCTTTGTGCAGGAGGCCCTGTTATACTGGGGCATGTTTGGGCTTTTTAGTTCAAGTGAAGAGAACCTGTAAGGCTGCAACATACAGCGACGTCCGATACAATTGTGCGATTTCAACTTTGTGCTAACAGTTTGGAGAAGAACCACATATGGCCTGGTGTCCACAAACTTGCCATTTAGCACATGAAAGCATGTAATTGTATCGTTTGTCTGCTCACCTGGGAAGTACGGTATGAATTCATTGTCCACCTTATAACCCACGCCAACTTTGATTTCAGAGAAGACGTCCAGGATGTCTAATTTGGTTAGAGCCAAGCTAAACAGGATGCATGTTTGAACAGTCAGACAGATTAGAAAACAAAACAATGCTGTTTTTGTTACAGCAGAACTGCAGCAATGATTATACAGCTACACAGCAACCTTAGATGTGCAACGGTGCTGAATAAAATTATATTCATAACAAATTGTTTCTATTTTATGAGCTTTGAAAACTTTAGAAGCATAAGTAAAAATCGAAAGAGGATGAGCTGGAAACTCACGCAGTAAAGCCATTAATCATGTGGGCATATTTGACAAGCACCAGATCTAGCCAACCGCATCTTCTTTTGCGGCCTGTAGTCACACCCACCTCCTTCCCTCTCGTCTGAAGCAGCGCTCCAATTTCCTTAAAATAAATAAATAAATAATAATAGGGGTAAAGTAAACCACTACACAGGACACACTGACTGTCACTAAGCCATTTTATTCACACAGATTTCAGTCAGGATTTGTCCTAATCAACCTAGTAGGTGCATCAGAGCCAATAAATTTCCCCCAATACCTATATTCTCCACAAGATGGCACTGCCAAAGAATTAAAAACAGACTACAAAATATAAGCATTTGGTTTATTTACTGTGGAACTTATTGAAACAGGAGGAACTGTCTATAAGCTGTTATGCAGTGCAAAGCAAAAAGATTCATCTCTTGAATCCTTGGATTAGGTCACACCCAGTAATAAAGCAGTTGGATTTCAAGCTCGAGCTGAGAATACATGGGAACCTGCATATGTACACACAGCAAACCCTTATCCTGGTTGCTCTGCATCACAGGCATTTCCTAGAGAAATTCAATAGACCGTGTCTGAGCAATGATTAATGCTGTCAGGTGTGACTTCCTGCTCTTCTGACATTACACAAGTGCTCAGAGAGGGAACTTGTACAAGCAATTAAACAATTCAATATTAGTGCAATAAGAGGCCCAAGATCAAACGAAGAAGATGCTTACATTATCCTGTTCAGATGGGAAGGCTCCGATGCCCACTCGGGTGGTGTAGGCCTTGACAACGCCGTAGACCTCCCCCACATTCTGAGGCGGCATGCCCAAGCCCGTACACACCCCACCCACAGTGCAGTTGGACGAGGTTACAAAAGGGTACGTTCCTGAGAAGATAGAATTGTACCACTACTGAAAGTGCGTCATACTGGGGCATCTTTTACACTAATCAAGTCAGTTATTTCATTCAATGTCTCACCAAGTCAATTATTCATGTCGTACTTTGGTTTCAAAACATGGGAAAAATTTTTTACAGATATGCTGACTTTACTAATTTATTAGCATCCCAGGGACAGAACAGTGCTATTTAAAAACATCACATGAACAAAACTAAGTGATCGACATTTCATGAAATACTTTTCCAAGAAGTGTGGATCCAAAAATACACTGTAGCTGTTCTGTATATCTTCTTTACAAGCAGATGAAAAAAGCAATCATTTTAACTACTCTCTTCTAAGGGCAGTTTTATCATTCATGTACCCTTTGCAAAGCAAACAGCTATTAAAGTCCAACAAATGTGTCTTCTAAAAAGGATTCTCTTCACACCATAGCAGTGTTGTGGTTAATAAGAGTAAACATGCTAAAAGTGTCTAGTTTTCAAAATGTCATGTAGGTTCCAGGACTTACAGGTACATTAGCCATCGACGCTGATCTGTGAAAGACTCGCCTGCTCACACGAGGTGACGTTCCAGCAAGTTTTTAAAAAAAGATTAATCCTGGCTTGTTATTATAACGCCTTTTCTTTCACTTGCACGTGGTCAGGAATGGAATGAGCTGTATGTGTCCCTCCCAAATTCCTGCAGAGCTTACAGAGTTTACCCTAGACGACTTACCAAAGTCAATGTCCAGCAGGGCAGCATTGGCACCTTCCACCAGTATCTTTTTGGGTGCACCATGCAGAGCCTCATACATGAAGAACACGCCATCTCTTACCATGGGTTTTATTCGTTCCACATATGCCTGACCGGATAACAAAAAAAACAACATGCTCTCTAAGCAAGCTCCTATGTGAAAATTAGGCATGCAATGATTATTCACAACTGGGTTCAATTCACAATACTGGGTTCATGATTCAATTCTGCCACAGTATATTTGAAAACAAAATTAAATGAAAAAAATGCTATTAACAAAATAAGTCAACATTTCCAATTCTTTATCAATATAAATATTCCTTTTGTTACATTAAAATATAATACCCCCCCCCTTTTTTCCTAACAACGAACAATACTTATTAACAAACAAAGGTAAAGGTTGGAGTAAAATATAGTAGCCTATTAATTAAAATAGAAATGTTATTAAAAAATGAAGTAAAAAACCAAACATGCCTTTTCTTAATAACTATTTTTTAAGTGTGTATTTATGAAGGTTTAGTTAGCTTAAACATAAAACAACTACATCCATTTGCTTCTCTTTTCTGTTGCTTATAGCAGTCTGTACAAAATAGGCTCAGATTTCTTGCTGAATCTATTTGCACAGGCAATTACACAAAAGCTCTTTCCCATATTAGATTTGTTTTTTGGTGTGTTTTCACAGCTTTCGAGCACGTTATGACGTATTTATGATGTAAATGTGGATTTTGCTAGACTGTGTGTACATAAAATACTTTCTTTAAATTAGATCAAATATTACATTTACATTGTTACACTAACTTTAACTGTGTAGTCTTACTGACACTGGATGTTATTTGCGTAGTTGCAGCACTGTTAATTTTAGTGTTTCATACTATTATGAGAAATCCTCAAAGCAGGTCATGCTTATAATCACAAGGCTAAGGCTATGCCTAGAGCCCAAAAATGGTCAGACAGAAGCCTTACACTTAAGAACTTGAAGCTGGCTGAGTAAAGAAGGATCTGAGAAACAGCACCTCACCTTGAGTTTCTCTAGCTCCCCATCAATATCAATCTCCAGTGATGGGTACATAGACTTGTACTGTGAGGCCAAGTTTTTATACCTACAAATGACAAAGACCAAGGCATGAAAAATTTAAAATGACACCAAAATGGAACATTTCAAATTTTAACCTGTCTTTTCATTTTGTTGTGGCTTTGTTAATTCACATGACAATAAATTATGCATTTAAATTAAACTGGAAGAGCAATGTAGATTACACAGAATTTGCACACTTATCTACATTAAAGTAGGACAAAGCTATGAATCAGGAGATGCATTTAAATTTCTATATTTTGATTTTTATATTTTTATATGCTTTAATTGATGTGAATTGATGTGCTTGAGTTGATCAAGAACTTCTTAAGGCAACGAATGAAGGGTAAGGTGGGGGACGAGGTAAAGTCTTGTGGCTGGTGACCGCTGGTCTAAGATTTAATGGTAGGTTTTGCTTGACATTTCAAGAATGGGTTAAGACAAATTCAGACAATAATAGAGTGTAACTTATCGCACAATGGTTGCTAAAGACACTCTACAGTTATAAACCAGTTTGTAGAGTGGATCAAGTCTATTACCATTATACAAGGATCTGTGAACAGAGTCAATTAAGAGATGCCGTCACCTCTCTGAGAACTGCTCAAAGTCAGACAGAAGGTCACATATTCTGAGGCCACTCCTGGCAGCCTTTGCAGAGTAGACAGGCCCGATACCTTTTTTCGTTGTTCCTAAACTGGTAAAACAGAATGAGACAGGTTTAAGACTCTCACATGCTTTAAAACGCTAAAAAATGCTTTAAATAAATAAATAAAAACAATCTTGTAGCTAATTCACCCAGCACAGTGTTGGTCCGTAAAACTGTGAGGAGAAACAAATGATTTTGCATTTTTGGCAGAAAGATTGCTTACTTCTTGCCAGCTTGCTGCTGCCTCTCCTGTTCTTGCACTCCATCCACAGCTTGATGGAAATCAAACACTGTGGACAGACAGCGTGTAGATGACTACTACTACTGCTACTATTATTATTACTACTAGATTATGAGAGTTAGAAACCTGAGCTAATTGTTTGTTCCATTGCGCTATTAATTACCATTAACCTGCCTTAAGAATGTACAACTGTGTAAATGGATGCAAAATAGATGAAAAATGCACATCATAGAACTTAGTACATTAAGGACGTCTGAAATGCAGACACATAAAATCTGCTTTTGGTTATATGTACTCAGTGTTAATAAGCTCATTTTACACGTTAGGGCATTGAGGGAAAGCAGAAGAGAACTTTTAGGGCAAACTGTACTACATTCGTTCAATAAACAAAAAACCCCCCCCAAAAAACCAGGAAATGGTTCTAATAATGACGGATCCAGAGAAACAGAAGCTGCACATACCAATATGGGCGCGGTCAGAAATGATGAGACGTTTCTCCCAGCCCTCCAGACCTGGAATCAAATATGTTAAGATTTCAGTTAGTGGTCTCAGAAACGAGTAGAGACATGTCTACGACTAACATGTTTGTGTTTCGTGAATACTTAAACACACCTTTACCCTTGCGCAAATTTTTCTCAGCCTCCTCGAAGAGGCCGGGGAGGTGAATCACTACGCCATTACCTGTGGGAAGAAACAAGTGATGCATTACTCCAGATGATGAGTATATTGTAGTGGTAGGTAGGACCACAAGTAGGACAACGAGCACTCTAGTAATGCAATAGACTGTTGTACAGGAGACATAATAATGCAAAAAATCCTTCAGGAGGATATGTTTATATCTGTACTGTCACATGTACAAATTAGGAGTGCTGTCTGAAAAAAGCATACTTTTCATGAATTAGCATGATGAAATACGTTGCTATTTAAAAGTTAAATGGTTCGTAGTGCTTCACGTCATTACTGCCTCTCAGACATAGAAGTTGCTGACGCATTACTCAGAGAGCCATTAGCAAAATAGGGTCAATGCAGATACATCTGGAACTGCACCATGCTGCATGAAGTGGTCCAGGGTATGGCTCATGTCTAAGAGAATAAAACTACTTACAATGCAAATCTACTTCTACAGTTAAAAAAAGAAGCTGGGATACTCACCAATAAAGGCTGTGACATTAGGGTTGATGATGCCACTAGGTAAAAGGTGAAAGTCATACTCTACAGAGTCCACGACAACTGTGTGTCCTGCATTGTTGCCTCCCTACAGAGACACAATTCATTACCAATTATTAAAAGGAAGTAGTTAATGCAAGAGTCTTTATGTGGGCAACCTTTGAGTTGAGTTACAGTGAATCAATGAAAGAACTGTACTTCCTGCTGCTTTAACAAGGCCATTTTGTCTGAATGTCGTTCAGTAGTTTTAAAGAAAAGCACAGGCCATATTTGAAGTCTCTCAAAATAAATCTCTAACCCCCCCATTAAACATCTCATCTGTACAGTGGCCAATACTGTAGCATTTTCATGCAATTGTACATTAAATACTTCCACTAGTGTGAAGACATTCTCACATGCTCTGGAGCAGATGTACTCAGAAAGCCCTGATTCCAGCTGAGGTAGCGCACATTTTTGACCCAAAACAATTTTACCATTCGTTCTTGAGAGATCATCCTAATGACAATCTTTTAACATCTACTTTTAGAATCTTGATGCTAGATGATTTTGTTTCTCTTCCTCTTTGGATTATAATGTATCTGTTGACAGTAAGTACAGTCGGGTCCAGAAGTACACTACTCAAAAAAACCCGAAAAGAACTAAGGGAACACGTAATCCTTACAGTCGAACACCAAATCAGTCAAACTTTGTCCAGTAAGGAAGCAAAAGTGATTTGGTGCAAATGAAATTGACAACGGGTGCACTGGAGAGGCAACAACAACAAGACAACCCTCAAAAAGGGTATGATTTTGCAGGTATTGGCCACAGACAATTGCGCTCTCTTTATCCTTCCTGACTGATTCTTCGATAGTTTTGCATTTTGCATATCCGGTCATAAATGATAGCATGTGATGGTACTTGCAGCCCATTTCAGGTTACACAGATATTCCAGCTCCTCCCGAATGGCACATTCATACATGCTGTCGCAAGAAGGTTTGCTGGGTCTCCAAGCACAGTCTCAAGAGCATGGAAGAGATACCATGAAACGGGCCATTATGCACAGAGAGCATGACAGGGCCCTAGAAGAGCAACAACCCATCAGCAGGAGTGGTATCTGCTCCTATGATCAAGAAAGAACAGGAGAAGTACTGCCAGAACCCTACAAAATAACCTCATGCTGGCTACTGGTGTTCATGCTTCTGACCAAACTGTCAGAAACAGACTCTATAACAGTGAGTGGCATGAAGGCCTTTCTTCCTCTAGTGCAGTGGCTCTTAAACTTTTTTGGGCACAACCCAAATTCAGGTCCGGTGGGTATGTTGCGAGCTCAGTGATACCTTGATCCAGATCTGGGACTGGACTCCCAGGACACATCCACCATCTCATCAGGAGCATGCCTCGATGTTAGTAGTGCATACAGACAACTGGGGGCCATATACACTACTGAGTCATATTTTGAGTTGCCGTGATGAAATTCATGCACATTGGATCAGGTTGTGGTTGAAAAATTTTTAACTTTGATTTTCACTGTGGTTTTGAATCCAGCCTTTATTGGGTTGGTGATTTTGGTTTCCATTGAAGATGATTACATAATTTTGTTCTCAACAAGTTACAGAATGTATATTAGTAAAGATTTTCAACTTGCATGTTTTATTCATCGAGCTCCAACATGTGATTTAAGTGTTTCCTTGACAATTTTTGCAATTTTGTCTCTGTACACCACTACAGTGGATTTGAAATGAAGCAATCAAAATGTGATTAATGTGTAGACTTCCAGCTTTAATTAGACTTAGAGGTTTAATAAAAAGATCACATTAACCATTTATGAATTACAGCCACATTTTTTTTTTTTTTTTACATATTCCCTTCATTTTCACAATCCCAAAAGGAATTGGACAGTTGACTGATAAGCGGTTTCATGGCAATAAGTGACCAGTTTCCTCAAAATTTCATGACTGATTAAGGTCTGGAGAAGATTTCAAGCATTGAATTTACATTTGGCATCTGTTCATGGGAACTTTCAATATGCAGTCCAATGAGGTGTCGATGAAAGTGAAGGCCATCATTAGGCTGAAAAACAAAACAGACCTATAAAAGAGGTAGCAGAAACTTTCATAGTGGCCAAATCAACAATTTGGTACATTCTTAAAAAGAAAGAATGTACTGGTGAGCTCAGCAAAATCAAAATGCCTGAATAACCACAAAAGACACCTCAAGTGGATCACTGTATATTGTTTCCTTGGTGAAGAAAAACCCCTCTCCAAATTATGCCATGTCAGAACACTCAAGGAGGTAGGCCCATCATTGTCTACAATCAAGACCTTCATGAATGTAAATGCATCTTCATGAATAGAAATACAGAGGGTTTAACTCAAGATGCAAACCACTGGTAACACTTGAACAGAAAGGCCAGGTTAACCTTTGTCAGAAAGCCTGCCCTGTTCTCAAACAAGATTTTCTGGACAGATGAAACCATGACTAACTTGTACCAGAATGATGGCAAGAGAAGAGTACAGATAAAGAAAGGAAGGGCCCATGATCCAAAACATACCACATCATCTGTCAAGCATGGTGGAACTGGCTTATTGGTGTTTAATGATGATTTGACTACAGAATGCTCATATTTAGTCAAATTTTGCCAGACTGATAGGCCAACAATGCAGATCGACAATGACCGCAAAGATACTACAAGAGCAACTGAAGAGCCTCTTGAAGCAAAGAAATGAAATGTTCTAATGCGTCAGTCAATCCAACTGAGCATGCTTTACATTTTCCAAAGACAAAACTGAAGGCAGAAAGACCCACAAACAAGCAGCAACTCAATGCAGAGCCAGTAAAGGCCTGGCAAAGAATCTCACTAAGAAGGAAACTCAGCAATTGGTCATAGCCGTGGGTTCAAGACTTCAAGCAGTCACTGGCTACAAAGGATGTGTGTCCAAGTACTTAAAATGTGCTGATATCTAAGCTTATAATTATGTTAGCTTGTCCAATTACTTTTGAACCTGTGAAAATGGAGGGATTGCATGAAATACACTTAATGCAAAATTTCTGGTAAACCCCTTAAATTAAAACTGAAAGTCTATACGTCAATCATGGCTTAATGGCTTCACTTCAAATTTATTGTGGTGGTGTACAGAATATGTAAATAGTTTACTGTCCAAATACTTATGGATGTGATTGTAGTGTACAAGGAGAGCAAACTTCATGTAACATCAAACTAAAACCTTCCTTAATTTAATGACAATATTTTACACAATACAATAAAGGGAACAGGAGAGGAAATGATATGTTAACACTTTGGGTGATGAGTATTCCATGTTTTGTGTGGATCTTGGCACAGTGATTGTGCCTCCGCTGCCTGGTGACATTGCAGGCATGCGGTCTGTGGGTGATATGGTGGCAGTGGCTATCAACATGATGGAAAATCATTCTGATATGAGCACAGCTGCAACTGCAATCTTGACGAGGCATGGTTATCACAAGTTTGTGCACAACCTTAAGATCTATTTTAGATCAAATCAAGAGTTTCGCCAGAACACATGCTTCAAGAGAAAAGATTAGGCATGAACAAAATCTGATCTTTTGTACCAAGCAGTAAACATGGTCGATATCACAAATTTGCTTACATTTAAAAGAGAGCTAGAAATAGTACAGAATCTTTTTGTTTACAATATTTCAAAATTCAAAAACTTTGTTTATCTCCGATTTTAAATAATAATATAAAAAAAATTCAATGTGGTGTCAGACTTTTAAGCTCCACTTTAAACACGTCAATATTACCCTTATGTGGCATCCAGGATTCTTATATTTATGGGTTTACTGAGGGGTGAAAAAAACCCTCCTTTATTAGTATAAATGTCTATCCAAGAAAGAACAGTAGGTTTCCCAGAACAAATTGTATATAAAGACCTCATAAAGCAGACAGAGCAGCTACAGTAGCTACCACACACTATGTGGACAAGTTAATATGCTGGTTAATAAAATGGTAAACTAACTAAAACTTAAACTCATAATGGCACTACCAATAGTACTATTAGAGTACATTAAAAAAAAATATTTGTTATATTTTCCCCTTCTTTGCATTTTATCTTTCTTCTTTGGTTAGGTTGATGATTTGCTGTGCTTTCCCACCCACTGCCACTATCGAAATGAACTTCCTCCTCATACTATGTATATATAAATAGTATGTACCTCAAACTGGAATAAGCATAGATTGTTTACATGCACGTAAATAACCTTCATGTAAAAAAGTCACCATGCACAGATATATCAAGTGTCCTCGTGCGTCAGGACTTCGGTCCTGACTTCTCAGAATGTCCGGGGCTGTCTCACTGAGCACATGCAATAAATCAGACTACGTTACTTATGTTCTTTCTTCCCGTAATGAGTAGAAGAGCCAAGCTATTCCTGGTCAACTCTCGTGAGACGCCTCTTCTTTTCAGTTGTAATTACTATATATCCATACCCATAGCAGTCACAAGAGTTATACGGTACATTTAGTGTTAACAATGCAGTGCAGGGTTACGGTATTCCACGAGACAGGTCTCAACACGTTGAGCAGACTAAATTATGGCCCTGCTCTTTCAGTCCTACCGAAGTTCAGTTATGATTCGAGTTCGACTCCATAACTACAGGAGTCTTTCTTTCACTATAATTTCCCCTGTCTTAGGGGGAACACTATCACATTTCTCATCAACTACAGAATACCATATCGCATAAGATGACGCTTGTGAGGAAATTTAAAAAATTAAAAAGGTGATAATGTACCTGTGATAAGGTTAAGAACATTCTGAAGTCAGTTTCAGTTGGTGCCCCGATCACCTGATCATTTTATGACAAGGACAGGCCCAGTGACCCTAGGTTCACGCTAGCAATCAACAAAGTGACAGATAATATTTTCTATGTATGTACATGACACAAGCAGCTATTTCAATTAGGGTGTCAAGCAATAAAGCAACAGTGCAGCAAGCCAATTTAGATTTTCAAATTAGTTATGGTAAGACGTGTACTCCATTACTATACTTAAGTATATACATAATACTTTTACCATATTTATACTTTATTTGGGTGTTATTTAAAATGAAAACTTAACTACATTTCCAAGTACTTTTTTTTATTTAGACCTCAAAGTATGCATTACATATCACAACTGTAGCTGTAAATTACAACTACAAATGGGCTCAGTTTAGCATCCAGTCAAGTTCATCACTACTAAAAAAAAAAAAACCTTTTAATGCTAACAGAATGTATTTAGTGCTGTAGCTAACCATGTGAGACAGATATGGCCCTGGACTGCACTGTGGAACATGAGGATGAACATGCCTGACCCTACCCCATTAAAATCTTTCAGCATGCTGGAGTAAGCAAAGACTTATTAAATGAGGCTTCTCCTTTACTGTCCTAAAAGTCATGAGCACCATATAATTAGAAAAAGCATGTTAAGGTAAGTTTCGCTAACATTTAACCAAGTTTTCTTGGCTAACACAAGATTAGATTAGCATAGATTCCAGTAGCGAATGTAAATTAACTAGACAGATATTCGGCTATTTACGATACTCTAATTCCTCAACAAACTACAGAGCTTGATATATGTATGACCGGCAGATGTGCAGAAATTGAATGATTTAATACGAAGTGGCATAGCTACCTTAAAACAAAAATTGACAGCTTTAGATACATTTTTCTTTGCACATGGAAACATGAAATCAACTTAACTGTACGTAGCTGGTACAGTTTACTTGCTTTACTAATATGGTACTTTGTACTGTGCTTTATGACGATACAGACGTGGACAAAATTGTCGGTACCCTTCCGTTAAAGATAGAAAAACCCACAGTGGTCACTGAAATAACTTGAAACTGACAAAAGTAGTAATAAAT
>JAQMCW010000037.1:17760281-17773262 GCA_030068335.1 Chrysichthys cranchii | reverse complement strand
AGTACTGATGATGATGAAGGTGATGACGATGAGATGAACGGTCACTGAGCCAATCAGCACCCAGGATACAGAACACATTGCTCTGCTTGGTCGCCTCCCATCCATCAGCCAATAGTGTGCCGTGGACAAACTTGCTCAAGCGTACACTGCGTTTTCATTGTGTGTTCATCCGCTAATGATATACATCCTGCGTTTTATTTCGATTTAGTATTCTTTTAATATGTTTGAATTAACATTTTTATATTTTTTATACTGCATATAAAACCACAATACAGTGAAGCTGCGATAGGTGAACCACGATATGGCGAGAGACGAC
The DNA here is from genome assembly GCA_030068335.1 of Chrysichthys cranchii. Taxonomy (NCBI): domain Eukaryota; kingdom Metazoa; phylum Chordata; class Actinopteri; order Siluriformes; family Claroteidae; genus Chrysichthys; species Chrysichthys cranchii. The sequence goes on along the minus strand of JAQMCW010000037.1, from coordinate 17,772,946 downwards.
TGTATTTGGCCCAGGAGCAAGCTTGCAAAAGAATAGCGACCCACAAATATTTCTCAAGTTACTACATTTGATGGAATACTAATCTTAACAAATATTAACACCCTGGAATATTAATAATAATATTAGCAAAATGAATATTAAGGTTAATTAAATTGCACACACTTTTTGGTGCTTTATGTCTCTGTCGTAGAAGGACGGATTCTGCAGGCTGGATGCACACGTACAGTTGGAGAGCCCTTTTGTTAGTAAAGGCAAAGTGACCGTGATGTCCTCATGCTCTTGCAGCACCCGTCACATTGGACCGAAAGCCTGTGATTTCTTTTTTTTTTTTTTGCCGTTGGAGTAAATAAACATGGCTATATGTAGAACGCGTCTTGAAAAAGAGCCATTTCCTGGCGTATGTCTATAGTATTCACACATTCTGCCACCCAGAGCTGCTGAGGTGACTGACCAGCAGAGTCTCCGCACTCCACAGCTGTTGTGACAAGAGGAAACTGAGAACATCACTGAATGTACATTTAATTTGTCGGTGTGTATTTGTTTCACGTTTTAACCGCAGCAGTGCCTGAACTCTCAAAAAAATGACCAAAATAATAAAAATACCATAGCAGGCAACAAATATTAGGTCATAATACTAAATCTAAATATGCACATTCACTGTCCACTTTATTAGGAGCAACTGTACATCTGCCATTGCGATTTCAGTCACTGTTAGCCATCCCGTTAGATTGAACCGGTGTGACTATCGTCTTCTGCCTTTTTTTTTTTTTTTTTTTTTTTTTTTTAAATCAAAAAGCTGTTTTTCCTGTGTGCATAAGTGCAGCTCACTGAATGTTTGTTTTTGCACTATTTTCATGCCGTTCTCTATAAACTCTAGACATTGTTGTCCATGAGATCCCATTTTTTCTATTCTTTAGATGTAAACTTTAACTGAAGCTCAAGACCTATATCAGCTATATGGTTCTATAATACAATATAAAAATAGTAACATGTATCTACTCAGCAACCAGTAATGATTAAAGTGTTGCGTTAAACTGATGCGCAGTAGTCACGTCATCTCTTTTCCCCTTCTCGGGACGCTGTGTCTGTGGCAGATCCTGTGTGGCCGTGAGATTCCACGCTGGGTGAACAGACTGGCCTACTTCAGCTCGTGTGTGCCCTTCCTACAGAGCTGCCTGCCTAAAGAGTGGCTGACTCCAGCAGCACTGCAGTCCAGCGTGAGTCAGGAGCTGCAGGGCGAGCTGGAGGAAGCCGAGGACGCTGCCGCCTCCGCCTCCGCTTCCACACCTCGTCCCAGCCGACACCAGCCACGCCGATAGACATCGCCACCATGACTGACAGGCCTCAGAGACTGCCTCAAAGCTCCTGCTGCCAACAGAGCCCACCCCTTCCAGTGACAGACCTGCAGTCCACCAGCAGCGTAGATAAGCCCCGTCCAATCAGCAAACAGCTCTGACAGAACTGTCAAGGGCCCTGCACTATTGGTTTTAATGTCGTTTTGGTTTTTTGGTTTTTGTTTTTTTTTCCAGGTTGGGAGGGGGTTTGGTCAAGGACCCTGAAGATTTACTGCCTGATTAACTGAAAAACACTCAGAGATTGTTTTATCAGTGTTTAAAACATTTTAATACTTTTTGCCTCTAATGTTTTATTTTGTAAACTCAGGACAGAAAGACATTTTCCATACAGATTTTCCTAACTCACCAGAACGGTCTCTTTTGTTCTTAATATTAATTTAATGCTGTTTGCAAAGCTGGATTTTCTCACTTGCCATTCTTTCACCTATCACCTCAGTGCATCTTTTTTTCCCCCCTTTTTTTTTTTTAAAAGGGGAGTTTTTGATTACAAAAAGTAGTGTTTATGTCCATGTATTTATAGGTTCTTCTTACAGAGAAGCTGACACCTGGGCCAAATTACCCCACTTTTTGTACTGACACACATCCCACGTCTAACCCACCTTGGTGATTGTGCCTAAAGATTTTTACTGTTACTTGCTCAAGGAGAGCTCTGCACTCTTTCTCTACAGTTTACCCATCGGGTCTGCTTTGAGTAGCAGACTCTTCTTACCCTACGAAACCTACTTCAGATGTTTTACACCTTTAGGTTTTTAGAGTCTTCTATGTATTGGAGAAGCTGTTTGTATTCCATTTTATGATTATTAAAGAGAACGCAACTTTTTGGTTCGATAAAAACAACCGACGTGTATTCTGATAGGGTCCAAACGACACTTTTTAGTGAAAACAGCATGGCATGCGTTGTTGACTGGAGTAGTTAGGGGCTTTCTTTTCTACTCTGAGATTTTTACCAAAACCAAAGAAACACGGTGGAATTGCAAAACTCTGGGCTGCTTAATCAGACCACTATGTTGGATTGCTTTACTTTAGAGTTGACATATCAGAACTGAGCATGTTAATCAAATGCTGAAACTTAACATACATGATTGGATCCAAAGAATAAATAAAATATGGTTATAACATGAAGGGTTTAAAATGCTCTGAAGAAAGAAATGTGATATTTAGTATGCTGTAATCCCACTTCAGGGTCCTCCTGCAGAGTGCCTTTCCTCTCACAGCACCAGAAAGCATCCATTTTGCCTTGGATGCCTTTGCTTTTGTTATTAAACAGGAGTACAAGGGGGAAAGATTTAAGAGCATATCGCTGAACAGTCTGCAATGCTGTGAGCAGTTTTCAACACAGAAGAACAGCAGGAAGGTGAATAGGAAGAGAACTTCCCTGCAGGGGAAGCAGGACGGTAGCTATCAGTACTGCCTACGCAGCCGTTGGAGCCATGGCTGAATGTTTAACCTTGACATGCTATGTGCAAACCACCAGCAGCTTCCACTCCTGTGCCACACTCACCACCGACACAATGCTTGTAAAGCCACCTAAGCAAGTTCCAAGCAGGGAGACAGCATGGCAGCTTCCATAGTCATATGACTATAGGCTTAATTTGGGCGTCCAAAGATGCCGAAAATGTCAGATGGAGGCAGGCTAAGAGGTAGACACGTGCTGCCATGTTGTTCATCACCTTCCAGCACATGTGGTAAATAGAAAAACAGAATCTGTGGAGCGTTAGTACTAGGAGAGCAGCATGGTGGTGCAGTATGTAGTACAGGCGCCTCACCATGCTTACCTTAGGTTCCCCAGTTCGATAGTGAGCTCCGGTTACTGTCCATATGGAGTTTTGCATGTTCTCCCGGTGGCAGTGCGTGGGTCCTCTGGGTTCTCCTCCAGCACTAAAAATATGCTGGTAGTGAATTATACACTCTACAATGCCACTAGGTGTGAACAAATGTGCTTACATATGGCATCTTGTAAGGGACCGGTGTGGCCTGAGATGCACCATGAAACCTGACCAATATAAAATGGTTACTGAATAATTACTAGGTGGATCTGTTGTTCTTCCAAGAAACAGTGTTACAGAAATCGGGATATAGATCTAGTGTTCGGTGCCTAATGGGCAAAGCTTGAGAGCAACCAGACTCAAAATGGAAGCCAGTCTTTTCTGGGTGACACAGGATGTGGAGATGTTTAGGCTGTCCAAGCGAGAGCATCCATATCAGTCTTTAGGGTGTTTGTGTGGGGTATAACCTAGTTAGATTAAACACAAAAGGCATTCTTGGCATGAGAGAATTTGTAGGTGACATAAAGAAGATTTCTTGAGCTCTGTTCTATGTTTCTCTTTATTGTACTCATTCCTCATTTTCCCTTCTGCTCTTTCTTTCCTGAACCAGCCGCTGTTCTCAACGATGCCCTAATACCCTGCTCGTCTCCAGGAACTGAGAATGGAAACGCGTGTTTGATCAAAAATAATGTAGCTGTTACCATTATTGTGGTTTTTGGGGTTAGGAGTTAAAGGGGCCTCGTTCACTGCCCTTTCTCACTGCTATTGTAAAATTATCAAAATAACATATGAAATGCACTGCTTTATTTCTGTAACATCTGTTAGATGTGCTTTATTCAGATGTAACGTATCAAACACGTTCTTCACAATGATGTCAATGTAAGCGACATTAGGCATTTTACACAATAAATAGGTTAATAACTTAAGACAACATTTATTACATTAAGACCACTTGGATATTGACTTTTGAGCAAATACTGTGCAGTTTGTCCACTGCCAGCCGCCCCTCCTCCACCCGAAATAACCTCTGACCTTGTCATACTTTGTCATCTTTCGAATGAGTGTGAATATCTGGGTTGTATCTGAAATTCAAGCTCAGATATTCTCTACAACGATGTGCCCGTTCAAAAAAGAAAAGAAAGCTCACACGGCATCGTGCAGCACATGAAACAGCTTTGGGATAAATATTAAGGACTAGTCTTAAATGATCCAAGTCTGACTCTTATCCTTCAAAGACTGTAGGAAAGGTATAGCCTCCTATCATAAATCAATTATTTAGAGATACATGGCATATTTGAAGCATTGCTTGTGACCTTTTACAAGCCGAAATGAATACCCCATGATCTACATTAAGGTATGCTTTTCTTTTCTGCTTTCTGCCATGTCTAATGCCAATGGATGATAGTGGATGATGACAAAAGTACAATGGGAACTTTAATATTGCAGCAAACCTGCCTTAAACCTTAAGGGTATTTGTTTGACTTGTTTCCCCCAGTAGCCTGATCCCTATTATGCTAGTCATAAATTTATACAAAGGGCCACTTCAGAAATCAGGTACAGTCAGATGAATAATTCTGACAACTATCATTTCATTATCACATTATCAAGAATGCTCATTTTTGTCCTTGAAGATTTGAAACGTTGGCGTTTTAAGCCATTTAAAAAAATATCTTATGATCACAGAGGTCAAGCGTACAGAAATCTGTGCTTTTCCTCTTCTAGCTCATTGAACCCAGCACAAAAATGCAATGGAAATGACCTGAAAGGTTGAACCAGGTGTGTTAAATAATAAACTCTGCTGTTTAGGGTCTGGGAAAATGGCACACTTGTGTCATCTAAAATATTTAAATATGCTGTACTTAACAGCTTAATTATTAAGGATCAGTTTAGGTTTTTGACTGGTAAAAGGTAAGTAACAGGTGCTGCTATACTAAGGCAAAAGGCAGTATCGAGCAGTTTGAGCCAAATGATCGGCTCTTTGGCGTCGCCATTTTACCCAACATTTTAAAAAGAACTTGAACAGCCTTCAAACAGCATTCTATCAAATGATCTAACTATTACTTATTTTGCTGAGCATTAAGTAAATAAATAATTGACGTTTATTTTTCTCAGTTACTGCCTTCCGCCTCAGTAGGAGCATGTGCTTCTCAGGCTGTGAAGATGCCAAGGCAAAGAAACGCTCCCAAGCAGGTTTGTTCAGGTCTCCAAGATTCATGCATACCCTTCTGATGGTAAAGTTGAGTGAAGGTGGACCAGGGTTTTTTCAGGAAGCAGCGGCAGGGCTCGTTCTTGCTGAAGGTTACGTTTAAGTCTGAAGCAGGCGATGGACTGTCTGCAGCTGGTACTGGGACAGCACGAGCCGGTGAACCTGCTCCTGCCCTCGAGCGCAAGGCACCATCACACGACCAACCAACACTTCATCTCTCATCTTCTCCTCCTTAGCCTTGGAGAGACGAAGAAATGTGGAGGTGTGAAAGAAACGTGAGAGGTTCTGAGGGGATCGATTTGAATAAGCTTGTTTCTACAGTAGTTTGTCACCTCAGTAGTATACGGTTCTACTGTATCTGGCATTTTGGTTGAAAATTAGGTTGATCGAGTTAACAGTTTGAAAAAATGTCAATGAAGGACATTTTATTCCTCTTTATTTTTACAAAATTGTTTGTGCAATAAATTAATTTCAGATCACAGATAAACCTGGTTTTATCAAGTTCTACCTGCCACCTAATCATCATCCTATCAGGTTGCAAATAGGATGAACGCTACATAGATTGTTTCTGAATTTTTGATCATGGAAATTTATGGCCTAGACCATGTTGCTGGACTACAAAACGGCTCAAAGCGGCTCTTCCCCAACATCCAACCTTACAATAGGAAGGTCATGAGTTTTACCTTTACGAATGAGGAGCAGGGGAACGTAGCAAAGTCAGACGAAACCTTAGCCCCAGGTCTCTGAGACACCACATGCTCTGCCACTTCATCCTGAAGCACAGTGAATGCCTGAGGTCAGTCTGAACCAATCACATTTCACTGTAATGATTGACGGTAGGGCTTGGACCCTGCGTTTACCTTCAGCCTGTCCAGAGTCTCGCTGAGAGATTGTAGCCTTGCTGTCTGCTCCAGGAGCTGGGCGCTGGGACTCACTATACACACAAATACAAACAAAAAACATTCTCTATATTTCATAAGAGAAATGTATCTGTCTGTGCAGACGTGTAACTGTCTGACCATGGTCGTGATCTCTAACCTGGAGATTTTCCAGTGATGTCCACGACTTTGACGTTGGCGCTCATCTGCAGCAGTGTTTCCAGGAGTTGGTCAGTTTTGCGATACAGAGCACTGGATAGGACCTCTGGTCTACAACCCTCACGCCAACTTAGCTTCGAAACGTTCAGCGGAGGAAGTGAGGCTAACTGAGCATGCATCTTCTCCGCCTAGATGCGTAAACATTTATAAAGAGACAAAATGGGCACTGATGGATTTTTTTTTCAATCCAAAAATGACCAGGTACACTGAAACATCCTGCTCAGCACTGCTTCTGGTCTCAACCAAAGCTACTCAGCTTGAATAACAAGCAGAAGAAATGGAAATATAATATGGCAGAAAATTTCTGACATAAAATGCCCTTAGTGAATAACATAGTTTAACAGACGATATTACTTTATCAGCAATGCTTAGTGCTTTTATTTTGTGTTACTGAAAACTCTTTTGTTGTGGATGTGATTGTGCAATTGGTTTCAAGATGTCCGTTCAACTTTCACTAGAAAACAGTGTGCGGAATTCAAATAAACAATTTATTTTTCCCGCAGAATCAAAGCAAATTTGGATTTTTATATAATCATTATATTTGCGGATCTGACTGTCCAATAGACATTGTATTATTACCATGTTAGAAGTAGTATTATAGTATTATTACTGATAATATCTGGCAGCCTCGCCAAGGCTGTTTCTTTAATTTTTCCTTTAATTTTCTCCCCAATTTGGTCACCTGCAAAATTCCCATCCAACAGCCAGCTCTCCCCTACCAACATCTATCAAACCTGGTGTTAAGGCTATCGCATGCTTCCTCTCCGACGCGTGAAGCCTTCCACTGCATTCTTTCCAACTGCAGCTCATGCTACATCACAGGGCAGTGTAAGACACACCGATAAAGGCCCTATCTGATCTTATGAGCTTACAGACACCCATGACTGGTTAGCATTGTTTTGAGTGACGCTCCCTCCCACCCAGAGATCATGTCTAATTCTGCCCAATTTTCCCAATAACAGGGTGAAAAAGTTTGTGTTGGAAATCTCACAGACCACAAATGAGCAAGATACTGCCATTAGGCCACTGGTTTAATTGGCCTACCCCAGACTACTGGCATTACAACCTAATCGAATCTAAGACTAGGAGCTGTAACAAGATTGAGAAGCTAAGTGCATGCGTATGTGTATGCGTTTGTACAGAAGACCTTCAGGATGTTGTTTTCATTCTTCAGGTGCTTTATGCTGAGTCTCTGAGCTTCAATCTGTTGTGTCAGCAGTGGAGAATCTATCACCTGCACACCTCCTGCAGCACACACTCCTGCAGCACGTACACACACACACACACACCAGATTACTAATGTGCATTTGTTTTATTTATTTGTCTGTCTATTTATTTATTTATTTAACACAACCGGCGGCTTCAACGTTATCCGATGGGAAAGTACATTTTCATGCGGTTGTGTTTAGAAAAGGTTATATCAATTCCATGCACTGTATGTAGGAGACAAGAGCTGTGCAGAGAGGCAGAGATTTAAGGGAGGTCAGAAGAGAAGAGAAGAGGAAAGGACTGAAGAGAGGACAGTGTGTGTCAAGCTATTATGCAAAACACTTACTATCTGACATCTTGAATAATACAGAGCACATGCCAGTGGAAATTGCACCACAGTTCCATTGTTTATGTGCAAATATGTAATCAAAATGTGCAATTTGCTGCAATGCTGGTATTTGTAACTATGTTTACTTACAACTGATAAAAAAAGGTTGTAATGGTTCTGTTGAACAGCCTTTCATGACAAAGCACTTGTTTGCAGATGGCTGAGATGAGACTTTAATTCAACTGGTTAGATTCAGAATTTCTGCTGATGGTGGAACAGCATACCGCAGTTCGCCTTTCGAACAAAACTAATGTCCAAAAGCATAAATGTGATGCTCTATTGTGCTTGAGTGAAAATGCTGGTCATGTGATCAGATGGCCATTTCTGTAGCCCACTTTCATTCAGTACTCTACTGTCTTCCTGGCAGATTATGAAGGAGCTTTATCATGCATCGATGTCACATTTGGTTACAATATCAGAGCTTTACGTTTGTGCATGGCATGAAGTTGTGTTCTGAAAAATTAAGCACAAGCATCTGCAGTTTAAACGTTTAGGAACAAACAGGGAACAAACCAGAGCACCGATTGCCAAATCATCACACCACCACCTCATATCTTACTGGTGTATCAGTCTGACCCAACCCTTGCTCCATCCATTCATCACGTTCATCTTGAGTTGCTCAGCACTGGTCAGTAAACTACTCTGTTCCCATACACTTTATGGATAGATGATTCAATGGAGGTCCAATAAAAAGGCTTTAGATGCATCCAAAAATTTAGTTGCAACCTTAAAGCTGTTGGCTAAAAGCTTATACTTATTTATGAAGATTGCTTAATGTGTGAGAGAGAGAGTTTACATTGTGAAATAACTTTCATTTTCTCCTTATCTGAACTTTTCCTTATGTTATGAAGATCTTTGCCAGTTGTCTTAGTCATTTCAAATACTGATTTCCCTCACCTACAGTCTAATGATTGCTCTCTTCTGTTCTGCAGCTCCTTTCATCTTTCATCTTCATCGTCCATTCATCTGTCATCCCATTATAATAGCTTCGTCAGCAACTTTATATAGCTTGCTTAATACCACAGCATGGCACAATTGTAGAAATAGTGCAAAGATGGCAGTGGCATGTATACTCATGTGTTGTAATCAATTAAATTCACACAGTTGGTTCAGATTATCGTTGCCAAATTTTGAGTCCCTAAAATGGAATGTGTCATGAAAGAACGCCAACAACCCCTTTTTTTTGCATAATAGTCTGGCACACAGTGTAGATCACAGTGTGGCAAGGACTGCCTGCAATTTACCTTTCTGATCCTCTGCAGTGGGAATGAAGAGAGACGAGAAGCCACAAATTAGATTCAGCGAAGGAAAGGGTGCATGACAGGGAAAACAGAAACATGTGCGACAGTTTGGGAAAATCTGTCGGAGGTCACTAAATCTGGAAAACACCTGAACGGAGTCTTTAAGTACGATATGGGCGGTTTTCACTTTTGTGAATAAACAGCACTTCTGTTTGAGATGCATAAAAAAAGAACAACATAAGTAACCTTCGGTAATCCTGTATGTGACCTAGTTACTTTAGCCATCACACAAACAGATTAATAGAGTCCAGTCATTATAACATACAACCTTTATGGTGCCATAAGACAATTTGATCAATCATTTCTCTGTCTCATGTGTATATTTAATACATCTCGTTTTTATCATTCTCACCAGTTGTGATGCCACCGGTCACAATGGATGCAATGCCAGAGGCGGGACTTCCTCTGAGGCCCTCAATGGTCATCTTTGATTGGCTGTTTATCCGCTGTCTCAGCTCTGTCTTTTCTGCCTCAAGCTGGTCTATGTCAGCCTGCAGAGCATCCATGGTCTCTTCAAATTCTCTACACACACACGCAAAGATTTGTGACAAGCAGTACATTTCATAAATAAACGGTTATTAACTTATTATCGGTTATTAATATGCTCGTCAGCTTATTCTAATCTTTATACTTACTTCTCCTTCTTCTTTAGGAGTGCCTGGGTCTCATCCAGAACGGTTTGGATTTTCTCCACTCGTTCATCTGCATCCTTTGACGCACTGTCCAGCTTCTTCTCTAGAAGACTCAGGCGCACATTGGCCTCACTCAGCTCCTCACCCTGTACCCAGCAGAGTTTCAACAACAGTGCGCCAATTTTTTTGTAACCTATGTATGTGAATGCAGCATATGGATGTGGACGTATTGTATTCTCTAATAAAAATATAGGTACCTTTATTTTGAGGGATTTCTTGAGCTCTTTGATGACAGTCTCTCTGTCTTCCAACTTTAGACCAAGGCCCTCAGCATCTGTGATCTCTGCCCTCAGTGCAGCCGCTCGTACCTCCACTGGAGCCATCTACAACATACACACAAACACAGTCTCTATATCTGGCATGGGAACAATCAAAATAGGAATATGATTCTCATTTCCAGTGTTCAACTGGAGCATTTCAGGCCTAGGTGTAATAATTAATAGCTCTGCAAAAAAAAAAAAAAAAAAAGCTGTCATAATGAACTCGCCCCGGTCTGTGGCTTCTCGGAGTCGTACTCTCCCTCCTGCATTGCAGTGGCCATCTTGTTCATGGTTGCGATGACGACGCTACAGGACTGGCGCAGACACTCATAGAGGTTTATACCCTGGGAGCCGTAGATCTGAGCAGGAGAAGAGAGCACAAAAAAAAAAAAAAAAAAGCAGGAATATTTTAGATGAAACGAACCTGAAATTAAAGTGACACTAAATTACCTGTAATAAAAAATTTTTAAAAAAAAAAGGCTTCCTGAGTGGTAAATGGTTTTAAAGTACTAAAGGACTATTGTCTTTTTTAAGAGATCCACAGTCTGTTGTAAGGATATACAAAAAGAGCATTTAAAGTTCTCTCAATGAGCACAGTATGTCAATAGGAGAAAAAGCGAAGACATATTTTTGTAAATTGTATTAAAATAAGAGGCAGGTAGTAAGTGTTTATTGAGATTACACAATGTTCAGTATGTATTCATTCACTCCTGCTTAAAGATCAGAGCCAAACAATGTAATTTCTGCAATTTCTACAGCTGGAACTTTAACTTTAACTTTAGTTCTTTCCTGGAACTAAAATTAGGAAGCCTTAAAATGAAAATAAAATATCTAAAATGTAAAAATAAAAATGAAAGAAATCTGACAAAATAACTAATTAAAGTGTGAAAGAGTGAAACTAATTTCAAAGAAAAAAACTATAATCTCTCTCTCTCTCACTCGCTCTCTCTGTGTGTATATATATATATATATATATAAATGCAGTGGAACCTTGGACTGCGAGTAACTTGGTCTGAGAGTAACTTGGTCTGAGAGTGTTTTGCAAGACAAGCAAAAGTTTCAATAAATTTTGACTTGTTGAACGAGCGATGTCTGTGTGATCACAATTTCTCTCTCTCACTCACTGTGGGATCGTGGCTCACTCGTATAGTCAACATCCACACTAGCACAGAAAATGACTGAGGAATCCCTCACTTTAAATGAGATCAGGGAGATTATATATATATATATATATATATATCATCCATGGTACAAACAGACAGACATACACACGTACACTGACCTGGTCAGCTGCTTTGAAGGCCATATCCTCCAGTTTAAGTGTTGGCAGACCTTCATGTTCACCAAGTGGTGCAATGAGCTGAGCTCCTGCTGCAGCCACCTCCTGCAGCACAGCATTCACCCAGGCCAGCTGCTTCCTGCTTTCTGCCAGTGTCTCACTCACCTGCCCACACACACACACACACACACTCTCATCAGCCATGCCTGCCCACTTTATTCTAAGTCATAAATATGTATTAAAGACATGTATTGTCTGTAACTTCCACCTGAGTTGAACAGTCATAAACAATGGATTTATGCCAGCTATAAGTATGTTATCATTGTGTGTGTATGTGCACATGTGTGTGTGGACCTGAGGACCAAAGCTGAGGGCAGCTGGGATGCCTGGAGCATCAGTGCCTGGCATGCGGCGCCGGATCTTCTTGCAGAACTGCCGAATGTCGCTACAAGAAGTGTCCAGATCTTTGAGCAGCACATAAAACAGAGTTTCTTCCTCTCCCGCCTGGAGGAAGGCACGCAGACGACCCACCTCCACCGCCATGCAGTCCAGAGCACTCTGGGTAAACTGCAAAGATAAACAGATATGTTAATCATGTGTTTTTAGAGCTGCACACTATGGAAGTAGGAGCAAATAATCCTGCACCAAGACAAAAAAAGCACAGTTGTAGCCTTAAGAAAGAACCATGTGTATTGGTTGGTTGGGGGTGGGTGGGGGTGTGTGTGTGTGTGTGTGTGTGTGTGTGTGTGTGTGTACATGCAGATCTCCATGCAAACCTGTTTTCAAATACTATTCTTCATGGACCTACAGTCAAGCCAAAAATTATTCATACCCCTGCCAAATTTTGACTTAAAGTTACATTTATCCAACCAGCAAGTTTCTCCTTGATAGGAAATGACACAGGCATCGCCCATAAGGTAATAAGACGATGTACAAGAGGCATCATTGTGAAAAAAAAAATTGTCAGCTTTAATTTTCATTTGAACTAAAAGTGACATTTCCAAAATTATTCCTACCCTTCTCAATAATCAATACAAAGCCTTTATTGGCTATTACAGCAATCAAACGCTTCCTATAATTGCTGACCAGCTTTTTGCATGTCTCCACTGGTA
>JAQMCW010000037.1:17690285-17702198 GCA_030068335.1 Chrysichthys cranchii | reverse complement strand
AAAAAAAATGTTCATTCAAACATTAAAAGAACATTTAAATCGAAATAAAACAGTATGCACTGTATTTCATCAGCCGAAGAAAAGTGAAAGTGGCTGTGTAAACCACTTCCGCTTCAGCTCGTGAACAGGAAGTGACCTCACCGGCAGTAAGTACGCATGTAGGTTTTATATATTGTTAAAATTACGTATGTTTAAGAGTGTAGAAAGTGTTTAAGAGCATAGGACATGTTTATAAGAGACTGGAAATGGTTAATAAGAAAGTGGAAATGGTTTATGAAGTCTTAATATATGTATAAATAATAAAAATCAATGTGACTTCGCAGTGTTGCGGTTTCACCTTTCGCGCGGGGGGTGGACCGTAACCCCTGCGCTAGGTGGGGGTTCACTGTACTTGCATTTTGTACTAAACTGTAATTCTAAGTGTGAACTGTGCAAATTAAGGGAAATTTTCCTTAAAAAAAAAAAATCATCACCCAACAAAATGTCTATAACAGTCTGCAAAAAAACAAAAATTTACCCAAGGTACTCCATCCGATGGTGCAATATACGAGGTGTGGTAAAAATAAAAAAATATGTCAACAGAAGCTACTTTTAAGGAACTTAAAACAGCCTACATCAGCGACCACAAACTCTGTTCCTGGAGAATCTTACACCCCTGTTGTGTTAGACTATGATTTAGGCATATATTGGCAGACCGGTTATGATTCCGTTAATCAAAAGCTATAGTAGCTGAATAATTATAAACCAGAACATTCTTTACAAGAAGAACTATGTTGCATTTGGGTGGATTCTAAATGGCTCACAATTTGAACATGCAGTGCACTACTTAAAATGAGGTGAAAAGCAAAAATCTCCCATTAACTATTTGCGAGGGCGGTTCAAAAAGTAACAGCAAATGGAATATTTTTATTCATTCATTTTCTATACCATTTATCCATTGTGGGTCACATGGAAGATCCAGTCTCAGCTGACTATGGGCACAACGCAGGGTACACCCTGGATAGGTCACCAATACATCACAGGGCCAACACCGAGAAACAACAATTCACACTCACATTCACACCTATGGGCAATTTAGAAAAGCCAAAGCACTCGTATCCATCAACTTCATTATCCCATCAGAAAAAAAACTTTTGCCTTTACCTTCAGCCAGGAGTGCATAGCTTCTTTGAGCTCATCCCCATTCCCAAATCTTCATCCTCTCAAAACATCCTTCAATGCTCCAAACACATGATAATCAGAGGGAGCAAGTTCAGGGCTGTATGGAGGATGCTGCAAGATCTGATCGCTCAATCTCTGAATGGTGTCAAGAGCTGCTGCGTCCATATGAAGGCTTGGATTAAAATTAAGAGAAGAACGCCTCCTCAAATGCAGGTCTCCACACTGTCACACAATTTCGTGAGGTTTCACACCCTCCGACCACAAAAATCTGATGACTGCTCATGGATCCTCTACAGTGCAAACAGCTAAGAGTGCAACCATTTTGAATATGGTGCGCATCCAATTACACACACCTTGCTGTCTATTGGGCAATGTCAACACTCTCTTGAAAGAACTTATCTTCCCTGAGAGGGAGTATGAAATGCCAGGGGTGTTAGTTTCATGAAATACTGTCCATTTGCAGTTACGTTTTGAAGCACCCCTCATATATTAATTGAATTCTAGTCCAAATATTGGTAGCTCCCTAATGTTTGCCTGACCATCATCGACCTGACAACAATTAAGAAATAACCACTTTTGTTCTGTAAATACTTACCTCCAACCTGCATGTCCTTCCAAAATTATAACGATCCTAACAGTGGAAACTAAAAGGAAGCAGGGCTTTTCATATCTTCAGTTAGTGTGACTGATAATGCTCGGAGTTTAGAAAATAAGTAAAACTATTAGAGGTTAGCTTTTTCTATTGCGTACTAAACCACCTGGTGACAAAATTAAAACCTGTTAAAACCCCTACTAGGCCTTAATGTTTTTAACAGTTTCTATAGGAGGAGATGAAGTCATACTCACAGGACCCATGATTGTAGCCTGCCAATGGAATACTGAAACAAAAAGAAAGATGTCCATCTGTAAAACTGATAGAACCACCTTCGTACATCTGGACATGTTTAGGGTTTGGGAACTCACCATCATCCCCAACTGGACCTGCTGAACATTGTGCTGGAGGATCACGGGCCAAATCAGTGAGTTCCTACAAAAGAGCAGGTGATTAGGGGGTGGACAACACGTGTGTGTGCGTGTGTATGTGAGAGCGCGAGAGAGAGACAGAGACAAATGCAAACTGGAAAGTCCTCTTATACACAATTTTGGCCATTCCAATAATGCATTATTAAGATTCATTAAAACCACTAAAGACGACATGCTGTTGTCAAATGATAATCGTGCTACGATTGTAGCAATATGAGCCCTGTGGGCATGCATGCGCGTTAGCATTTGTGTATATTTAGCAACTGGTAGTCACGTGGGATAGGGGAGGGTAGGATGGGTCCTAAGCAAGTCCACCAGCGTGTCTCTGTCAGAGTGAGTAGTGCAACATTTATTTTTGCTGGTGGGTGGGAAGACACCTGAAGTATACAGGATTGGAGTGAGAGGTCACCGAGTTAGACAGCAAACTGAGACAGTGTTGCCAGGTCCATGATTTCCCCATGTAACTATCATACTTTTGAACTTCTAGTGTTCAGGTTTTGACCAAAAGTGTGCATTTCTGCCAATAATATGCTCCGATTTGTACATTTAAAAAAATAAAAAATAAAAAAATTTAAAAAAAATAAATAAATAAAAACTTTGAACAAATAAAACTTTTTTTTTATTGAGGCTTTCTACCTTAGCCTGCAGAGATCATGCTGCGTAAGGAGCCAGCTTTTTAAAAACACAGCCATAAATGCAGATTACACATGCGAGATGTCTAAAACTTTGCTAGCTTGGTGTTCTTACCCCAAACAGTGAATTTCACACTTTGGTCATGTTATATATTTATTTTTATTTTTTTGTGCCATAGCAAATTACACAAAGGCTTAATCAATGTACGATCAGATACCGACTCCATAATGCATCTGCACATCATCAAAGAAGAGAAAAGCACTTACACACTGAACTGACTAATCAGTGATAACTTCCCCACCATGCAAGAGTGAACACAGATCAGGGGCTTTTGTTTGTTTATTTGTTTGGTTTTATGTTCATATTAAACATCATTGGTTGGAAATGCATCTGCATTTTTGCGGTCTCTGACAATGACAAACTTTGAAACCATTTATGATTTAGACTTTAACCTCAGGTGATGAGACTGAAAATGGTGTGGAGGATACCGATCAAAGTGAGAATTTGCTTCCCATTTTAAATTCAGGAGGACTTTTGATTCTCCATCAGTACATTAGGTCATAAATGTAAAGCTGGGTGCACCATCTTTCAGTGAAACTGGGGTGATTTTCTCACTTTTCACGTTTTGCCAGTAACCAGAGTTTAAAATGAATTTAAAACACTTTACATGTGGTTAAAATATGTGCAATAGAGAAACATATTCAGTCCCGGAAAACCTGTAGTTTTCCAAAAACTATATGCAGTTCAAAAAAAATAAAAATAAAAAAAAAACACCTGCAACAGCAGCCACACAAGGTGGTCTCCTCTCACACAGTGACTCTTGTTCCTAATCTCTGTACATTATACCAGGATCAGACGACACGATTATTGTGGCTGACAAATTTTCAGCATCAGGCTCAAATATGAACATCGGTTACAATGAATGGGCCTTGCAGTATCACACAATCAAAGAACAGCACTGTGGAGTATGGGACGCCCCACCACACCCCACGAAGTCTAGCATGTCAGATTATTTTGTATTTTCTCTTTAACAAATGTCTGTAGCCATGAATGACCATTTCTTGACTCTCAAGGGGGAGCTGGAGCCAATCCCAGCTGACGAAGGGGAGGCGAGCGGCGAGGTACACCCTGGGCAGGTCACCAATCCACCACAGGGCCAACACACAGAGACAGACAACCATTCACATTCCCACCCATGGGCAATTTAGAGTCGCCAATCAACCTAATCCCCTCTGTGTATGTCTTGGGACTGCAGGAGGCAACTGGAGTACCCGGAAGAAACCCACATGGACACGTGGAGAACATGCAAACTCCACACAGGTCGACCCCGGGGATGGAACCCAGGACCTTCTTGCTGTGAGGTGACAGTGCAAACCACAGCACCACTGACCGTGCTTCCCCACTAGTTCATACTGTTTCATCAGAATCTATTATTTGCTGTTACTTTTAAATATTTATCCTACAGGACAAACGTAAAGATGCTGGATAAATTTAGGAACGGATCCGTTTTGAGTTTGGGTATTTTGCTGGTTTTTCCCTTCCTCATTAAGCTGGTTTTTACCCGATCTGGCAACCCTGGCTGATCTCCATAACTATTCAACTCTACACGTTTAAGCATTGCGCAACTGCTCTTACATATGCCTGGGCTAAAAACAACCCCGGGACATGTTTGTCATGGCAGATTCAGGTTGACGAAATGCCACCAAAATGCCAGCAAGTCCCAAAGGGTCTCAAAACACTTACTCAAACACATGGAGGGTATATATTACATATTTATATATATTTAAATGCTTGTTTCTTTCCTAAATCCCAGGCTGAGAAGAGCACTGGGTGAATGGGGAAAGATGATCTTCTTACTATTTTAATCAGAGCTGGTAAAGAGCTGAAGGGACAAGACTATTTTGAACGCTGAGGATTCCAGAGGCAGCGTGTGAAACACGGACAACGGTGGAACCAGAACACACTTCCCACACGACTCACACACTGAAGGTAAACCTTCACCAAACAGCAGCAGTCCCACGTTGTAAATGCTGCAGTGTGTGGACGCTCCTGCGCTTTCAGGCACGAATAACACCCAGACGGCTTGTCCGTGTCTTTCAGAGGCCTGTTTTAATCTGTACACTGTGTGTGTGTGTGTGTGTGTGTGTGACCCGACTGTACACTCTGACTGGACAAGTTTACAGCTCCCCTCATGTTTATATCGCTACTCGAGCTACAAACAAACAAACAAACAAACTCACTCAGTCAGTTATTTACTGCACTTGTTAACCGCTTTTTTTTTAACGTCAAAGAAAAACGCGTTAATGAAACCTTTAAGGCGTTTTCTGCTTACCTTTTGGATTCGTTTAAGCGCCATCTTATCACTGGTCGTGGTGGTTCAGCGGAGCTGCACTCCAAACCAAACCCGCCGCACCGACTAGCTGTTAGCGCGTTCAACTTTTGGCGGACTGTTGCTATGCTTACGAGAGTCTTACTGCATTGCTATCCTCACCCGTGTTCCGACCGGGTCTCCTTCCTTCGCTGTGATTGGCTCGTACCGTGCCGGGTTTTGATCTCCTATTGGCTAGGAGCTCAGACTCCAAGGCGTGTCGCCAATCGACGACGAGAGAAGTCTGACCTTCTAGCGAACCAGCGGGTTAGGCGGGATTTGTCAAAATACAGGTAGGAAACATAATCTCAGTGTGAACACTGAATATTAGCCTGTGCTGGAAGCTAAACTGACATTTAGCGAACCGTCAAGCTTTTATGTGTTTACGCGACTTTCGTGAAGTTACTCGACAGCGGAGTCAAAACGAGACGATGTATACAACACTCCGATTGAACATTTGATACGGCGAACAATCCGGATTATGTTAATTGTAATTTCTCAGGTGATGAGACGTCCTTTATGGGGAACAATCTTCCGCTTTTAATGACGCATAAAAGGACGATGTTAATGTTTTGCTGCCACCTGCCGCACGGGACAGGAACAGCACTGCGTTTATCTCGGATATTCATCAGATATAATATTAAGAAAATACTGTACCCACAAGAGCTGAGCGGCTTGTGGGATTATTCAGCACAAACAAGCTGAAGTGAATTCTTAAGACACAATTAAACTGCAAAATGTAAGGACATGGAATCCTGCTACAAATAAAACCTGAGATTTGCAGAAGTATCGCAACACAAAGGTCATTGTTATAGCAGCGTCTACGGGTTAGCTTAACTTCACTGTGCTTTTGGGAAACTGGGGAACTCAGTAAAGGTTTTTTTTTGTGAAACAGGCAGAAAATAACTGGTCATTGACAAAATTAGGTTGTAGAAAGTAACCCTAGTGCTAAGCAAAACAACAATAGCAGACTACACGATCTCTGTATATGTGCTGGCCCTGGTTTTGGAGCCTTGGTTGGCATCCAAACATGATCACTTCAACAAATTTGTGCTTTTAATTAGGAATGCTATGAAAGGTGATTAGGTTCACGAAAAAAAATGATTTACGTTAGTAATAAGATTTTGATTCTTATTAACACTGAAAGTAAGACGTTAATGTTAGCTTTTGTTAGCCTTAGCCTTTAGATAGCTAACTAGCATCTAGCGACAAGGGTGTTATCGCACTGATGTTAAACAAATCTAGTAATTGAATGATGCCCTGACTGTTATCTTTACAGGTAGTCTGTCTCCTTGCACTGTCGTCCTTATCAGAAGTTCAGAATGAACTAAAAGGAGCTCCCAAAACAAAACTGGTTTTCGAACAGATATAGCACAAGGTGGCTACAGCAGAAATACATCAGAAATAAGGTACAGTTTAAAATCAAACTCAAGAAAAAGGAATATGAGGACCAAGGAAAGAAGGGCCTCTGGCAATATGACAATATTTCACAATGGAGTAATACCAATTTCACCCTTCTCGACTAGGTCCTAGGCGACTGACTGACCAGGCCTTGGGTCGCAAAATTCCACTGATCCTGTTTCATTAAGTTTTATTTTTCAAATGATTTGCCTTGTTGCCAGCCAGCTATTTATTTCTTAGCTGTCAGAGCACTAGAATTCCACACAACAATGTTATGAATGTAACATTTTGTGGAATGCCCTCGTTGCCATAAACCCCACCACCCGACACAGGCCAGGGAGCTGTGCAGCCTGCAAATCCCCCCCGGGGAAAAATATTTCACCACCAGTATCTGCACCCTGGCCTGTGGACTAACTCAAACTTGTGGCTGAAGTGGCAAATACCAATGAATGATCTGTGCATTAGAATTCTTCATGTGCAGGAACCATTGAAGCAGGTCATGGTCCAAACAGAGTGAGAAGGGACTTCCCAGTAGGTCAAATTTAATGTTGAGAACCACCCAATTGATTGCCAGGCACTCTGTTTCGATTGTGCTGCACTTGCAGCTGATGTACAGCACGGAGTGCTCCTTCCCCTCCACCACCGGGGACAAAACAGCCTCCAGCCCTCTGTCCAGTAGGTATGTCTACAAAACAAAAGGGAGGGAAAAGTCAGGTGAATGCAATAGCTGGTCCAACCACAAAACTGCTTACATTGGCAGAAAGCCCATTCATACAGCTATGTCCACTGGCCAGATCTGGTGCCCCTGTTTTAGTGAGGTCAATCAGCAGGGTGGCAATGTCTTAAAAGTTAGGCATAATCCTTCTATAATAGCCAGCCACACCAAGGAACAACCACACCCCTTTGTGGTCTTTGGTCTCAGGCAGGCCACAATCACTGCTGCCTTGTCAATTTGGGGACACACCTGCCTATGACCCAAGTGAGAGCTCAGTTAACATACTTCCACCAGCCAGCCCAACTGCACACTTCTTTGGGTTCACTATGAGTGCCACTTGTCTCAAGGATTTCAGGACAGTCCCACTGCCACTACCAGTCATTACTGTAAATTATTATATCGTTTAAGTAGGCAGCGGCATATATGCACTGTGTGGGTGGAGGATTTGGTCCTGAGTTGTTGAAATGTCACTGGGGCAACTTGTGACCTCAAAGGGTCCTTGCCACTTTTGTTAGTAATTTAGAGCTCGGTATGGGTAGTTAAACAAGAACTTTATCTTCTAGTGCAAATTCCTGTAGCCAAGCCAGTAGCCCCTATTATGCAGCTGGGATTGTCGTTCTAGAGCCTATAGAAAATTGTCTTGGGTTAGGTGACTCAAAATGTGTAATTTTGCTCAAGACCATACTGAATTTCATTTTTACTAGACGAAGGTCCCCCTTCCAAATTTTCCATTTTAATGACATCTAGAATGTCACATGGTCTGCAGCCATACAACAACTCAAGCAGGGAGAACCTGATGGATGCTTGTGGGATCTCCCGTCCTATAAATAACAGAGGCCTGAGCCATTTATTCCAATTGTTTTTTAAATGTTTGATTAAACCATTTGACTAGTCTGTCTATCTGTAGATGATAAACATGGGTATGTATTGATTTAATCCCCAGTAATTTATATAGTTTGTGAAGTGTGCATGACATGCATGTAGTGCTCTGATCAATCAGGATTTCTTTCAAAATCCAGACTAGGGAAATAATGCAAAAGAGTGCCCCAACAACACTGCGCGCTGATGTGTTGGGCAGAGGCTCGGCTTCAAGGTATCGTGTTGCGTAGTCCACTAGGACAAATACAAAGCAATGCCCTCGTGCAGAATGATTTAATGGCCCTCAATTAGTGGTAGCGGGTGCAATGGCACTTTTGAACTGACATTCACAAAATGACACGCCCCACCTACGAACATTGCAGAAAATGCCTGGCCAATAAAAAAGGCCATAAGCTGGTTCAGTGTTTTATCCTATCCCAAATACACGGAGTTATGATCCACATGAAAGAGGAGTTCCCTACAACTCTTTGGTTTGAGTGTCCTGAGGCACTCAACAGAACCTACCTTCATAATGAAAAATACAGGAGGGATAGTGCAACTGGAGGCTGGAGCTTTTATTCTCACTTGATCAAAAGTGTGCTTCATAAGGTAATAATGTGATTGCTCTATCAGGAAACCCCCACGGGGAATCCTTGAAAAGAGTAGAGGGACAAAGCTCTCCCCACTGTCTAAATCCTCCTGATGTGGAGCTGACATAGATGATCTTCAACTTCCTAAATATGCTCAAAACTTTCCATGAATGCCTCGGGGTTGTCCTGCGACCCCATCTTGACTGGAGTGCCCTCTGGCTGGACCAGTCTCCAGATGATGTCATCCTATATTGAGCTACTGCCACCATTGGACTGCAGCTAACCTACACCATCCTGCCAGATTGGGTAAGATTTGTTGTGCTGGGTAGGCCTATATAGTAGTCTGTCACACCAGAAGCTATACAAACACTGAGATGTTTTTATATTATGATCAGGCTCTGACAGTTTTTTATTTTTCTTCACCTACCTCTGTGGCAGGTAGTTGGACATTCAATTCTTTTTGTCTGACATTCCTGTCTCCCTGGAGAAAGCTTTAGAAATACTAACAAATAAAAATATATACCCGATAGGAGAAATGTGTGATACAGAATAGAGACTTAAGCAAGATCAATTCAAATTACTTTGATAAATGACATTCATTAAAATTGGCTAATGTTGCTAAAACTACATTTGGCTGTATTAATATAGAGATGTACAGTTTAGGTGTATAATGTAGAATATAAAGCAAGTCAGTGTAACATTAACATGGTTTGGTTTGGTTTGTACATGATGATGTATGGGATATGAGATACAGTATAAGGTGAAGTGTAGTGATATCAAAAAAAGTATATAAGTATAGTAGAGCAATACAGCATACAATAGTGTATACCTGCGTCAAATAATAGTTGATCAGCATGTGGCAGGAGCATACTCTTTATTCCCTGCAGAAAACAATTATTTGCAATGCCATGACTGCACAATGATCTGTGTTAATTGTTATTCTTTTTGTGTACACAGGAAAAATAAAGTGAGACAATGTTGAGCTGCTGCAATATCTGGAAAGGTCAGATCATCTGTTCTTTCAGCACAAGAAGGACACCTTGCTACAGAAAACTGAAGTAGACAGAAGTGCTTTGCTTGGGTTCATGGGGCGCATGATGGCAGTGATGGAGGCTCAATCCTACGAATGATTGTACATCAACCACACTAAAATGTGGGTGGGAAGCAGCACCATAATGACTGCGGTGCAGAAATCCTGGACACAATCAAGTCTACCCCAAATGTTGGCTGATGGTCCTGTTTTCACTGCCAGTGATTAGTTAGAGTGGTGTTGACACAATTTGTTATTTAATCATTTAAGGCACAATCTACCATCAGACAGTTTTACCATATTAATAATGTTACCATGCAAGAGCTTCATGACAATTACAGTGAAATTGAATAAAGTAATGTTGTTATAGGCATTCATCAATAGGGAATTACTTATTATAAATCTTGTAAAATCCAACACAGTGTGATTTAAACATAGGAATGCATTCATAAAAAGTTTGTTATAATCAGTAGGCCTATAATAAAAGTTATTACCTAATAGTGCATGCACTTTACTAGTTTCTCTGAGCACTTCTTTTCTCTAGAAACATCCTATTCCAATTTCAGAGCCTATGCAAATTATTGGTGTTAATCAATATAATAATTAGTTAAAAATTAAAGATGTATACATATAGATATCAATTATGGCCCTTCAGGTTGTCACCAAAATGCTCATGGGGCATGGGCAGAATTAGAGTTGGACACACTTGTCTTCCTGTGCAATTTTCCCCCACTGCTCAGTAAGTGGTACTTTCCTCTTATTCTCCCCTTTGGTCATTTTCTCCTCAGCTATGTCTCCTTTAAGTATTCCACGTCTCCCCTAGTTTGGTTGAGTGGTTTTTCCCCTCACAATACCAAATCTGAGTCTGCTGAGTCTGCTAAGTTGGCTAGATTTCCACTAATACATAGTTCTAGCACTGGAGTCAGTTTCCCTTCACAAAATGGACCCCTCATTTCTTTCATTTTGAGTTGGAATTTCCCTCAGATTGTGTTTTTCACTGTAGGGATACACATCACTCTGTCGTCATCTGTGCCTCCTGACTGCAAAAACATAGCAGGAGACTACAATGATTCATACCACTCCTACCAGTTAGAAGTGTTGCTTGTAATTTGAAATCTGCACTGACTCAGCAAAAACTTGGTAAAATGATTCTCGGGAAAGATAATGTTTATTTTAATAAATAAATAAATAAATAAATAAAACATTTAGTACAAATTTCTGGATGACGTGATTTTGTTGAAGGTTTTGGCATGCATACATACATGCACAAGAAGAAACACCGTTACATACATAACTAGTGTTCAGCTAAAGATGGATCAATTATATACACCCATAGCTATCTTAGGCAAAATAATCTTTCCTAAAAGTGTAAGCCAGACTACTTCAAGCTGACTAAGGCTACAGTAACTCGGGTAAGCACTCTGTACAATTTTGGTGAGCAGAAAAGCATCTCAGAATGCACAACATGTCACATCACACCTGGAGGTGAATGAGCTAAAACAACACAAGACCACATCAGGTTCCACTTCCGTCTACAGGAATATATCCGTCTTCCGAATATAAAGCTGAGACTGCAGTGGGCACAGACTCACCAAAACTGGACAGTTGAAGACTGGAAAATGTAGCCTGGACTGACAAACCTTGATTTCTGACACAGGAAGTAGGGTCAGAATTTGGCACCAACAGCAGGAATCCATGGACCCTACCTTGCCTTGTGTCAACAGTCCAGGCTGGTGGAGGTAGTGTAATAGTTCGGGGAATGTTTCTTGACACACTTTGGGGCTGTTAATACCAATCAACTACCACTTGAATGTCACAGTCTACTTGTGTATTGTACTGGCTATATACATCCCTTCATGGCCACAATTTACCCATCTTCTACTGGCTATTTCCAGTATGATAATGCACCATGTCACACAGCAAAATCATCTCAAACAGGTTTCATGAAAATGACAAGAAATCCAACAATTATGGGATATGGTTGAACATGTGGAAGAATTGAGACTGTTTTGAGAGAAAAGGGGAGGCTCTACCCAGTATTAGTATATATTAAATAGTACAGTCCCTGACAAAAGTCTTGTCGCTTGTGTACAAATTGACCTCAAGTGCCGCTGAAATATATTTCTAATCAAGA
>JAQMCW010000037.1:17651334-17662452 GCA_030068335.1 Chrysichthys cranchii | reverse complement strand
TCTAATGTTTATCAGTACATTACAGAAAATAATGAACTTTATCACAATATGCTAATTTTTTGAGAAGGACCTGTAGTTGCCATTAGAAATACTCTGCATTAGGGCTGTGACTGACCATTATTTTGATAATTGATTTGTCTAATGATTCCCCCCCCCCCCCCTTATCTGCTTAGTTGGGTTATTTTAAAACTATACTTGTTACTGAAAAGAATATATTGAAAGGTTTCTTTTTATAATTTCCATCATCTAATTCTACTACAGAGCTCGTAATTGGGCTTAATTAAATAACAGGTCATTAACCACAATAGCACATTTCCGATAGTTATCAGATAATGTTATTGCATGAGGATCATCTCAACTGCGTATGTCAACCTTTGCCCCCCCCCCAAGGTCAGACCTCCAAATTAGAAAGGTGGCTGGATTCTGTATTTTTCCTGTGTGTAGTAGTGTCTAATCACTAGGCTGAGGGTCGCACCTGCATTTCAAGCCCTGATTTGTTCATTTCCAAGCAGTTTATAGTAAAGGACCCACTATGCATCTCCCTAAGTGAAACATTCTGAAGCTGAATTCATTTCATTGTTTGATTCCACCTACCCGTCAAATGATCAAAAATATTGGAACACACTTCTGGCCAGTGTTTCTTGTTTGCCCTGGTAGATTGCTCTGAATGTTTGCTCTTAGTTTTGAGCCCTGGGTTTTGCATGTGAAGACTGCATTTGTTGTTAAAAAGAATAAACCAACATGAAAACCAGAGAGCCGTCTATGGGAGAAAAGCAAGTCATTCTGAACCTGAGAAAAGAGAGGAAATTGACCAGAGCCATTGCACAAGCATTGGGCATAGTCCAGGAAAGGAAAGAAAACACTGGGACACAAACAACCAGGCATCGAACAGGTCAGCCAAAGAAAACAGCAGCAGTTGATGACAATGTGAGAACTGTGAAGAAAATCAACAGTCAGTGATACCAACAACCTCCAAAGGGCAGTGGTGAAGGCATCATAATCCACTGTTCCAAGAAAACTTAAAGAACAGAAATGTAGAGACCATACCATAAGATGAAATGTACTTGTAAGCAATAAGAATCAGAAAGTCAAAATGGAAATACTGAAATAAGCCACAAAAGTTTTGGAACCAAGATTAACCTGTACCAAAGTGAAAGGCCAGAATGTGGAGAAAGAAAGGATCTATTCTTGATCCAAGACATATGGGCTCATCAGTCAAGCCCGGTGGGGGTAGTGTCATGACTTGGGCTTGCATGACTGCTTCTGGAACTGGTTCTCTAATCTTTGTTGATGTAACTCATGATGGTAGCAGCAGAATGAATTCAGAAGTCGACAGGAACGTTCCATCTGGATGATAAAAGACATGTATTCAATGTAATTGGGAGGAACTTCATCATGCATCAAGAAAATGACCCAAAATGCACTGCTAACACAATTAAGGACTTCATCAGAGGCAAAAAATGGAAGGTTGTAGACTGGCAACGTCAATCACCAGACCTTAACCCAGTTGAGCATGGATTTCGCCTCCTGAAGAGGAGACTGTAGGCAGTAACCCTCCAAAACAAACAACACCTGTAAGAAGCTGCAATACAAGCCTAGAAATGCACCACAGAAAAAGAATGTAACAGTTCGATGTCATTAGTTTGCTGTCTCGATGCAGTTATTACAAGAGTAAGATATGCCACAAAATATTAAGTGTTAATTACTTTCATTTCATTTAGGACGGCCTGTTCCATTAGGTTTCCTCACCTAAAGCCTGAGTGGTCTTCTGCCAAAGGTGCTATGGCGTTTAACATGTCTAGATGTAAATAGCATTATTATGTAGTGCTTATCAAGATCACTGGCTCAAAAAACGGGGTTTAACTACTTGTTACTTGCTTAAGTAATTTATTCAAATGCCTTTGCTTGTGGCAACGCTACTGGCCAACACTGCTATAATGCCCATTCTTATCCACACAAATGCTTTAACGTAAAAATATTAATCATGAATAAAATGTGAAAACACAAAAGAAACATGATGTAAATGAGTTTTAAGTGCTGAAACATTCCTCTTGTAAGCCAGCCATTTATTTCAGATGTTAGCACAAGAGTGTGTTTTCTGATAGGGAAGGAAAGATTGATGAATATGCTCATAAATGTCTGATACAATAGGACAGCTTGACAGAATACTCGCTGGTTAATACGGTTCAACCTTGTACATTGCGCGTGTTTCTCACATTGTCTCCAAGTGAATGATTACAAATTAAGTTATTGCTCACATCAAAACCCAAGATGTGTCATGATTACAACACTGGAGTGTAATGTCATCTGTCTCTTTCTACATTCTCCAGCATTTTCCATTAGATTTTTTTTTTTCATTTGAATAAAGAGACATTGCACAGCTCTACACTGCATAGAGCTGATTGATTACTGATTGATTAGAATATTAATACTCAACTAACACAATATTACAGATGGAGATATTTGCTTTTCTTCAGTTAGTAAACTTGAAACTACGTGTCAGATTTGTTGTATGATTTTGTACATGTCAACATGTCCACCCATCATTGTTTGACTTGTCATATGTATGTGAAATATTCGATACAAGCAGGAGAGGGTGGATAAAGGTATCGAAACAGACGGCTCTAATCTGAGTGGTGTCAGTGCCAAGTGTGCATGGAATGATCTGAGCCGACCTCCTGAGGATGAGGACGACAGCCGCAGCATCTGCATTGGGTCACAGCCACGCAGGCTGTCCGAGAAAGGTGAGGAATGTGGAATTGTAATCCTCATATTCTAAGAAACGATAACCAAAATCATATTATACTGATCTGTGATTGTAATATACATAGTATAATTTATATTGTAATAATCTTTTATTGCTTCTAATGCATTACTTTTTTTTTTTTTTTTTTTTTTTTTGTATTTGACTAAATGGTATCAGACTTTCAAGAATATTAACAGAATTGTCTGTATTTCATATACAGATACCGAACAGATCAGGGAAGCCTTGAGGAAGGGACTGGAGATTAACAGCAAGTCAGTCTTACCCCCCATTAACAGTCAGAGACCTCATCAAGACCGGTCACTGTAAGCAACTTTGGAATTTTAACACTGAATTTTGAGAAATTTTAAGTTGTGAGAGGTGTGGACGAGGGGGCAAGATTGCCTACATGTTCCCTCCGTGAAGATATCCGTCTGATATAAAGGAAAGAAGTTGGTCTTGGGATAACCTGGTGGATGTACCACGTTCATTTTGATTTCCACTTCTTGATTTCTGCAGAGTAAAACTGATGCGAGACTATGCCCAGATATGATGTTCTGAAGACATATCTGTACAATTTGAGTATCAAGACATTTATTCTAAGT
Organism: Chrysichthys cranchii; assembly: GCA_030068335.1. Taxonomy (NCBI): domain Eukaryota; kingdom Metazoa; phylum Chordata; class Actinopteri; order Siluriformes; family Claroteidae; genus Chrysichthys; species Chrysichthys cranchii. Next base: position 17,659,104 of record JAQMCW010000037.1, on the reverse strand, counting down.
GTAATTTTATATTATTCAAATATTTTCAGTGCAAAATATCTTTTGTAAACTACAATTCATTACTGTATTCACTAAATTGTGCCCTGAAATTGGGGTTCACTTATTTTAAATTGTTTTTTATACTATTTTAATTTCAATGGCTAGTCATTGCTCATTAGTAGATGTTTCTGATGGCACTTGTTTAATAAAATGTTTGCGGTTGCTATAACCTATAACTAGCCAGTTAGATATAGAACAAATTTCAAACCAAACATTTGATCATAAATCTGCTCCAGTGCTGTTAAAATGAGGTACCTCACTGCGTGCTAGTGTCAGAATGAGCAAACTTTTGTCTCGTAGCCATTGCTGTTTAATGGCCAATGTAAATGATGCTCATTCTCATGTGAATTAAAATCCTTGTATTATGAATAATGGGCTACTTGGTAACATGGCTGCTGGCGTTTACATTTTGATTTAAGCTAACCAGTGTAATACAAGTTCAAACCTGTTCCTTCCAGAAATTGCTGCTGCTTGAGAAATTCTTTGTAAATTTACAGCAGTGTTAGTCAGCTGTCATCATATGTCAGAAAAAATATTAATATTTCTGCCAAAAAGACTTATTAGAGAAGCTGCAAAGATGCCTCCAGGTGTGTTTATAGCTTTGCTCAGAAACGCATTTGCCTTCGAGTAAAACATCAATTTTAGTATCCATACACAATGGAGCATATGATTATATGGTTTGTTTGTCAATTTAATATCTAGGGGTTTTTTTTGTGGTGCTGCCCTAGCTACAATTCCTTGCTAATAATACCTAAGCTTATGTTCAAGTTTCTTAAAGTTTCAAAGACAAAATATTTGATTATCATTGATGATGATTAGTCTGTTGTCATTTAAATTGGTCAGATTTGTTTATTTTAAAATGTGTTGCTTTCATTGAGACACATAATGTAGATTAGCTAGTTTACAAAAATGGAGATTGCACTAGCCAGTGAAGCAGACTACCATGACATTTGTAGTCAGTGCCAGCTGGTTGATGTCAGAATCCTTGTTCTTGTTGAATTTTGTTACTATATCCTAACTTGCGCTTTAGTTAACATATGATGAAGGGAATTGTTTTCAGAAAGTGAATTGTCTTTGTGCCGTCTTTGCCCAACCAACCACTACACCTGGTATGCAGTGCGTAGGCTATTATTATTCATTTTATACAAGTCATTTTACCTACAGTAGTGCTATAGTGTCCAGAAAGAGGTGAAATTAATGTTCGCCCTTCTTTGTCTTAGAAAACATTGAACAATGCTGGGTACACAGAAATACCTGATCATTTGTAAGTTACAGTCAGGTCCATGAGTAACTGGACAGTAATTTTTCTCCCTGCCTCTGTACACCATTCAGAATGGATTTTGAATTGAAGCCGTGTGAATGAAGGTGCAGACTTGCAGCTTTTAATCAATAGGTTTAACAAAAACATTGCATTAACAGTTTAGGAATTACAGCATTATTTTTTTTACACAGTCTCTTCATTTTCACGTAATTTATCATAAATAATTGGACAATCGACTGCTAAGCAGTTTCATGGCCATAAGCGACCAGTTTTCTTGTTGTTTCATTACAAATGAAGATGAGAGATAAAAGACCTGGAGTTGATTCCAAGTGTTGATTTTACATTTGGCATCTGTTCGTGGGAACTCTGAATATGTAGTCCAAATAGGTGTTGATGCAAGTAAAGGAGGCCATTGTTAGGTGAAAGAAGCAAAACAGAACTATCAGAGGAATAGTACGATCTTCATAAGTGGACAAATCAACAATTTGGTACATTCTTAAAGAGAAGGAATGCACTGGCAAGCTTCACAACACCAAAAAGCATGGATGTCCACAGAAGACAAATGATGGATGATCATAAAATTCTTTCCTTGTTGATGCTTTCATGAATGTAAATACAGAGGGTTTCTCTCAAGATGCAAACAGATGAAATCAAGATTAACTTGATAGTACCACAATGATGGGAAGAGAAGATCATCCGCCTTTTTGTAACTTTGTTTCTGCTATTTGGCCAGGTATCTCTTGCAAAAGAGATCTGTGATCTCAATGGGACAAACCTGGTTAAATAAAGGCAATAAATAAATACAGCCTACTACATGTTATGGCACAGGCATGTATGCCTGCAAATGGAACTGGGACACTGCTGTTTATTGGTGATGTGACTACTGATGGAAGTAGCAGAATATAATCTGAGGTGTATAGAGGTATTTTCTGTCTAGATTCCATCAAATGCTGCTAGACTGAGAAGATGGCCCTTCATAGTAAAGATGGATAATGACCTAAAACATAACCATGAGAGCAACCTAAGAGCTTCTTAAGGCAGTGAAATAGGAAGGTCTAATGAGTCGGTCTACCCAAATGAGCATTCTTTACATTTACTAATGAGAAAAATGGAGGCAGAAAGACCTATAAACAAGCAGCAAACGAAAGCTGCTGCAGTAAAGGCCTGACAAATGATCTCGATGGGGGGGGAGAAAAAAGTCAGCGTTTGGTCACTTTCATGGGTTCCAGACTTCAGGCAGTCATTGACTGCAAAGGATTGGCATACAAGTATTACAAAAATAAGCCTTATATTTAGCTTTAATTTGTCCAGGTGCTTTTGATCTGTGAAAATGCAGGGACTGTGTAAAAATGGCTGTAATTCCTAAACGGTTAATGCAGTATTTTTGTTAAACCTCTTGAATTAAAGCTGAATGTCTTGATTCACATTTTGATTCCTTCATTTCATATAGATCGTGGTGGTATACATAGGCAAAACTATGAGAATTGTATCATTGTCCAAATAATTATAGACCCATCTGTAAACATCTACGCAGTTTAAATGAATTCGAGTTTGGAGCATCTTTTGATTGGAGTATGATTTTTAGGACTGGGAGAATAGCTGCATGGTAGAAAAGTTATTTGTGAGCGGTTTTATAAAATTGTGTTTAGTGTAGTACTAGCAGGGTTTGTCTGAGCATTCACTTCTTCTTGTCACTGCAAATGCTGTGATGAGTAGTTCTTTAAACCTTTCCTAATAATAGCTGGGTTTTTTTCTGGGTGTTCATGCTCCTCGTGGTTAGCTGAGGTGTTTGACAGTCTATTCTCATCTCATTGATCTCAATGCAGTTGTGCTCCGTTCAGCTTGGCACAACAGGGGGTTGGGGTAATCTTAGCTTTCTATTGTGTTCTGCTCATCCTGTCCTGCTCACCTTGCCCCCTGGTCATAAGCAGAGGCTCTGCAATGTCTTCCTTTAGCCATGCTAAGCATACACATACTGCAGCAGAGTGTGCATATGCTTGGCTGTTAAAAACCAAAGTAGTTAAAACGAATATTTTTCGCAGGAACTGCGAAACTGGCAATCTAACACATAGTTCGTAAGGATGTTTTAGCATCTTTAATGCATATATACAGTATATATAATACTCTGTTGGGGAGGTGGGATATGTAAGATTTGCAATCTTTGCAGAAAGAATAATCAAAAAATAGATAAAGTTTAGTAGATTTTGAAATAAATCAAAACTGACTCAAGTGCTCAGTGCCTGATGGCAAAAAGAAAATTTAGGTGAAGGTATCTATACAAGCATCAAAGACCCACCAGTAGGTACAGTTGTTTCCCTTTAACATGAATTCAGAAAGCTTTATCTTTTTCACTGACTGACCTGATGTGACGCCAGCAATCAGATCTTAAATATCATAATGATGTTGCGACGGTGCTAAAAGCATTTCTTTCCCTGGAAAAAAAATGGTGGGAATGGTAGTCTCTGTTCTTAGTGGCTTAAAAATGGAAATTGATTTTCCCCTTGACAGTAATGGTAAATGCATTAATTTCTCTTCGCTGTGGTACAAATTTACCCCTAATTTCTCTTTAGACAATCAGTCGGACATTTGCAGAGCAAGCAGAACTCAAGGTAAGGGCCAACAAATAGATAAAGTGGGGAACAAAATGCACTCCTAAACAAAATGTTCCCTATTAGAGTTTTTCACTAATAAGTGGTGCTCTTTTCAGAAACTGCAAGTTACATTTTGCTTTGGAAAATGAAGTTAGACCCAACGTAGGTGGTTTATGTGGCACAGTATGTACTGTAGATTTGTCAGTTGCAATGATTATATAAACAAAATATTTTCAGTGTCCAAGGGGCAGTTCTGTAGCAAGGCAGTGGTTCCCTGTGATATGCTTAACCTAAATCTGAATAATTAAACTCCACTCCATTAAACTGCTCTAAGGACTATGTCTAAATATGTATACAACTTTTTATTTAACCTGAAAAGAACCGTGATCTTAGAGTTGTCTTGAAGTAACCTTGAATTTATAATGAGATTAAAACTGGTTACACAAACTTGATTGCTACTAATGTGGGGCCAGATATACAGCTAACATTTAATAATCTGGTAATTACATATGTATGTATTGGCATGCCGGCAGTTGATTTGACTTGCTTCCGTTCGAATGTGTGAGTAGTAATCAGTTTATCTTATTATGAGTAAACGGAAAAAAGGAAACTGTTGCTTTATGTCTAGGGATCTTTAGAGCAGTCTATCTTTGTCACAGCAGAAGACCGGAGCAAATTAAATATGCAAAATTATTCATTCCTTCTCCCTTCATCTCTCTTCCTCTCTCTGCTGTGCCCCTGCTCACGCCCCACCCTCCATTCTCATCAGAAGCCGTAAGGACAGTCTGGAAAGTGAGAGCTCATCTGCTATTGTTCCTCATGAGCTGGTGAGGACGCGACAGCTGGAGAGTGTGCACCTCAAGTTCAATCAGGAGTCTGGAACTCTGCTCCCACTGTGCCTTAGGTGATGTACAGACTTTCCAGTCTCTCTTGCATGCATCTTTTCGTTCCAGTCTCACACAAACACGGGCCTGCTACATATAGAGTGCACAATAGTACTTCATTGCAGAATGGTACAGTACATTTGGGCCCTTCCTCATCAACTTGGCAGTGGCTGTTGTGTAGGGAAACGCACTTATTATGCACTACTTTATTTACCATCCTGATATTGTGAGAAGAGATTTTCCTTTACCCCTACAGTGCTATTCTAAAAATAGCATACCTGTTAACATGTTGCTGGTGTCCTTAGCCAGTAAATCTTTTAGGCTGGTTCCAGCAAGCCCAAATGTTGGCATCGAAAGGTTTTTGTGTGAGATCTGAGTTTGAAGTGTAGTCTCCTTTTGTTTAGATGAGCTCAAAGTCCATGTTTTTGCTTAAGCCTGAAGAGACGTTCCCTGAGAAATTCATCTCTGTGGCAATCAAGACACAAGTGGCTGTCATTACTAAATGAGATTTTTCTCTCTTCTCCGTCTTCCGTAGAGGTCGCCTCCTTCATGGGAGGCACTTCACATATAAAAGTATCAATGGTGACACGGCAATCACTTTTGTATCCACTGGGGTGGAGGGTGCCTTTGCGACAGAAGAGCACCCCTACGCTGCTCATGGGCCATGGCTACAGGTAAAGAATATCCAGTACTTCGGTACGTGTACAAATGGTGTACCAGCTGAACAGGTATAACCATGCACGCTTCCTTTGTTTAGATCCTTCTCACTGAAGAGTTTGTGGAGCACATGCTAGGTGACCTTCAGGGTCTGAGTATTCGTGATGAGGTAGGTAGGCAAAGAATGCGTAATGGCTTGTTTTAAAAGAAATTTCTGACCCAGTGTTCTTAAAGACATCCCTATTTTTCAGTCCAAGCTACCAAAGGAATACAGCTGGCCTGATCAGAAGCTGAAGATTTCTATCCTGCCAGATACAGTGTTTGATAGCCCACTGCAATAAGGCCGAGAAGCTGTGTCATCCCCCACATCTCCAGAGAAGTGCTGAGCCGCAGGGGCTCCATAGAGACTCTTGCTTATGCACAGTTGGAGGAAATGGACACGTAGACACTTGACTCCCTCTAAGACAGCTGTTGGCACAAGACACTGAATATGCCTTTTTCCGCCAAGTATTAATTCCATCATAGCATTTACCCTTCAAAGGTTTCTGTTGAATGGATTTTTTCCAAATACTCTCATATCCTTCATTTTAAAAAGACTACCTGTGTGCCTGTATATAGAAGGTTTTTTTGAATACTTTTTTGAATATTTCAGATGGTTGTACTGTAAAAGGGCTTTCTGTGCAGCAGTCTGTGGTGTGTGTTAACTCAGACTGATATTTGCATTAGGTTGAAGAATGACTTGCCTAAATCTAAACAATACCTATTGATTTTATGGGAGAACAAACCGAGAACAGCTAATACAGTTTGATTTTTATTATTTTTTTATAGAGTCAGAAAAATATAATTTTGCATAAGCGGATGGATGAAACTATGTTTACACATTTCAAGGGTCGGGCATAGCAAATTCATTGCCCTGCCAAATATCCCTTTTATAACTTTTATAACTGCTTTTTGTGCCACAAGGAAGTAATGATGTAAATCTTTAAAGTTGCTTTAAAAAAGAAAAAGAAAGAAAGCATTATCTTAAATGTTCGTGTTGTATGCAAAAATATTGATTATGCCAAAGGTGTATTTCCTCAAAACTCTAATAATTTCTAGTGTTGAAAAGGTACACTGCCAATCTAAACATGATGAATTCATCTTGTTGATTATTAGACATTGCTTCATTATTCAAAAACGTCCATATTCATCACCAGGTCTTGCTAAGAAATGTTTCCTGGCAAGTAAACTTTTTACCAGCAAAACTACAACAAACTGCTTCTCATGAAGCTGTACTTAATCTACCTTTTAAATCATGAGTTACTGAAGTGTTTAAATTGCTCTTGAATTAAATACACTAGTGCCTGTTTAAAACTGTGATCAACACTATCTGGCAATGTAAATTGCTAATATGAACCAAAGCCAGTATTTAATTTGCATTCTCATGTATTGGATGTAGGAGATCAAAAGCCCATTTAATTATGATGGTTTTCCCCTTGATTTCTTTAACTATTTAAAGTGCAGTGATTTAACATTTCCACTCATCTGTCCTGTTGCGTTCCAATTTATTTTATGGATGTAAGCTAAAAGGTGTTTGTGGGGACAGGAGTATGTTCACAAACTGCATTAGTGGTTTTTTTTGTTTGTTTTTTGTTTTGTTTTTTAAGCATTTTCTTTTACCTGGAATGCAAACTAAACCATGAATTCTTCCTTTTTCTTTTTTCTTTTTTCTTTCTTTTTTTTTTTTTTTTTTAACAGTGATGTGTTCATTTAGTGTATTGTCTTTTTATATTCTTTCAAATCACTAAACTGCTTGTTTTTTCTTACCATTAAAGTACATTAAAGTTTATTTACATAAATATTGTATATTGGCATTTCAAACTATGAAAGGCACCATTTAGGTGTGGTGTAAAAAAATGTTTTTGGAATATCTGTGTGTGCTTAAAAACCCCAAATAAGTGCTAAGATGATGTGCTAGCTATCAAGCACACATTTGTATGCCAGACCTTTCCTTATTTTCCTTATTCTCTAGGAGGATCATGAACTCGCAACTTGTGATTTCTTTGTAACCAATCTAGGTTTCAGCGCACATGTGGTTTTCCTAGCAGATGAATGCAGTCATGTGCTGCCAGGCAAGATCGTAATACAGTACTACACAAATTACTTTATGTAGGGGAGATCAAAGAAATGTTCAGGATTAATGATCTCTAATAGGTTGCAAAGCAGTTGGAGTGCAGAATATTGTTTGTGTGTTTATGTATGTACAGTGCATTCAGAAAGTGTTCAGACCCCTTTCAATTTTTCACCATTTGTAATGTTGCAGCCTTATGCTAAAATCAATCAAATTAATTTTTTTCCT
>JAQMCW010000037.1:17612576-17631139 GCA_030068335.1 Chrysichthys cranchii | reverse complement strand
TATCGTAACAACCAACGATTTATACAGGAAAATCATGAAGATTAACAAGGTTGCCCAAACTTTCGCATCCCACTGTAGATAGATGGATAGTGTGTGTATGGATTAGGAACAGCTGTACAGTTGCATATTCATGCAGTTATCCAATCAGATATCTAAATATGGAATTAACACATTGCAAAAAAATCATGCTGTCTAGCTGGTCCAGTTTCAATGTGTCTGTGCCCATGATTGCCTCAGATTTCTGTTCTTGGCTGGTTCTTCACAGAATGTGGTCTTCTGCTTTTCTGCTCACCATGGTTGTAAAGAGTGATTATTTTAGTTACTCGAGACGTCCTGGCAACTTAAACTCCTCTGATCTCTCACACCAATAAAGTGTTTCAGTCTGCAGACCTGCTGCACACAGGATGGGCTTTTTTGTCACAATTCTGTATAAAATCTAAAAAGACTGCTCTGTGTGAAATTCCCAGGAGAATAGTCGTTTCTGAAATATTCAAACCAGCCTATCTGATTCCAACCACCGTGCCAGGTTAAAGTAACAAGAGTCCACATTTTCTCCCATTCTCATGTTTTGATGTGAACATGATATGAATTGCTTGACCTGTAGCTGCATGATTTTATCCATTGTTCTACTGCCACATGACTGGATAATGCATGAATGAGCAGGTTTACAGGTGTTCCTATTAAAGTGGATGGCGAATGTATGTTTTCTGCTCAAAAGTTTTCAGTTTTTAATTCTCGTGCGGAAGTCATAAAATAAAGCTCATGGACAAAATTAGTTAAAATAAAACTTGGTTGCCTAATACTTTGGCACGGTACTGTAAATGGTTGCCTTGTTACAGCCTTTTGTGTATGCTGTGTGCAGGATAAGGTTGAGCAGCTGAAACAAGAGGTGCGCCTGCAATATCAGAAAATGCAACAGCTCCTGGAGGAGGACCTAAGGAAGGCTCTGAACGTGCTGGAGAAGTCACGATCAAAGTTCTGTCAGGAAAACTCCAGACAGGTCCTGCAGCTCAATGAACGGCGCCAGGAGGCCAAAAAGTTGCTCAGCTCTGTCCAGGTCATGTTTGACAAAGCAGAGAATATCAACTTCATGAAGGTGAGGCATGTTTCTTTTCTATCCCCCCAGCCCCCAGCTCCTTTTTGTTCTTTATCTGTCTCTCTAGCTTGCTCTGTGCTGTAAATCTCCCCCGCAGACGCCAACGCCCACATGCTCACATTCACTCACATAAATGCACAGTGTGAATGTGGCCCTACCTGTGATAAATTCTTCAGTGCAGTGTGTGTAGAGAGCTTCCAGATTTTTCCATGCTCACACACAATGAGGCAAAAGCAAAACAGCTTACAGACAATTTTCCTTTAAGGTTTCTTTGTTTCTTTCTGCTTCCAGAACACAAAACCTGTAAAAATCCTCCTGGATAGGTAAGATATTCACTAGATAATACATTTTAAAATGCCAAGACTTGTGTGTTTAAAACATGATGCTAACTAAGTGTTTGAATGCTTTCTCTTCCCAGATCTCAGACATCTATAGACAGTGCACTACCTCCCTACAATGCAGGTCACCTTAACTCTAAAGTCTTTCTCGCTGAGATTTCTAAAAAGGAGAAGAACCTACGCAAAATGCTGGAAGGTATATCGCTGCTGCAAGTCAGCTTTTGTAGAAATCCCTTTGAGCTGTGAGTTCTGTTCTGATCTTGTGTGTCCTGTGTCCAGCACCCTTCGCCGCCCCTGCACACTTTTTCCAGAGTGTTCCTGTCTACCAGTGCCGAGTGAGCAGCTCAGGAGCAGAAAAGCGCAAGCATTCGACTGCGTTTCCTGAGAGCAGCTCGAACTTCATGGAATCCTCGTCAGGACCCGTGAACAAGCAGCAGTTCCTGGCTCCAAGTACCAGCTCCGACGAAGGACCATCTGTGGCCTCCTGCAGCTCTGCAAGACACATTGTGAGCCTCAACAGCAGCGGTGCAGAAGTGAGCGATGCTCAGCCTGTCCATCATTCCAGCTCAGTGTTCAGCCCCGCCCACTACCCTAACGCTGGCTCCACCCAGCAGGCTATGCTGCCACAGTACAATGGCCGTAAGATCCTCATGTGTACGGTGGACAACTGCTACTGCTCCAGCATGCCCTCAGTGTCCGGACACCATGGCCACCCCTCTTACCCCCGCTCATCCTCTTTCGCCTGGGCACAGGAGTTCTCGCACCCAATGCCCCCCCCAGCTCCCTCCATGTCCCAGCCAATGCAGAACATCTCAGTGCGCAGCAACTGGATTGGCACCTCACAAAGCCACAGGCACCCTGACTTCTACAGCCTCTATGGAGAACCTTCTACTAAGCACTATGTCACAAGTTAACCATGTTTTTTCCATTCCTGCGTTCTTTCTCTTGCTTCCTTTTCCTTTTGCTTTCTCTCTTTATTTTGCCTCAACTAAAACAACCAGTACAGTACATTCAAATGGCACTTTGTCTCATTTTATATTAGTCGAGGTAAGCCTCGTAGACCTCACAACCACATATCTTCCTTCTCAAGTCTATAAAATCCCTGTCTGCCAGTGTGCAGTATTTAAAAAAAATAATTTGTAGCTGTGCTTTTAAAATTGAAAACATGCCTGGGATAATTGCAGATGTTGCTGACCCGGAGCAGATAATGTTAGGCTTCAAGCCCTTCCTCTAGCCCATCTTCCAGCCTTTAGGGTGTCTGGGGAGGAGGAGGAGGCTTCTTTGTATCATAAATTTGGTCTGTTATTCTGTTATTATGTAACTGGGAGAAAGAGCTCATTTACTGCATCTATATGATGCCTAAACGCCATTTTATTTCTGTTAACAGAAATGGTTGGGAGGGAAAGGGTTGCTGGTTATTATAGGATGGATGAAATAAAAAGATTTAGAATGCAGATTTCATTACTCACTTCAACCACACTATTACTGTGTGGCTGGTTGCCCAAGGACTAAACCATGTGTAACGTGGGGTGAGCTGGGACTGAGCTCTTATGTAAATGCCTAAAAGGTGACAGGATCTAGTATCATGTTTACAATTGCATATTACGTTTTTTTTTTTTTTTTAAACAATTAGTCTGGTAGTAGAAAAATGTGTCTTAATTCTGCGTAGGAAGAATCGCCCTGAATGAATCAAACAGCATAATTTCAAACCCAAATACCATTTATAATCCTGGATGTCTTCAGGAACACCACACAGATGATCCGTGTGTCTTTCTTAGAGGTCTCTGAAACTTGATTGTTACTGCACCTAAACAGATCTTTCCTGGATTCTGTTTTCTGTCGAGTATGGTAACTTCCTGAATGAAAGCACATGAAAAGGCATGTTCACGATGATCAGCAAACATGCTCAATGTTCAATTGTAGATCAGTTATTTAGATGTGGTATCCTTCCTCTTTACAAACGTTATCAGCTGCAGTGGAACCCAGTGGGTTTGTGTGATTGTCAGGAACATGCTGAAAATCTGTTGACTTCCTGTTTGGGACTTTAAGCAGTCCAAAAAGATTTTCCCATGAACTTCATGGGTCTAGACCGAGCCTGAATCGAAAACAGTTATTGACGTTTTCCATATATTTTTTACAAGAATACAATGGACTACTGAACCTCTATAATTTGCTTCATTGTGCTTCAAAAGAGTATTAAATGGTTTATTGTATTACTTGGTTTTAAAACACATACAGTACAGTCTTTTTGTACATATTTTGTGCAACACAAAAAGTGTGGCTCTAACCTAAAAAAAATAAAATAAAATAAAAAAATAAACTGCAGTTAATGGAGCCAGATTTGGGTGTTTTTCATGGGTCTGATGTCAAATCTCAAAAATTGATCCTTTTATATAAAATGATGGAATCAATAAGTGCACACACACACACACACACACAGGATTTTGAAGTCATCGTGTACAGCTTGATCTCAGCTTGAACCATTTGTGGGTTTTAAAATGTCACATTTGAGTAACAGATTTTGGCTCAGTGTATTTATTTTTTATATATATATATATATATATACACACACACACACACACACACACACACACACACCTTGGACAAAAATAGTTAATGTATCATATATTAAATATCACAAACAGTATGTTTCTCTTGGCTTAATAACAGCTCCAGTATTATTTGGTAAGGATATCACTGGTGTCTTGAGAGCCTACAAGTTCCTTTGAATTTTATCTCACTCTTCTACAGATTTGGGCGTGCAATTTCAGCTAGAGATCATGAGAACCTATTTTAGTGTTTCTCTTGCTGTTCCAAATAATCCCACAAATTTGCAGAGGGATCCTAGTGTTCTGTCATGCTCGTTGAACATGTGACACAGATTTGGCCCTGTGCCTTCTACACTTATCATCCTGGAACGTGGGAGTGTCAGTGTTGTTCTGCTGGACATAGCACAAAATGCAGCCTTAGCGTCTGGACAACAAACGGACGCTCTGCTTTTATGTTAGTTACATTCATCCAGGTGCTCAGTTTATTGACATTGTATAAAAAGGCACTGATGTTGGTGGATGTGACTAATTTTGTTGGGGGAGTTTAAATACTTGTAATAATACTGCATTGACAGCTGATTGTTTTTGTTAACTGTCCTATAACCCTGTTTTGTATCTTCCTTAAGAATGCTCTTTCAGAAAAGTGCCTTTATCTGTCTAACTGCACTTTAAACTCACTTTAGTCTAAGTTTAATCTTGAGGCATTTCCCTGATTACAACACTATGCTTTCTGTGCTCATAGGTCTACTTATATGAACCCTTTTTAAATAGGCAGTGAACAGTTTATCGGCAAAAAGAAGAATCATTTCATGCAGTCACTAAATTGTGCATTTTAGGGACGATGGGTTGTCTATACCGACAGAAGAGGAAATTATATACAACAAATCGTAGTCAGTAGGTGATCTCTCCAAAGCCTTGAATCATTACGGCAGGTTTGGAGGGTTATGTTTGAGAAACAGTTAATCATTTGTCAGGCAGTTTAATCATTTGTTTATGGCTTTGAGAATATATAGTTACTGTTTGTTGAGCTTTATGAGGTGTGACTAGAATATCTGGCCTTCCTGTAAAAAAAACCCAAAAAAACTGCACAGCTCTTGCTCGACATCATACCTACAACATACTGGATATCAGTAGAACCACTTGCCTCAAGACACAAAATGCACCACAGTAATGGCAATGGGTCATCTCAAATCCCCCAGACCTGTAATAGCTCTCCTGTGCTGTGAGTTTTGGAAGTGGCGATTGCCTCGAGATGCGTCGTGTCGTGGAACACAGCCCTGTTACGGCATGGTGGAATTTTGGGGGTGGGAGAGAGGCAGCACTAGGAGGATGGAGAAGGGAGGAGAAAGGGAAAGTCATCAGTCTCCAAGAGAAGCTCATCATTTATTTATGGAGTGTAACGTTCCTGCCCTTCTCCTCCCACTGCCCTTCACATCCACACTCATTACACACACACACACACACACACACACACACACACACACACACACAGAGAGCACCACCAACGCATTGTGACCAATTAGAGATGTGAACAAAATTCCTCTTTTTTTCTTTTTGTCTCCTCTCTGTTTGCTGTGCTTGGACACGCCATATGCTCTAAGTATTCCACAATGGGTTTGTTTTTCATAGCTCCACTGTCCCATGATGCTAATCGTGCTGGCTGCTCAAGCAGACCGACTACAGCCCGTGGGAGGACTCTGGCCTCCAGAAGGATTGATTGCAAAACACAGCCGAGGGTCTTCTTTGCATGTGATAGCTGGTCATATTTCACAAGGTCTGGAGAGAACAGATAATGTCCATCAGGACCCCTAAAACCGCTCCTACCCTGAATCCCGATTTTTTTTTTCATTCCAAGTTTGGGTGTAGACGTAGGGTGTTATCGAGAGCATGAGAGAAAGCTACAGGAGGAAAGAGAAATGTGTAAATGTGCTGGTAGAACAGCTGCAAGGCCTTTTGCTCTGTTTCTGCCATCACAGGCAGCGGATGTCTCGTTGCTGTCCGGTGCACTGGAGCCCAAATTTACACAATAGGCAAGTCCTTCTTCAGTGTTCTAGTCCTGCTCTGGGCTGGATGAAGTGTCACATGTGACAGCTGATCAGATTAAAGAGAATTCGCTATGAGCTCTCCCCTCCTTTAACATGCATTATTAAACCATGCCTGCAACTGTATGCAACCTTCTTTACCGACTCAGATAGCTGTTTGGGGGGAGGGCTATTGTTTTTTAATGGTAGCTCTCTGGAAGGATATATATCCTTCCAAGTATGCTACACAGTAGTTCAAGATTTGTTGGTTATCTGATGGATGTGTGTGTGATTGGAAGACGACAGGCTGTGGTGCATATGGTGTAGGCTGACATTGACATTTCCTTGCGTTTTCTTTGCCACTGAGTATTCGCACAATGCATATGGTAGACAGGGACGTTGATATACGATTATTATTTGTTTCACTGGATTTGTGAATGTGAAGAGTTTACAGTTCTCTCCGGAGAATCCAGAAAGACCACTTTGATTTTATACACATTCCACCACAACTGTCTCATATTCCCTATGACACATCTTTTTTCAGTCATAGCTCAGGCACCATCTTTGTTGAATAATGTGCCTGAACCCAAAGAGTTCCAGTCATGTATAAAAAAATATGACTAAGTGGCAAAACCACCTGTTGTTTCCATTCCTATCACTCCCCTCTTACCCCTAAAGTCTATTATTTAGTTATTCAGTAACTATTATTTACTAACTGCAATGAATTATTCAGTAACTACACTTATGAAAGAAATGTCATTACAATAGTGAAGTCTGAATTTGATGACTGGTCCTGTGAGTTTAAATGGATAAAAACAATCTTTTGATGCTTTCTACAGGAACGTATGAATCCCCAGAAGAGTTCGCATGGAAACAGCCTGACAGAGACATGGCCAAAGGCACTCTCTTCTTAGAACAACCAAAAACCAAGAGCGCTATGCTGCTAGCATACTGGCTAAAGCCTTCCTTTTCTGTTCTCTCTCCTTACTGCCTCGGTGTAAGTAAGCAAAGAGGAACAAAAACGTGCAAACACACCCACGCGTCTCAGTTCTAACATGGTGTCAGCCCCTTACATGTCCAGTAATATATTTACCATGCAGAATTATCATTTTTGCCATCCAGCACAATATGACTCCGATCTCTAAATCCAGACAGGATAATCCAAAATCCCTGTTAAGCCCTTGAGATAGGAAACTGCAGGGGCATGTGGGTAATTTCTTGGGCATGGGAGCTGTGCTCCTGACTTCTAAGAAAACAGGGTGGTAAAAGTGGGACAGTCCAATTGGAGTTCATAACCCCTGTGATGGATTCCAGTCCTTTGTAAGAACATTCGAGGGGGGGGGAGTGTTTGTCTCTTTTCAAATGTATTTATCATTAAACTTTAATAAAGGTCATTCATCTGAGTTAACTTTAGATTCAGTTTAATGTCAGATTAACTCAGATCAATTTTGGAAACAACAGTACCCATAAAGCTAGACTTTTTGCCCCCCCCCCCAACATCATCACCACCATAACATATTTTTGTATTTCATCTGATCACTGTACTCTGTTCACTACAACCAGGGTGTTTCTGATTAATCTGTACTATTGCATGAATAGTTCAATAGGACCATTACTACACACGTAATGAGCAGTGTTGTACCTTCTGCAGTCGTAACACTCACAGATAACACTGCACCTTTGTTTTAAAGGTGGAGAATCATTATACCAAATCCCCAGACCTCTACGTTAATAATTTTGGAGGGTGGTGAGAACGGCTCAGGTAACAAACAGGGCAGCCAGAGCAGCAGTTTTCCCCATTCTCTAGTTGCTCATTACAGGAATATGAAACCAGCAGTTCTCTGCAATATTTGGAGGCCTGACTCAACCCACACTCTGTACGTGTCTTTGATTAGACTGGGGCTTTTGGAAATACAAGTGTGATGTGACATAGTGTGAAGCGGGTAAATGTGTAGAGCTCAGACGCAGCTAATGCAAACAGCAGCTGCACAACAGCTGAGAGGCTGTCTCTCAGCGGAGCAGTGGTGGTAAAACACACCTTCGTGGGGGCCCTGCACCGGGGCATGTGCACACACACAGCTGTCATAGAAACACAGCTGTCAAATACAGCTAGCTGCGCCCCTGTGAATGTACACATCAAACACGCAACAATGTGGTGATGCACTGACAAGCTGACACCAAAGCATACTCACATACAGACACAAATCAATCTTTTATGTGTGTGTGTGTGTGTGTGTGTGTGTGTGTATATATATAATACAAAAATAAAACATAAAAGATAAAAGTTCAGTATTGTGTATTGTGCTGCATATGTAGGTTTTTCCAGGCAGCCTTCCCTTCACTGTGCTTCCTGGATGTATCATCATGACTCAGTCCAGTTCACCAAGTGACTACACAAAATGAGCAGTAATCCAGACACCGAAAGCAATTATTCAGATTTTGTCCTGTGTTAAATCTATATACAAAAGGAAATAGTGAACTTATTCAAACAGATGAATCAGAACAAGGTATACAGATCTAAAGATTTATTATGTGGTCATATACTGAGAAGTCTGCATGTGAGTCTCAGTAGACTAATTATCTTTCCTGTTCCCTGATGTTTGACTCTGGAAACTCAGCGCAGGTTTCCGTGACTGCACAAACTTTATCTCAGTTCCTTGATCAGGCTTTGTGACAACCTGACAGAATGACGAAAGAGTTAGTTGCCACACAAAGCATGCTAATGACTTCAACACTCATACACTCATTGTACGTGTGTGTGTGTGTGTATAAAATACATGAATGGAAAAATTCCCATAGCCATGCTCCAAAATCTAGTGAAACTGAGGTTATTATAACAACAAAGGAGGACCAAATCTGGAATGGTACGTTCAATAAGCACAATGGGTGTGATGGTCAAGTTTCCACAAACCTTTGGCCATGTGGTACCTTTGAGGTGAGAAAAAGTAATTTAACTTGATTATCCAGAAATGAAAGAAAACACCAATTGTTCTGGCCTCGGTAAATTAACTGAAACTGAAATTACAGACATTTTTTTAATTTGAATTACGTAAAGTGATAAACAAAATGTAGTTTGGTGTTGTTTCTGTTTGGGCTGAAATGACTAAATGAAAAAAGCACTTAAACTGAGTTTCTGCTAATAATTCAGCTAAGTGAAAATCTTGTATTCAGAGTAGGTAAATGCTTTTTCATGTCATGCCCGCCTTACATCTAGCATGTGGGTTGCATTCAATTTTAACATCCTCCCACACTTTCCTAAAACTAACGCAGGCCCTCATTTGGTATGATACAAGGTCTAACAGAAGGAACTAAGGCTTGCGTTCGCATTCTGATCTCAACTGATACATTTTTACAGATAAATACCTGAAGAAATTGCTTTAAAAAAAAGAACCCAATGCCTAAGTCATGGTTTGTCGGTGTTTCAATATGTTTATTATGCTGACATGACTCTGTCCTCTCTAGAAAGTGTTTCATAAAATGTTCTGTAAAATCATCAGCAATCATTACAATCATGTACAATGGATTTCCATAACAATCATTTACAATGGAGTATTTGAAAGAATAAAGGAAATGTACAGTAACAGGATATATGTGTGTACCATTGTAAATGTTCACCATATTCTCATGTACTGAGGCCTGAGGAATGGAATGTTTAAATACACAAAGTAAAAAACTCACAAACCCCCCTCACAGAACGAAAACACAAAAACATGTCCGTTCCTCCCTTTACTCTGGTAGTTATTAGATTGGACACTCACACACAAAGCACCTCTCCACTGCCACAAACAAATGCTTAAGCCTACTAAACCTGTTACAAGGGCAGCTGTCAGTTTCACTCATGTCCTGTCCTAAGTGAGAGGTGTCTGTCTTTCCCATATTCTGGCTTATCCTGATGCTCGTCTACCATTAACCGAATTAAAATGAGCACTCTAAAAATTTCTCATTTTGCTCTAAAAAGAGCAAAATGCTCTTTTGGAAGTCAACACAACAAAGCCTTAAAAAACAAAAATAAAAGCATGAAATAATTTAAAGAACTAACCAATTTTAAAAGGACTAACGTGTATGGAAAAACTCAAGTGTGTGTTTCTGTGTGTGTATGCGTATCAAACAACGTCCATCTGACATCAGATCAGAAACTCTCTTGCCATCCATAAGTCTAGTTTTTACTCATTCTACGTGCACACACACATGTACACACATGCACATACATTTTTGATAGCTCGCAGCACATCATCAATCCGCAATACAAGAAGTAACAAGCCTCTGCTCAGACAACACACGCGCAGTGTCTAGGAAAAGAGGGGGACCTCATCGTAAATTAATGATGAGCTTGTCAAGACCTTATGCTTTCAGTGTTGGGCTGTAATAGCTGCAGCATTTGCTTAGATGTAGTGGTTCAGTTTAGGTGCACTGGTAAGTCTTTGGACTGAACAGTAAAATGACAGGAGATCGGATGATCCAGGATGACCACGGCACAGAACCTTCAGTGCAGTGGTGGTGGGTGTTTACTAGAGTCAGTTGGTGGGGGGTTAAAGGTCTAGTCCTAGGCAACCTCATTCCTCTACAACCTGGTCCAGCTGGTGAAGATTCCACATAGTCCACAGTGTTTGCATGTCCACGCAGTGCCTGGATATAGCTTAAAAATGTACAACCGCTCCTACTTCTTCTTTGCCGTGACATTCTTGCACACCCAATTCATGCCATCCTAAACGAAGCAAATTGTGCAGAAACAAGTGTGCTTTGTTAAAAAAAAAAAAGGGGGGGGGGGAGGGGGGGAAAGAAATGCTTAAATGCTTAAATGCTGTTTTGTACCTGGACTCCCTCGCCTGTGAGAGCAGAGCAGGACTGGATCTGCCACATGCGATCCCGAATGGTGTGCAGGTTCAGACCCTCTGCAATCTCTGAAGCTGGAGCAGCAGTGAGCAAGTCTTGCTTATTTGCAAATATGAGTACAGGGACACCACTAAGTTTCTCCTCATCCAGCAACTCAGCTAGCTCCTGTGGGGGGAAAAGACAAAGAAAATAAAGCCAAAACACAAACACACTTTGACTGTTACTGTTTTTATTATCTGCTGCCTTTCCACAAAATGACATTTTTATTATTAGGAATTCCTTGTTTAATAAAATGTAAACAGTGTACAATACATTATACACACACGCTGTGATTTTCTCATCCGTACCACCCCACAACACACCACAGTGAAATCATTATTCGTTCAGACACCTGATTTTTCTCTCCTTCTCTCTCTCTCTCTCTCTCTCTCTCTCTCACACACACACACACACACACACACTCAAACCAATATGCTCACCTGCCCCGTTTCTTCAAACCTTTTTCGATCTGCACTGTCTATGACGTAAATCTAAAACAGACAAATTCTACTAACAAAGTGTTCACAAGCATGAAGCAGTGGCGAGCACAGACACGTTACACTTCTAAGATGCATGTGCCATTTAGTTGCATTTTAAAATTCAAATTACATTAATTAATTACATGCCACTAAGCAAACTAAAGTCACAAAGTGGTGCTTTAACATTCATGTAAATTAAGAACATCGAGAGGTAACATCACACTTAAAAACACTTACAAGCACATCAGTGTTTTCAAAGTAGTTTCTCCAGTATGGTCTGATCTTTCTCTGGCCTCCGATGTCCCATACATTAAGCTTGAAACCCTGGGATTGCACACTCTTAATGTTGAAGCCCTGGTGAAAAAAAGATGGGAAACATGCAGATTTCCTTAAAAGGATATGTTTTTTTTCCATATGTAGGAAAAATGAAAAAGAGATAGATAATATTGTTTTCCTTCCATTCTTACTCTTATATAACCCCCCCCCACACACACACATACACACATTAGGTATAAAAGCATTCAGCATGCCTCATTTATAATGCTAGATATGAAAGGATTTATTCATGAATCATTTATTGTGAGCATTTACACAAGAAATGTGTTATTCATGAAAAGCCTGCCATTTTGGACAAAAAACCCCCAACAAGTTTGTATCCTACTCAAGCTCCAGAGTGTGTGCAAATTCACACATAAAAAGACCAATTAATATAAACCTTGACTGATCAGCTTCAAATCCTAGAAATTGCAACGAGGTGCGACACTTTTAAATACAGATTACACTGTCAGGTTTCAAATACACATATAAAATTAAGGATAATTTTCTGAAAGCTAGTCGTTTCATATTAAAGCCATTAACTAAAAAATATTAAATATAAACAAATCAAAACGCAAGCAAATATAAATCAATACACGTAAGACCTCAAGTAATTAAATTAAGAATGTTGTATAAAAGATGGGCGGATTCAGGAGGTCTGTAAGTTGGTTTCGTTTTACAGATCATCTTCCTTTGATGCTGTGCAACACTTTATCAAAGCCAGCAGTAAATGACCGATAAGCCTGGTATGTCTCATCTGGCTGCAGTGTGCCACTTGCTCCCTAGTGCACAGTCACTGAACTTTCTATAACACTTTCTGCTTCTCCACTATGCCATTGGGGAGGGTGCCCTGGTGACACGATGCTGTAAATGAAAAAGCATTTTTTTCCTGCATGCGTCTTAGCGTCCACAATCACCTGGCTGAAGCGCACACGCACGCATAGATATATACATATCTATATATATAAAATTCTTTTCGCGTTTGAACCGGAAATGATGTATGACCACAGAACGTATTATACATATGTACGACCGGAAACAGCGTAACTAGCGCTTACATTTTAAGTAATCACTTCGTTTGTGGACGCCATTTTTATATCGTCTTTACGGATTGTTATTATTTCTGTGAGAGTTATTTTACTGATATTGAAAAGAAGTAAACACCTATTTGCTAAGTAATTATTTAAGAAAACTTTGATCAATAAATATAGAAAATTCTTTTCGCGTTTGAAACAGAAATGACGTATGACCACTACTTGTTGACAAATATAATTGGTAATTAACAAACTTATTTTTATAAATACTGCATTTTATTTTTTTTTCTCTTGCTCTCAGTGAGCGAAGCCACAGGGGAATCAGCTAGTTACTCACTAAATATAAAACTGTTGTGGGTTGGAGCCATCTCTGTCTGTATGTATGTATGTATGTATGTAAGTGGGTGTGTATGTATACAGTATCACTTGTCCATTGTCTTGACATGTTTTGTCATGACAACCATTAGACAAGAATGTCTAGGCTAATTTCTATTACTAGACATTGACATTTACTCATTTGGCAGATGCACTTATCCAAAGTGAGTAGCTGCTGAGCCTAGTTGATGAAGGTTAGGAGCCTTGCTCAAGGGCCCAGCAGTCAGTAGTCTACAAGTATTCATTTCTATAAATCTTGCTATCAATAATATAGTAGCTAATTTCTCATTGTTTTATTTGTCGCCTGCATTCATTCTTGCCCTTACATCCGCAGAGACTAAAATCATCTTTTCCAGTCCTCAGTAGCTGTTTCCCCAGCCCTTCTCGCCCACTGCTCGAGACGACTCCTGCTCCACTGAGAGCCACGTGGGATCACGAAACCTGGCCGCCTTGAGGGGCGTGGCCACGCAGGAGCGCCTCAGTGGACGTCCGGCAGGAGGGCGTGGCTCGTCACTGTGGTCCACCCAATGGTGGGAAACACTGCGCGAGTCGCCATGGTGATGGAGCTCGGCTTGAGTGCGTGATGGGTTGACAGGTTGCGCGCGCGCCTGGTTAGTTAGTGCTCTGCGCGAGCATGTACTCCAAGAGTGTGCGGGTACCGTCGGATAGTCAAGCCAGAGAAAAGTAAGTTTGTTTACCTATTCCCGTGAGAGACAGAGAGACGCGGGGACGACATGGCCACTGGGGAGCCCGTTAGGGGCGACGCAAACTGACCTGAGAGAGAAAACAGGAGACACAGGGCTTCCTAAACGAGTGCGGAGGTTTGTTTTCGTCCTGCAGGTCTGGGCACTCTGTGGGGAGAAAGCAAAGCTGCCTGGGTTTTATCTGCTCCAGTTCTGCAGCATTGTCAGCATTTCCAAATATATCAGGCGCGTTAGTATAGTAGGCAGGCTGTTTGAACCGGTTTTTTATCTCCATGCGCATTCATGTTGTGTGTGTGTGTGTGTGTGTGTGTGTGTGTGTGTTTACTCGGAGGACCAGTAAAGAAGTTCCAAACCCAGACATAAACCATTGGGGGTTTTGAATTCACAGGAAAATTGGCTTTCCCCTGTAGATAAACTGCTTATGAATGACACTGGAGGTGTTGGCTAAGAGTGTTCATGATAAACAATCAGTTTGGATGAACAGCTGTGTGTGTGTGTGTGCGCATGCGCAATTAGATGCGTTTTGGTCCCTGAGATAAGGCTTTGAAGCTGACAAGTGTAATAAACTGGAATATCTTATGCAAGGTGTAGTTTGGGTCATGTGGACTATGGGGGTTTTCCCCTTACTGGTCTGCTATCCAGACCCTTTTATTTTATTTTGCAATGCTGTCTTTCAGGGAAACGACACCACACAGTGATTTTGCGGAGACCTGTGTGTGTGTGTGTGTGTGTGTGTGTGTGTGTGTGTGTGTCCAGTGTTTAACACCTACACCATACTGTTAGCTTGGATTATGTGGGTGCAGGTGGAGGTGTACACAGGGTATTTGTTAAATAAAGCCTGAGCAAGGTCATTTAAAAAGGATCTCCCAAGACACATACTTGGAGTGTCCAGGGTCTTGATTTTGGCATCCATGGTTTTGTCTGATCTGGAAATATAGCTAGTGCAAGAGGGTCAGATTTTACTCCCAACATTCCACCTCTGTGAAGACCTGATTCACCTCGTCAGTCATTTACCAAGGCCGGCGTGGGATCAGTATGATGATGTGTTTGAAAAGGGGAAGCTTAAATCTCTGTAAGTCCAACCCTCAGGGATCTGACTTTGAGACTCTTGAGACGGTCCAGCTTTTCTTATAAGAGCATCATCCTTATTGTGTCATCGGCCAGTTGTGGATGTTTCACCCCAGTCCACGGGCACACATTCAGTATAGCGTGGGAGTAAACAATGAGCAGTTAGCTTAGGGCTGTATGTCACAAGGATCCCTTGTCTAATATTTTGCAGTTTAGTTTAGAAAGCAGTGATTAAAGGATAATATTGTTATTATACGGATAGAATTATGCATTTAAACTGACCTTGAACCCACTTCTTTGCTTGAGGTCTGTCTGGTATCCTATTAACAAATAACAGGAATTAATAGCAGTTTATGTTAGTTGATGTTACATTCTTGAGCATTTACAAATATTGATGTAATATCAAGCCCATATTTAAGTTTTGATTGTGTAATGTATGTTGATGTTAACCCATGTTTTTCTATTAATTTGTATATAGCCTTATTGTAGAGTTGGAATGTTATACATTAGGAGTTCATAATCACAGCGGCATAGCATTGGTAATTTTTATTTAATCTGTCGCTAAGGTCTCACAAAATGTGGATTATTTTGTGCATTTGAAAAATGAAATGGGAAACTAACAAGCAATTTAGGGTTGAATTCGTGATGTAGGATATTATCAACATTTATAATGACCATACAAGGTAAACAAGTAATCGTTTTTCCAAAGCAGGTAATAATAATAATAATTTCATTTGCAACTTAAAGAAAGCACATATATTGCTCTTACTTGAGAAAACAGTTATTGTAGTGGCATATTTAATAAATAATGTCATTCAGTAAACTGGCCAAATGTCTGTGTACAGGTTTGCAGAGATATGTGTAAAGGTGATCACTGACTCCTTCATAGCAGTGGTGGTACAATCCCTAGGTTTTTCAGACAAATTAAAGGGGCCAGCTTATCCTTCCCAGAATGCAGTGGGTTGTTTTTGTTTTGAAAGCACGTAGCCACAACCTGCTAGATCTCTGTGCAGCAAAAACCTCTGCAAATTCTGTTAACTCAATTCGAGACCCTTCTTGAACTTTCTCTTCATCCACATGTCAAATGTGGAAACTTTCTGCAAAATGACCCTTATCTTTTCTGTCTTTCACGGCTGCCCACGAGATGGCCGAGGCCAGTTCAGGGTCCGTTATAAACAGAATAACCATATGAAAAAAAGAACGGCTTGGCCAAAAGAATATAAAATATAGATACTGTGACAAAATATCTTCTTTTTCACATTACAGTTTAAGATCTAGGACCTAGGATGTCGCCAGATTGTTGCGGATTGTTTTTTGGCATCGAAAATAGCAACTCGCTTTTGGCACAGAGGAAGGAAGAGTGAGCCAGC
Source organism: Chrysichthys cranchii (assembly GCA_030068335.1). Classification (NCBI taxonomy): domain Eukaryota; kingdom Metazoa; phylum Chordata; class Actinopteri; order Siluriformes; family Claroteidae; genus Chrysichthys; species Chrysichthys cranchii. The sequence goes on along the minus strand of JAQMCW010000037.1, from coordinate 17,614,918 downwards.
CCCTTTAACTTCCACAAGGAAACAGAGCAAGCACTGTTTAAAATGCTTTAAATCTATTTTTTTAAAGCGTCATACTGTTAAAATCCCACAACGATTGCTTAATTTTATTTCAAGGTCATAAACAAATAATGTCGTAGTATGAGTGTGTTTACTGTTTCAGCAGTGCACATTTCAGCAGCTGTGTCCATGTGTTATTCCTGTTCTTGAGTGATGACTGAGCTGAGCACATTTGTTTTGCTGTCTGTAAATGGTGCCTGTAAATGTGTTTTCATCCCCATGGTAGCAGTTGTTTTGTTTTCATCCTGATGTTTCTTGTCCTATGATTATCTCATTAGTCATTATTCTGCCTTTGTCTTTCTCAGCGTTTATTTTTCCAGTTTCTTCCTCTTGCCATGTCTCACTAGATTGCGATGTCAGCAACTGTTTTATCTCCCTCTGGATATGAACTCTCTTATTTGTGTCTCTGTAATATAATTTGCGGCACAAATGTTCAAAAATATGGGATACCCTGCTTCCTCTCCTTGATATCAGATATCAGATTCTCTCATGTGGTATGAGACAGACATTTGGAAAAATAGGAAGGAAGCTCGTCTTTAGCCGCCTTCATGTAGCTTTATGTGTCGAGCTTTAAGAGTTCGATAAGCGTATGGGGGAAAAAAAACGTAGGAGAAAGGGTGGTGTGACGGGGTCTGACAGGAAATGAATTCGATAATTTCCCAATAACAGCAAATCCCCAAGTGTCGTATTCCTTTTAATAGCACAAGCATGTGCCAATACATTTATTTATTTATTTATGTGTTTATTTATGACACATCATACTTTGTCCATTTACAGTTGCTACATTTATTCTGCAAAACATGTTAGTTTCAGTTACTATTTATGATCAAGCCGTTATAAGAAGATGTTCCCTCAACAAAGTTAATAGGACAAAAATAAAGCTCGTCATGAAACCTCCATCAAAATGACTGCTGTACCTGTGACTTTTTAAAAGCACCAACACTAGAGACTCCTTCAGAAAATACTGCATAAACGTCTCTATATAAAGCGTTTTTGGGTTTTTTTTTCATGACATGGCAGAATTTTATACTCTGCGTCTGCAGTGACATCTAGATAATATGTAAGACGTATGTAATAAAATGTAAGACGTTCACGTCCGTGAAACCACAGCGTGCTGAAGAACCTGTCTGTATTATGTATAACTTATCATATGAAGACCTTTTATAAATATAAGAACAACAGAAACCTGAAGGGCAATTTGCTCTTCCTGTACTGACAAGTGTAAGCAATGCTACCAGAAACACAAGCCAGTCATTTACCATATCAGATTAGGGCTTTATCAATGTAATAGGCCTAATATATTGCAAAGCATGGTGTAATGTGTAGCAGTATAATGAAACTCATTTGTTCCTGTGGTGGATTCACATGGTGCGTTTTCAAGACCTTGTTTTGAACTTGTCCATCTGTGAATCAGTGAGCCATTGGAAAACACATTTCCTCCAGAGCGGCCATCTTTTTGAATGACATTTCAGTGGCTCGTTTACAGAATGTGTTGTACTGCATTCTTCTTTAATGCGTGCGAAAGGTCACATGGTCTTACTCTGCAGTAGTGTACCGTTTCATCACTTTTCTTTGATTATGTAGATGTTCTCCATTGCTAAGTGGAAAGTGACGAGCCCGATTCACAGCAAGGGAGAAATATATATAAATGTCAAGCTAATCTGTTGATGTTTGCGCAAAGGCAATTTACATATTGCAAATGTCATGACGGTCTCATAATGACTCGTTTTCTAAAACGCTGCTGACAATATCTAGGAGTGCCACAGGCTTCTCCTACTCTTAAAAGAGGGCATTTCGTTTTTAAATGTTGTTATGCAGAGAAAGGCATGAGGAACTAAAACATGCTCCCACCTCTTCCTTTTTTTTTTGCTTTATGGTCCAGAGATTCTGAAATGTTTATCTAGTAAACCAGTCTCACATTGAAAGCAGTCTCTGTTCCGCTCTGTAGCATTTGCCTTTTGTTCTTCAGGGGAGTCTCTCTCCCTCGCGCCGTCTTTCCGTCCCCTTTTCGATGCTCCACTGAGTCTGACAGAATCTCAGGAGTATTAATTTTAAACTTATTTCCAGCATCCGGGTCTCTTCCTTCCCTCAACCCCCTCTTTCATCTCAGTTTCCGCGAAATCTGCCATCATTATTCCAACCTCTGCACCACCCTCTCGCACATGTAATACCACCTCCTGTGAAGACTCTTCCCTCTGGTTCTGCTACATTTATTTTTGTCATATATATATATATATATATATATATATATATATATATATATATATATTTTTTTTTTTAATTAA
>JAQMCW010000037.1:17564004-17582344 GCA_030068335.1 Chrysichthys cranchii | reverse complement strand
CTGCTGTGCTGCCAAGATCAGGACTGCAAGCTTTTTTGAGCACTGTGGTTTCTGCATGCTGCTCCACACTGCAAAGGCAACAAACATGCCATCACAATGAGATTCAAAACTCAAGAACATGAAACAAAAGCCATTCCTAACTAAAATGTAGACTGGTTTAGTAGACACACTGAATTTTCAATGTCATCCACTTCTGTAGTCTGAGCCATTTTGGCAGTTCTTGGTAGACCCAAACGCAACCATGCACACGCAAACAGAAAAGGTTTGGTATGGGAGCAGCGTTAGGGCTGTAGGGTAACTCTAGGGTGCCTTTGTCCAAAATTGCACCATACTCACCTGGAGTTTCCTACAGCAGCTGCTCTACCACAGACCTCGGGCACATTCTGCTCCTCTTTGGCTGGAAAGGAAATGGAAGGTGGTAAATCTCAAGGGTCAGAGCAGGCTCCCTGGTCCTCTGGTCCTTCCCCTCATGTTGCGTTCATGTCACATGTAAGGGGCTCCTATGCATGATTCCTTAAGGTTCATCATATTACTGAGGAAAATGTGCTTCTAAATAACAGTGATATTAATTCAGAAGACAACACTATTGAACTGTATCCGGGCAAGCAAGCACATACATGTAGATCTCATGTGCAGGCACATTCACCCAGACAAAGACAGCTTACTCTGAGTGAAAGTGGATTTGCAAACAGTGCAGAATTCCAGCAGCACAGTGAGCATGAGGTCACAGCAGCTGCTCCAGCCATATATACAGGGGGTTGTCATAGGGACACTGCCCTTCCTAAAACCTACATTATATCCTCTTTTAGAATGGCATAAAGTAGCACAACATGCAAGCACTTTCTCCTTATTCACGTATGCAATGCACTGTCTCCTTATTCACATATGCAATGAGAAATCTCTATATTTGCCCATTCTGAGCAAGTTATTCACACACATCCAACTCTCTGACACAGTAATCTGAATAAAAGCATATCTGTGCTGGCAAAAGACAACTAAAGTTTCAACCAAGGTATGCTCATAATATACTATGAAATTTTATGCCAGGCATTACAATATGTAAACCAATATATGGGAATGTTTTGGCTATCACAATATCCGTCATACCATAAATGAAAATAAGCATAAGCAAAAATGGGTCGTTGGTATATGGTAAAAAAATGTTCACCGTGCCAAAATAGTACAACAAGATAAAGACCATCACTTACTCTGTGTCTCTTCAAACTGCTCCAAAAGGCTGGTGAGATCAGAAGCCTCAATACCTGAGGGGGAAAAAAATGAATAAATGTTGATTTCCAGCCTACGTTGCATTAAGCAAGACACCGATACTGATCCTTTGTTTTACTCAGCTTACCAATTTCGCTGGTAAAGGACTCTATAAGCTCTGCATTAAAGCTCTTGACTTTAGGTGCTGCAGCAGATGCCATCCTCATCTGCTCTGCCAGTTTCATAATTCTGGCCTGAATTGGAGGAGATGAAAAGGGCTGAAGAGCTATGGGTGCAACGTGACGTTGGGAGCCAACAGCAGGCTTGGTAGCCGTGACTGACTGAGTGGCCTTTACTGGTTTAGGCAGAGAAACTTTCACCATTTTCTCAGCTACATTTGCAGCATTACAATTATCTGAAGCAGCCTTAGAGGTATCAGTTCTTGTAGTGATTGTGTTGACTTCAGGCCCAACCTGAGCTTGGGAGATTTCTTGATCCTTCGAGAGGGCTGATAATTGGGTCACGGTGACCTGATAAGAGGCAGAGGTGGTATTTTGTAAACATTTTGTTTGCTCAGCTGCAGGGAGATTCTGAGCTTCTCGAACTGTAGTGGCCTTTGATAGTGAGGGAGTAATTTCAGCTGATGCCTGCTGAGCAGCCTGAGATACCTTGTTGGGAAAAGTGTTCTCTGGCATCTTGGTTGGAACCGGTGCTTCCTGGCACTCCGGTTGTGGGGAGGAGCTTGTGGATACGGCTAAATTCTCGGCAGGTTTTGAGGGAGCTGAAGAAACTGACTTATAGGATGCAGTTCTTTTAGAGGCAGCCAACATTGATGCTGGTGGAACCAGCAAAGCCTGAGGAGTTGGGGGTGCTCCAGGTCCTCGTGGCTGCCAGGCAGGCATGATTTCCGTGACAAACTCCTTTTTCACAGGAGTGGAGGCTGAACGACGTGGGTCTTTAAGGTTGGGGTCCGGCAGACAGGGGATTGGAGGAAGTTCCTTGGGTGCTTCTGGTAAAGTAGGCCATTTAGTGCTGTTATCACCCACCTTCTCCAGAGGAGTTGGTTTCTTTTGTTGGCGGAGAAGACGGTACTGTTGTAAACTGAGCGATTTTTGCTTGGGTTCATTTGGCTGGCTGACTCCAGGCTGCTCCTTGGAAGGCTCAGCAATTTCTCCATGTTTCTCAGCAAGTAATGCACCAGGTGAGGCGTTGTCCTCAGGGACATGCAAGTGTTTTGATTTCAGAACCTCTGTACAGTCTTGACTTGATGGCAGATTTGCTGTGGTGGTTACGGTAGAAGAAGAAATTTCCTTAGGCACCAGAACCTCAGTTGTCTTTGCCTCTGAAGACTTAACTTGACACTTTTCCTTCTCATCTACAGTAATTACAGGTGCAAATGTGACCCTTTTCTTCTTCTTTTGTTCTTCCCTTTCCTTCTTGGGTTCCTCGATTGCATTATTAGATGACATGCTCCTTAACATTCTTCCTTCAACAGGTTTGGGTTCTTCAGTTTTCTGTTTCTTTTTCTTTTTCAAGAGCTTTTTTGCAGGTGACTCTTTCTTAGGCTGTTTAATTTCCACATTCTCCACTTTACTGTTCCTAACTGGTGAAACCCTAGACAGGGCCACCTCTGTTGAAGCGTCATGTTTACTTGCAACTTTTTCTGGGCTGCTTTCTAGAGTGATCTGTTTGTCTTCTAAACTATCTAGAGATGGGGGAAAGCTCAGGTCTGGGATAGAAAGAATGGGTTCTCCATGTTCTCCTTTATCCATCACCTCCAAAATGATTCCTTCTTCAGGCAGGAGCTGCTCCTCCCCTTCTACACACAAAGTCAAGGCATACGGGTGCATGTGCTTGACCAAATCACTGAGAGTAACAGACACTGTCTCCCCATCTTGCTCCAGGGATATGGGAAAGCACAAGTCAAATTCAGATGATATATCCAAATCCTGTATAAGTTCAGGAAAACTAGCAGCATCATCTTCACCACCATCATGTCTCTGCAGGGATCCCAGACACACAAAAATTACATCTTTAAACATTTGAAACAACCTACAATGATCTTCATGGTATATAATGGGATGAATAAAAGTGACTTCGTGACATGTCATCACTTCAAAATATTAAATTAATTATCTCTTCCCAGGAAGCTGCCTTTTAATGCAACACATAGACTCTCTCTTTGGCTGCATGCATGAAACCCACAGGAATTTTCTACAGGTTTCTAGAAGTACAGGAAACAAAAAAAAAAAAAAAAAAAAAAAAAAAAAAAAAAAAAAAAAAACAAAAAAAAAAAAAAAATTTTCACCTACAGTGAGAAACTCGAGAGTCAGCAACCACACATCAGGAGAATTACAGCAGACAGGAAATTTGAGCCCATATACACTTGATCTAAAAACACTTTGTTGACAGTGCAACCAAGGAAAATTTTAGTTTGGAACTTCAGTGCACTCAAGGTGCCAGTAGGCTTAGAACAACAAAGACGTGACACAAAAAGATGTCTTTAAGAAAAAAAGATTAACTGGAACAAACTTCTGCATTGATCTCTTTCATCGTCACCACTGTTGTTCATTTGAATTTTACCACCCAGCTTTAAAAAGGAAAGAGCTGCATACTCACAAACGAGTGCTCATGGCCTTTCTGCCCTTGCAAAAGCTCCATGTCAGGTAGAGTGTCAAAAGGAGACAAGTTTTCATCATCTACATTGTCAAGTATTTCAGTGAGAGCTGTGAGGAGTGTTGCCTCACTTTCTTCATCAACACCACTTTTAACCTATAACACAATATATACTGCTTAAATCCATCAGAGTGTAAATCATATCATAAAACATTATGCATAATTAAAACAAACAAACTAAAAAAAAAAATGAAACATGTCATCAATTTTCCCTGCATGTGAGGAATAAAACATGGCTTTACCTCTCCATTTGTAGAGTCTTCAAAGATTGACAGAATGGAGGGATCCAAACAGTCATGCAGGGCTTCAAGTGCATCTCCAGTGATCAGACTGTTGTGCTGCAGACCGCACAGATCATCCTGTAGTATTTCTGACTGTGGGGGAAAAAAACCAAACAAACCCTGGTATAAGAAACATTCAAATTAACGATTACAACCAATAATAAAACGAACAGAAGAAGAAGAGATACTTAGAGGGATGTAGCCAATATGTAACAGGAATTGTAACTTAAGTGCTGACTGTGCCATTTCTATAGGCTTAGAGAAATAACATCACAGCGATCAGGCTCAATTTCTCTTATGTTTCAGTTCTGTCACTGTTTCTTTTTTAAATAAGGATGCAGCAATAGGCAGAATGGCAATTTACAACTGTGAATATCCAGTTGTACATGAGAGCCATCTACCTTGTATATGAAGGTGTGAACATGTTATGTACATGTTTTCCACAAAACTGTAAAATGGCCACCAAATGTAAATCCAATACCATTTTAACCTGAACTTTTTCCATCACACTTCATCTTTTCAGCTGGACTTTCTCCATCAGCGAGGTATTCCAGGCAATCCATTGCAATAAACTTTCTCAAGAAAGAACCTTTAAAGTACACGTTTTTCAGCACTTCTGTTCAGAATGACATTATATTTGATGACTGAATGTTCTTTAAGAAATCCTCCGTGTGGTCTTCAATTATTAACATGTGGCCAAAATACAAAGGAGACATTTTGGGTCAATATGGCTTCCACAAAATTTCTGGGCCAAGAAGTCTCACACAGTATTCACAATTGTTGTGACTGGCCAGAGTTCAATGCTCGACACACAGCTGCATGCTTGTCCAGAGCCTGATTGTGAAACACACCAAGATAAAATGAAATGCAGATGAAAGAAAAATAAAAATAAAAGGTAAAATACTTTTGTTTACTGTTATAGTTATGAGCTAAGTTTCAAGTGCCCACCACTGATGGAAAACACTCAGTACCCAATTACAGGATTACATAAGTCAAATAAGGTTGGCAGTGGTTTTGAGTTCACTATTATTTCCTGTCCTGTCCATTTTTTGATCTTGCCTTTTTCCAACACTAATCTCAGATCTCAGGCTTTACTCCTCTGCTAAGGGGATTTAGCATCTTAATTTCATATTGACTTGTAGTTCGGTGCTGAAAAGTATCACAATTAATATTAGACGGAAATCAAGGAAGGCCGTGTGTGCTCTTTCCCCTTAATTAGCTCTTATTTTCGTCATGCCTTGCACTGATATAATGAATTAAATTGTGTTTGTAGTCTTTATACACATGATACTGAAAGAGAGAAAGAAAGAGAAAATAAAACACGCGTTTAAGCAACATGCGGTCGGCTCAGAAGTGACGTAGCTTCTACTTCCGCATGTTTTTGCACTTCAGCTGAGGAACAGCCAATCACGACGGCTGGAATGTTCCGTTCAAGCGGCATCCATAATAACGCGAGATTTCATCCGAGATTTGCCGACGCAACTGACAGCTTTTATTGGTTTGTAACCGGACACGTGTTCTGAGCCGGGCGTTGCAGTTTTCCCCAAAGACACTGGTCAAATGTGTTATCTTCCCCATGTATGAGAAAATCGCTAACATTCCTGACTAAAGTGCATGTTGTATTTTGGCATATAGCGCACGACACCATTATACAGTACACTTTAGGGTTAGCACAGTTAGGGCTCGGACACAGTCAGGTCGCCAGCCGGCTCTACAAACACGTGTTGCATTGTAACAAACGCGCTAGTTGAACGAGGCTTACTACTATACCTGTTCATTTACAGCTTATGCAAATAATGCCAAGCAACATCGACCTTCTTAATTTCCACAACATAAGTGTATATGGTAATACCATACACACTAATGGTAGAAATAAACAAACATTATCGAAACTCAACCCGAGTAGCACTTTACTGCACCACCACGTTTCGGAAGCCCTGGATCCATATTTAAAATGCGCTGTGTGTTTCCTGGCACAGGATCTACAAAGACTTTCGGTGTAAACTTGACTAATCAAGCACTTTGTCAGTTTCCCTTAAAAAAAAAAAAAAAAGAACAGGATGGCAAGAAACCAAAGACAAACGCATGACACACACGTACTATAACTTTGAATTCACGTTGTGTTCTGGGAAATAAATACTACACATCTGTGTGCTTCGTCCTACGACACACGTGGGACATTTAGGAGGAATCATCTGAAGCCATATTTAAAGCTTGAATCCAAAACAAGGAACAATTCTTTTGATAAATAATAAAATCCGGCTTGTGTGAAATGAATGGACGAACACACTTTTGGTGCATGATCAGGACTGGCCTAGACACGTTTACAAAAGCAGTCACACTCCTCATACAAACAGTGAGTCCACACCTCTACACTCCTCACCAGTGTTATACAAAAATCAATTCATGTGCAATGGAAAACACACAGTGAAATCATCCCTGGGTAACGCCAATTATAACCTATGAACATTTGGATTCGAGTATAAAGATTGTTAATATAGTCTGACGATAACCTAAACTATGCCAAATAGCCCCAGCTCGCTGTTACTGTATGCTTGAGAAACTGTTAGGAAAGATCAGTTTAGAAATCCTGTCATACAGGGTTCAGATGTTCACAAACAAACATCTCTGCAACAAAACCCCCCATACAATCGTGTAACCAGGACCAGAAATTTAGTTGATCAAAAGCCATGTCGCCACCATTCACAACCCACGTGTCACTTGCCCAGCTCATCCACTGCTCCAGCTCGAATAATCAGTGACGCTAAAAATGACAACAGTTCATCCGATTTATTATAAGAACTACGAAGTAAATAATAAATAATCTCACCTCGTCAAGAGTCATGGGTGAAAAATACTCTGTTTTACAGGCTGTTAACATCTCCTCACCGGTTCCCCAGCGGGCCGCCATCTTACAACTCCACTCTGTGAAAACGTGAATCAAACCTGTGACTCACGCCGCCGGCCCGGACACACGTGGTGCTGCTGTTCCCGGCAAAACGACTCGCACGAGCTCAGAACTCCGCCCCCAAAGTGCGTTTTAAAAGTCGCACTGGAAATTTAAAGAGAAAGCCTGAGACGTGTTTCAGGGTTTGTTCCCTTAACTCATACAGGGGCCTGCTGTCGAGAAGTTCAAAAACATGTCCAAGCGCCACTGTTAATCCAGCAGAAAGGAACAGCTTGGATAAAATAAAAGAATTTGATCTGTTTAGACATGTTCACTGCCACCTGATGCTAATGTTGTGTAAACAGTTTAGCATCATGAACAATTCGCTTGCCTCAAAACCTGCCTCAGAAGGCATGGTCTGGCTGAAGAAAAAAAAAAAAAAAAAAATAAAAAATCTCAATTTTTAAAAAAACAAAAAACAAAAAAAAACCAGTTGCTAAGGGGAGGGTTTATTGTTATAATGTGTACTGGGTTTGTCTGTTTGACAGTGAGACGAAGAGAGAGAAGGTGCAACTGTAACACTTTTTTGGTTGAATCAAGTTACTCAACAATGATTGTCATATATAACAATGACCATATGTCCCACATTATAGCATACATATTTGCTGATTTCATCAACTGCAGGCGTATATTTCTTTGAAACCAAAAGGAGTTTCGTGTTACACTTACGCCACACCGCAAGGGTCAACAGTAACAGCACTGGAAAACCACCATGACCTTACGCGTTCAGTCAAATCCATGTTAAACTATCATACAGTCCTCTGTATGATACACCATTGAGGGTATCTTAGAAAACGAAAACAACCACATTTCATTCAATCATTTGTCCCCCGTTATGCACTTTTGGAAAAGCGCACACAAAACAACCAACCACTTAAATACTTGTGTGTGGTTTTTTCTTTTAATTAAAGATAAAGTCAGTGGTGTTTTTGCTTGTAAGGTTTCTTTTGAAAAAGCACGCAGAACCACAGGGCAGTCAATCAGTTCTTTCATCAACAAAGAGCTGCCTGAAGTTAATTAAAACGGCTAGTGTCAACACAACCTGGCTACCTTACTTTTAAACTTTATATCTGTCAAAATATTTACTCACTTTCAGTAACCAGTTAATCATGGTCAGTGTGGCAGGGGAGCCAGAGCCAAACAGGCGTGTGGCTGAAATACTCCCTGCATGGAGTGCCAGTCCATCATTGGGCATCAAGCAAACACACGTTCACTCATTCACACTAAGAGGCAAGTACAGTGAACCCTCCCCTATCGCGGGGCCACGGTCCGGGGAAATCCGCGAAGTAGCGCCGTCACATTTATGTTATTATTTATATATACTGTATATATTAAGGCTTTATAAAACATTTCCACTCTCTTATTAACCTTTCCCACACTCTTATAAACACGTTGTATGCTCTTAAACACTTTCTACACTCTTGAACATACGTAATTTTAAAAAAATATAAAACCTACATGCATACCTACTGCTGGTGAGGTCACTTCCTGTTTACAGCCTGTTTACTAGCTCAAGCGGAAGTGGCGTACACCGCCACTGTGTATTCATCCGCTGATGAAATACAGTGCATACTGTTTTATTTTGATTTAAATGTTCTTTTAATGTATGAATTAACATTTTTTTCACTGGGTTCACTGTATCTTATTCTGTCTACCTACCAGGGTGGGGGTAGCTCAGGGGGTTAAGACGGTGGGCTACTGGTTGGGAGTTCAAAGCCAAGCACTGCCAAGCTGCCACTGCTGGGCCCTTGAGTAAGGCCCTTAACCTGTAACTGCTCAATTGTATAAATGTGATAAACATAAGATGCTCTGGATAAGAGTGTCTGCCAAATGACTGTAATGTAATAACAGGATCTTTTTGTGTGGAAACTGTGAGATAGCAACACTACCTGCTGCTACAGTGCTCTTATTATTTGTATAGTAACAAGAACCTGAGGCTATCCGAAACTGGACAGTCGAAGACTGGAAAAAGATTAGGGGCCTCATTACAGAAACCTCCAATGTCTGAAATCCTATCTTTTCTTAGTTTAGGATGACATTTGTGATTTTTGGTAGTACAGAAACAGGTTTCCTAACTACATTTAGGGTAGGATGGGGTGGGGGGTGGGGGTGGGGGTATTTCAGGATAAACATTTAGTTATTACTGAACTGTCCTAACTCAGAGATTTCTTGAATCCTAAGTTTGGATGGCATAGATCATGCCATAAATTCAAAATAATTGTCCAAAAATGCCAGCAGCACTTAGGTCTGTATGGCAAAGAAGATGAGGAACATGCGCACAGAAATTTTTATTTCTTGTGATCCTAAGATAACAAATGTGGTTTTCTTGAGATCACAGCTTATTATTTCTCATGATGTCCAAAGACACAATTAGCTGTGCAGCGTGGATGAGTGTGTCCCTTTTTATTTTAATCAGTGAGTTTAGCAAGGGTAATAGGTGGCACAGTGCAGAGCTTCTGCATTTGCTTTTCAATGCCAAAATCCTAGGTTTAAACCCAGGCTTGGGTGACCGTGTGGAGGTTCATTTTATTATTCCCCAATTTCCCCTGTGGATCCATAAAGTACACCTGTTTTTCTATGTATCTCTAAGATTATCAGTGCTATACCGATTTTAATTCAGTGCCTGTCACTTGAGAAGGTGACTCAGAAATCTGGAACTATACAGTAATAGACACTATAGTGTTCCTGACAGATGGCCATTTTTATTTTAAGATATATATTGCAAAGTTTGATTCAGGATGACTGTTTGGGGCCTCAAGGTCATCACTACAACCAGAAAATCCTGAAATGAGTCTCTGTTATGAAATTACAAAAAAAGTAATTGAATTTACCTGATTTAAAATGTGTATATTGGTTCTATGTTAATGAATTGAGTTGTACTTACACAGTTTTCATATAATCATTGTAATCAAAGATACATGCAGTCTTGTGTACATTCCAAACATAGATATAGGAATGACAGGACGAATGCCAATTTAAAAAATCTAATTTACATTTATAGGAAGGATTTCTTAAGATAAGATGATATTGGAGGTCTGAGATAAAATAGGACACAGCCACAAATTTAGGAATTGCCTGTGCAATAGGAAGATTAGGATATATTTTTCTTTTTTTTTTAATTTATCTTAATTAGGATTGAAACAGATTCTTGTTCTTTGCTGATAGGAGTGGAACCTGATGTGGTCTTCAGCTGTTGCAGTTCATCCACCACAAAGTTTTATGTTTTGTGCATTCTGAGATACTTTCTGCTTAGTACGTCTGTAAAGAGTTTAGTTATTCTGTCCTTCCTTTGGCTGTTTTCCTCTGACCTCTTTTATCAACAAGGCATTTCCACCTACAGAACTGTCACTCATTCAGTGTTTTTTTTGTTGTTGTTGTTTTGTTTTTTGCACCATTCTGTGCCAACTCCAGAGACTGATATGTGAAAATCCCAGGTGATCAGAATACCATACTCAAACCAGCCTGTCTGGCAGTAATGACCATGCCATGATTAAAATAATAGATATCACCTTTTCTTCATTCTAATATTTGATGTGAACTTTCACTGAAACTCTTGTTGTGTATCTGCATGATTTTATATGTTGTGCTTTTGCAACACAAATGGCTGATCAGATATTTGCAGGTGTTCATATTAAAGTAGATCATTAAAAAAAAAAAATTCAGGGTACTAATTTTCATGCTCAAATTCAACCGGTCTAATTTAGTTGTCAACTCATCTAACATGAAAATTTCAAGTTTAACATCTGGGGCAAAAGCAATAAAGCCTGGAATGTGTTGTACCGGTTTGTATCCCCTGCAGTTAATGTCTAAACGTGGAAGAATGAGCCTATATGACTATATCAACAGAACACTGGTACGGCAAACATGGATTTGATTATTATAATTTTAGTTATGGTATGGCATAGTATTTTCTATAAAATTACATCATCTATGCCTATCTCTTCCTGAAAGCTTCATGCCAAGTTTCCTCTGGGTTGGAGCTGGCTTCGAGTGACAGGAAATCCTAGGAGATAGCTAGTGTTCATACAACCACAGTTACCTAACATTCTATTTAACCCCTGCTAACCAGCAGTGGTTGTGTTTTAACACACGGACAACCAGGATCAAACTGTATCAAGGAACCGTTTTACCTTCAGAATGACTGTAAGGGTGGTCAGATATGCACACCACACTCACATCACAGGGAAGCATGATGTTTACCTTGCAGAATCTGAGAGAATGTTATACCCCAGGTAGCTTTAGGATAGATCTCCTGGAGTGGTATGCTACTCAGTAGTGCCTATGAGTAGGAAGCTCCTCATGGAATGGAATTTCATGGTAGGACTGGACTTCTAGCCTGTTTCTATGCCATGGTATTGACTGTCACCCAGTGGGCCATTGGAGCACCCTGTGACTTGGTACCATGACAGGCCCAATGAATTAATAGCTGCTGTGATTCAAATGTAATGCACATACTGAGCACAGTAGGAAATGTTCTGTTAGATCACCTGCCTGGTGCACAAATTTAGGAAAAATAACCTCAGACAGGAGCCCTGGGTTCAGCCTCAAAGTCCTCCCAAAACCTGCAGAAGAGATTTTCACCAAGGGATGCAGTTTTCACATCTTTGCTGATCACCTTTTTTGATTAAATGAAAAGGGGTATCTACAGTGTTGTTTGGTTCAGCCCTTTATCCTACACAGTCCTGTATAGAGAGGTATCAGGGGACTCTTAAGGGACTGAAAATACCTTGGGGAATTTCAACTTATTATTCAGGTCCTTGAGCCACTGAATAATCAGTTATTATACTAATAAAATAAAATTATTATCAGATATACATGAAGGACCATTCATTGAATGAAGTATATATAGGGCCAAAACACAGAGACAGACAACCATTCCCACAAATACCTATGGGTTATTTAGAGTAGCCATTTTGCCTAATCCCCTCTGTGCATGTCTTTGGACTGTAGGAGGAAACCAGAGCACCCAAAGGAAACCCACATAGCCATGGGGAGAACATCCAAACTCCACACAGAAAGGTACCCAGGTCAACCCAAGGATCGAACCCTGGACCTTCTTGTCCAGTGGGCCACCCTGACTGTGGGTTGGTGGAGTCCAAATCCTTTAGAGATGGCTTTGTAATCTTTGCCTGCCTGAATGTCAGCAACTCTTTTCCTGAGGGCCTGAGAAATCTCCTTTGTTTTTCCCATGATACACTTTCACAAACATGTGCTGTGAAGACCAGGCTTTGATAAATCCCACTCACACCTGATTGTCATCCCACTGACTGAAAACACTTGACACTAATTTCACCTTCGAATTAAATGCTATTCCTAAAGAGTCACATACTTTTGCTTCTCACAGAAATGTAATATTGGATGCATTTCCTCAATAAATACATGATACATTTTTAATGCAGTATTTTTGTCTCATTTGTTTAATTGGGTTCTCTTTATCTGCTTTTATGACTTGTGTGAAAATCTGATGATGTTTCAGGTCAGATTTATGTACAAATATTGAAATATTCGAAAGGTCTACAAGCTTTCAAGCACCACTGTTTATTGAACAGTTGAATTTATAATTAACATTTATATGTAATATGCACATTTACTATTAAGATCATGTTTAATACTTAAAACTGCTTTTTGATGAATCCCTATCTAAATGTATCATAATGACCAAAGATTTTAAAAAGAAAATTCAGATAGAACTCAGACTTTTATAACATTTGTAAACATTTGTAAAAAATGCACCTGCAAACCAGATTGCTAAGGCTTGGTTTTTTCTGAGTACCATGTGGATGAGTGACTCTACATTTGCATTTTTAATTTAGGAAACCACTGCACTTTGCTGTCTACAAAAATGCAATGCAAACACGTTTTTACAACTGAATATGAACCATGCACTCTCATAAAGGCAAGCAGAATGGTACAATGCTTTTGCAGATTATGAAGCAGTGTTACTGTTGTTAGGTTTGTACTGTATATTTGCCTTTTTCAACTGTTTAAGCTATTTGTACTCTGGCTGGTGTTTGGGCATTTTAATATCCATTATAATATGTTAAATTCTACAATGTATGAAATAATTTTACTTGCAACTTAATCCTGTTTCAAAGTGGTCCCAAGATAAAAATAAACACACATTGCCATAGAAACCCCAAGCATACTGCTAAAAATGATCAGCTTATTGTCACAAGGTGGCAGTGTTGTATACATCTGTTGTGACCTTATGTTGATGTAAGTAGGCTTGTTACTGGAAAAAAAAAAAACCCTACACCACCATATACAGTCTGTGTACTGAACCTGCTAGCTAGCTGTTTCTCATAGTCACAGATCTGAAGATGGAAACAGGCATTTTATATGAATCAGTTTTGGAATGTACAGTATGTTGCAATTAGGGAAGAATGAACTGGCTTCAGGCAGCTGATTGACCGGGTTAACCATTTTAGCAAAATATTACATGTATTTTTTTTCTTTTACTCAAACCACTTGACAAAGCACTCTGGGACACATTTGAGTATTTTGTATTGTATATTTTCATTTTATTTTTTTTTTATTGTATTGTATGTTGTATATTTTTTGTATTATATATTTGAGCATTTTGTATATTTTGTAGTGTAAATGCTAAAGTGCTCTAATGCGTTCCCAATAAGGATTTAACTTACATAGGCAGTAATGACACCTGACACAAATGGTCAGCTGGACCCCATGGAGATGCTTGATAGACACAGTAAATGGCGATGTGTCTCTGCAGTCCACTTGTGAGCCTATTGTCAAAGATGCATTTTAAAACCAAGCATAAAAAGCACCAACCCCCCCCCATTAATTAGATTAATACTGAAGGGTTTAGTTTAATTAATTTTATAAAAATAACTTACTGGTGCAAATGTAAAGACGACACACAATATTTTTCCCACTCCTGACAAGATACAACGTTTGGACTGGGACATGAATTACATGGCATGGTATTGTTACATAGCAGAACAGCTCAAGACAGACAGTTTATATGCTGTGTGCCATCTGTGCCCTGATCCAGAATGCAACTGCACTCCTTCAGACTTGTACAAACTCTCCCACTTCATACTGTTGCTGCCTTCCCTCAGCTGGTCCTTTGTAGGGGTTTAAACACTGATGCTTGCATACAAGCCCAACTCCCATTTTCTAATGAACCCTGCTTTACACCAGGGTTCCTCTGAACCACTAGCATGGCTCGACATGACATCCCATCCCTTGTGACACAGCGTCAAGATTCTTCTATGTATTGGCACCAAGTTAATGGAATAAACTTGCGGCCCAAACAGCTGTGGTCACTGCCTATTTTTTTTAAGGAGACTGAAAACCCACCTTGTCATTAAAAACTTACACAAGCACTTTCCTGCTTCCAACACATCAGCTTTGAGAACTGACTGTTCACTTGCCCCTAATATATCCCACCCCTTGACAGGTGCCACTGTCATGAGATAAGCAATGTTATTTACTTAACATGTCAGTGTGTTACATGTTGTAGCTGATTGTTCTAAGTGGGTGTGGTTAACATCAACAGGAAGTTGATTTGAGAAATGCAGCATGATGGGTATTTTGTTTTGTTAAGCTTGGACAAGTTACTTGTCTAAATGAAAAAACTAGGCCAATATATCTGAATTCACCTGAAAAAAAAAAATACAACGCAAAATTGCAATTACAGTTGAAATAAGCAGCCCAGAGAAATATATTTAAAATTCCAGATGTATGTCTAGATCTGTTAAATCTAACTGGTAATAGAGTAAGGCGTCAATAGTCATTAAATAAAATTGAATTATTAAAGAGACAACAGTAACATGTAATTCCTTACTTGTTATTTGTTACAGTAAAACATGTTACTGTCATTTTGTAAATGGTTTAATAGGCTATTGGTGCTACAGTCATTCTAAAAAACATTGTGCAATAGAAACATGGGGAAAGAGTTGGGCTGGGTTATTGTCTGCTTGCTCATTTGTTGATTTCTTAAAAATGGAGCTAAACATGTGATGGGAAAATTTTTAAATGAGATATTATTAATACAATCTTGAATACACTATTAGATTTTTTTTTCCCAAAGGAGAATATGTTGTTCTTGTAATTCTTTTGCTTACAGCTACCCAGCTGTACAGGAAATTGTTCATCTACCACTACTGTTGCCATGGCAACAAGAGGGGAAATCCATTTCATCAGCTGTCTTCGTCATACTGCCCTCCTCCTACTTTTCTCCTTCTTCTTCTTTCCTCCCCCACCTAATTTTTCCTTCTTTTACCCATTTTTTTTTTATTTTTATCTCTCTGTCCTTTTACTTATGTTTAATGCAGGATTATGACTCAGGCCATGTGAATTCACACCAAAAACATAACTGGTACATCAAAAGGCTACAGCTCTACTGGCCTACCAGTTTTTTTTATATTGGAAATTTTCTTTGGTCATGGGTTGTTATTTGATGTGTGTTTTGAATTGGTGAGTGATTAGACTGAGTAAAAAAGGTCTGAAAATGGAAAGATGAAGATAAAAGATTTAGTCAATGCAAAAACACATGCAAGCTAAGCATCTGTATGCATGCACGCTCTTGTCTCTATGGCTGACTGGAGGCTTTGTTCAGTTGGCATGTGTGAAGCTCTGGGTGACAGTGCCTACTCTGATGACCTTGTAGTAAATCCACAGGGTAATGGGGCAGGAGAGCAGCTGTTACTGATACCGGATCCCCCTCCCCCCAAAAAATAATAATAAAAAAAACCTCACACATATATAACACACAATATTATTTTGTGTTAAATAACGTTTCTATTTCTTACACATCACTATACCGTATACCATCTTCATGTTAATCGTAGCCTGCTTAAACGTTTGTGATGTTAATAATAGACGTGGAACTGTGTATGTATATTTATGTAGCAGGGAATTAGTGAATAATCAGAGCAGCTAGGTTTTGGGGATAATTCCATTAACTGGTCTAAGAAATATACAGATTACTTATGAAATTAAAGTCATCTCATCGCTGTCATTTAAAGATGTTTGGCTTAACATGCACTTTACTACTCTCACAGTCTAGATCCTTTTTTGACTCCCAAATGGTTAGTTATAATAATAAGTAATAATAAGTATTATTCTACTCCATCCATCCATCCATCCATCCATAGCTTTTTCCTGGGTAAATATTTGGTACTGATCCTTTTCCATTTGTAATTCTCTCAAACATTTTATAAGCCCAAAATTATAAGATGTTTGTTTAACTTGTGTGTGTGTGTGTGTGTGTGTGTGTGTGTGTGTGTGTGTGTGTGTGTGTGTGTGTGTGTGTGTGTTTGCAGCCTTTGTCTGTGGGGTGCCACCTGGAATTTTTTTAATCTATTGTCAATCTGAAGATTAAAGGAGCTTGGACATTTGGATTATTACAAGCTGAGTATGTGAGCATGTACCTTTGTGCACGTAAAGATGCATAGAGTAAGAGAATGGGTTTACCAAGAAAAAAAGGGTAAATCTCTCTCTCTCTCTGTCACGCTGGTTGGGGGAGGGGCAGTTGTGCACATTTATCTGTTCTTGCTGTCAACACTGTACCAGAGCCACAGCGCAGGACTGGCTGCCCTGTGCATGTTACAAATACAGAGGTTGTGTAGAAGAGCAGTTCTGCCTGGCAGAAGAGCACCACATCACATACACTGGAATTAGTGTCTCAGGTGCACAAATAAAAGACGTGCCTGCCAGACCAAGATAAAGGGACATGCAAGCAACAGTCTTACTCTAGGATGAAGCATCTCTAGGACAGCAGGTATGAGCTTTTGTATTTTTCCTTTGGACAATGTCTGGCTATGTGCAAGTGTGTGTTCCCAGAGAGAGGGGGAAGTGGGTTTGAGTTGGCTTCCTGAGTGATTCCACTAGCTGTTGGGCGGAGCATGAGAAAGGCTGTCAGCCAGAGTGTTGTAGCAGACAGTGTGTGTGTGTGTGTGTGTGTGTGTGTGTGTGTGTGTGTTGCAAAAGTGTAAGGAAGAGGGACAGTGTGTGAGAGATCCTTTGCCTATTCCTTCTGCATTCTGTGCAATATTGGAGTCTCCGACAAGAACTAGACCAACACATAATCTTTCTGAGAAGGTAAACTGCAGACTTTTACATCAGCTCACTGTGGAAAAGGAAGAAGCTGCAGATGTGTTCTTGTGCATGCAAGTGTGAGAGGGAGATCTGTGTGCGAGATAGGTGGGCGTTACAGCAGAAGAAGCAAAATTGTCTCTGAGAAAATATGGCATTTCCTCATCGGTGTGTCTTTGGCTAAATGTACATGTGTATTTGATTAATGTGTTTTGCGAGCGTTGTGTTCGTGTGTGACTGTATGTCGAATGTTCCATCAGGGCGGTGTTGTGTGGAGACACCACTCATCCATAGCTATTGCATGTGTGTCAGCGTACATCATCATTAACATGGTCAGTAGAAGACTCCTACAGGAGCTTGACAGCTTGTCATTTAATACAAGAATAAGAAGAGAATCCACTTCCACAGTGTACCATGTGTAGAACGGAGCCTGTTAGGAAATGCCTTTTGGATCAGTTTGTTCTTCCTCTGTGTATGTGTTACTTAGAAAAAGGGATTCATGAAAAAAAAAAATGGGGGAGGGGATAAAAAAGATACTGGAGAAAGAACAATGGCTGAGGGAGGAAAAAGTAGCTTATTTGTGAGGAATCCCCAAGGAGTCCCTGGTGAATTCTCTTAATGGTCAAACAGTTTTGCTTCCTTGTAAGACAATTATTAAGGGGTATTTGGGTGTGTAAAGGGAGGTTGATGATTCCGTGCTATTTGCTATACACAATTGCAGCTCATCATTCATTTCACTGAACGGGGCCCATAACACACGATATACTGAAGCAACATAGATCACAGCTAGCCTGAAATACGTGATGGGAGCTTTTATCAGGCCCTCTGGTGCTTGCCATTTTGTGTCTTCTGTGCTTACCACAGCTACATGCCATGTTATGTAACAGTGAGTGTCTCGTTACATTCAGGCGTTGCGGTATACATGCATACTTGTCTAATGTGATATGTGGGACAATGTTTTGGCATTTTTGTCTAAAATTATAAAATATGTTTTTGTAGTCAGAAAAGAACGCATGGGGAAATGAATGAATAAATCAGGAAAGAGAAATGTACAAGAAAGAGAACTCTGTGTGTGTGTGTGTGTGTGCCTGTGTGTGTATGAGAGAGAGAGAGAGAGAGAGAGAGAGAGGGAGCAGAGACATGAGAGTATGTGTTATTTTAGGGTGAT
>JAQMCW010000037.1:17487018-17500233 GCA_030068335.1 Chrysichthys cranchii | reverse complement strand
TGTGTGTGTGTGTGTGTGTGTGTGTGTGTGTGTGTGTGTGTGTGTGTGTGTGTGTGTGTGTGTGTGTGTGATCATGAGCTCATGTCAGGCCTATATGATGACTAGCTGTGTAGGGGTATTGCACAGTTCATTCAAGAGTGCTGTATAACTTAGAAAACTTGAATCATGGATATAAGCCCTAGAGAACGAGCACAGGTAGATTAGTTTGGAATGTGCTGGACTGCATGATCTGGTTCTTGATTTCAAGCTAATAATTCCATGTGGGCAAAACGTAACTATAGGAGAGTGTGCGAGCAGAGAGGGATCTGTGAGTAATGTTTGAGATCTAAGAATGAAATGCTCTGACCGATATTAGTGAAGATTTGATGATGGTGGTGGTGGTGGTAGGTTAGGACCTAGATTGATGTTTCAGTGCCTGCTGTTAATTGTACAGTATGATGTGAAAAATACTAGATTGTTTTGTATTGTTTAATTTCTGTGATATTAGGTTATGCCCTGTGATAAGGGATATTCTACAGTATGTGGGATGCACTTCAGGTACACGTAGGAGCATAAACTTTCTTGTGTGCTTTGTGGAATTTGTCCTAATGTACCGTTAGCATGTAAATAAATATCTGTGGTAATTAAAAAAAAATGTAGAAATGAAACAATAGTAGGCCTATGGCTGCTCTGGGAACATAAATCATCAGGGTGTGCTTCTGCTTTCCCAGTGCTGCATATGAGCCTCATGAGGTATAATCCAGCATGAGGTGCTCTGGCTCTTGGACTGAGTAGACTATAGGTGAATTTTTGTTCTGACAAGGTGTCACATCGTCCCATGATGGAAAAGACTTTTTAGTGAATTATGGATACCGGTCAGAACAGAGCCATTTCCGTGAGGGAGGTCATGCATTAGTTATTTTAGTGAGTCAGTGCTGGCTTTGCAGGGAGGACCCAGGAACAGTAGTTCATCTCCAACCTTGGATTGATGTTAGACTGCACATGCTTTATATTATTTTCTAAAAAAAAAAAATTGTACAACAAAAGAGATACCTGGATGGATTTGTGTTCAGATTGATAAAATGATTAGTTCTGGTTGAACCTACATACCACAATATATATTTATGATGATATGAGGCTCATGGCTTTGCATCTTATCAAGATCTATCACCGTCTAGTAATGGGCATTTATTTTTACTAAATTTTACTATTGGAATTTTAAACATGCCTGAGATACTGACACACCAATCTGGTCAGATTAACTTGCTTTGAAGACCATAGCATTTTCTGTCTGTGTTGAATAATAAACTAATTGTGACCATTCCCCAAAAAATGCAAATAGACAAACAGAGAAATATGCACAGTAGCACCTGTACTTTTACCATTATGAAGAAATCCAGATTCTTTGAAGATGTGAATTAGAAATGCTCCCAGCCCTACATCCCTTTCTCCCTGACAAATGATGCTATGAAGACAAATTCTTGAGCTTTTTTTTATTTTTTAAGTTTATTTTAAGGCTCTTTTTGTGGAACTGGAGATGTGGACATAACCTCAGTCACATATTACAATGATTTGCAGCTCTTTCTTTAGAGACCTGCAAGTATCTCAGTGCTTCTCTCTCTTCTGTCTGTACAGCAACACAAACAGTAAAAGTGAGGTTTTTTTTTTT
This sequence comes from Chrysichthys cranchii, assembly GCA_030068335.1. Classification (NCBI taxonomy): domain Eukaryota; kingdom Metazoa; phylum Chordata; class Actinopteri; order Siluriformes; family Claroteidae; genus Chrysichthys; species Chrysichthys cranchii. The sequence continues at coordinate 17,498,585 of JAQMCW010000037.1, read as the reverse complement.
TGTTAGTTTTTTTTAAATTATTGCTCAATGAAGTGCTTGGTAAATACCTAGGTCTTTAGTGTTTGTTTGAAGTCAGCCAGTGTTTCAGTTGTTTGGACAGCCAGGTGAAGAACATTTATAGCACAGAAATAAGTCTTGATGCATGCTTTTCTTGAATCTTGAGTGATGGTGGATCAAGTTGAGCCAGCGTCTAGGGGCTTAGAGGGAATGTTTTGCAGCCCTGACTTTGATGAGTGCCTTCAGGTATATAGGGGCTAACCTGCTGTTGGCTTTGTAGGCAAGCATGGATGTTTTATATCTGATGTGGCAGCAACAGAAAGCCAGTGGAGGGAATGTTCCATGGGGTACCATGGGATGATGTTAGAGAATTTAGGGATGTTGAAAGCAAGTTATGCAGCTGCATTATGGATCAGTTGAAGCAGGACGGATAACATACAGACAGCTGCCAGAAGTGAATTGCTAATAATAATGATTAATTTTAATAATAATAATAATAATAATAATAATAATAATAATAATAATAGGGAATTTTAATGCAGAGTTTGCATGTTTTCCCCTTGCATGTGTGGGTTTCCTTTTGGTACTCCGGTTTCCTCCTGCAGTCCAAACATAGGCATATTAGGTTACCTGGCTACTCTAAATTGCTAATAGATGTGAATGGTTGTTCGTCTCTGTGTTAGCCATGCGAAAGATTGGCAACCCGCCCAGGGTATACTCTGTCTCCTGCTCGAAGTCAGCTTGGATTGGCTCTAGTTTACCATCAGCCCAGACAGATAAGTGGTATAGATAATGAATGGATGGTTAAGAATATATTAATAGGCTGCAGTTTTGCTGAAAGTAGTAGCATTTCATTGACAGAAGTCATTTGTTGATTGCAGCTTTAAAAAGATAATTTGAGTGATTTTCTTATAGTTTTAACCTTAGAAAATCTAGCATTTGCTGTTACTTTACACTGCTCGCACCAAATCTTAAAACATGGCATGATGCTGCTGTTTCAGACCTTAGCTTCATTGTGCATTTCATCTCAGGCATATCAAAGAGCATTGCTGAGGGGGAAGTCTTTGGTCTTCTCCTTTACAGGGCAACAGAGCTTTAGATTTTTGTTTTTCATCTTTGGTCTGTGTGTTTTTTCATAACTTCTCACTTCTTGACCCTTTACCTGTAACTCTCTAGCCTGCCTGTTTCTAGTAGATGAAAACGATGTCTTTACCATGATGGTTGCAGGGAAATTAGGTCATGGAAAGGTACACTGCAGTATTTGCAGGAGTGCTTCCCCAAATACCTTTATGCAGTTGCATACAATTCTTGAACAGATGATTGACCCAGATTACTCTAATCAAACATCTGTGTCACATAAACAAGCATTCACTCTAATAGCATTTTGTAGTAATAATCTTGCCAAAAAAACATAGCTCGTTTCTAACTTTAAAAAAAAAAAAAATATATATATATATATATATATATATTAGCTGTTTGCACAGTGATTTCCAGGTAGCAGAAGGACAGACTTCCTGGTGTTGGATGTCCAAATAATGGCCATGAGGAAGAGATGCTTTTCATGGAGTAGGGGCTGGCATCCAGCCCATCTATAGGCCATGGTGAAGTCCACCCTCCAATGGGGTACCATAGAATGAGTAGTTGGTATCAAGATTAAATGGCTTAAATACACTGGGTGCATACCGGGCACAACAATGAATCCTCTGTGTTATCACCATGGAATGCTGTCAGTAGATTGGTATGCAGAATTAGGTGCTTTTGAACAGAAACCTTTTAGGGACTTGAACACAAAAAGAGACCCCACTTTGGACTCCTAGCGATTAGTGGCAGATGTAAGCATTCGCACCCTTCAGAAAGGTTCTAAACAATTTTGTAAGACCCCAAGGAGGTCCTATGCCTAGTCCTATGGCCTTTAGTGTAGATGGGGACTTGCTGTAGTCCATCAGTACATGAACAAAGGGTAATAATTCAGGGATTGGTCATAGCATTTGCATAACAGATTCTACCTATACAAGGAATTTTTGCATTCAGGAGTGTTTCATGCACTGTCTTTAGTTGGTAATTTCACACCAAGGGGACAAACCCACAGGCACAAGACCTAACTAGGAGACACAAAACTCTATCCATTTGGCACAGAAGATCTGCTCAGGGTTGCTTATTACAACCGCTCTGTGGCCTTGTGGCTGAATTCTGTGCAACTTGAAAAGAACCCACAGTAGGGGGAAAAAGGCATACAGTAGCTTATAAGGCCAGTTGTGGGCCAGTGTGCCCTGGTCCATCTTTACAACTCTTACCAGGGAGAACCGTCAATAGGCAATGTGTTGACTTGGCATTCACCTGTGTGCTGCCAATCTCGTCCTATGTCTGAGTTCCCACTTATAGCTGTAGATGCCACATTCCTGTATTTGTTCTCAGCATGTTCTGCAGCACTGGCAGATGAGTAACCCTCAGTGAGGCAATGGATGGGGTAGTTTGGGTTTCTAAGATAAAAGTTTTGGCTATTTCTCATAGTGAGGTCTTAATTGCAAATATAAGAGCTTTATTTTATGATGCAAGGAGGCATTCACCCACTGCTTACAAGGCAGTCCACTGCAACCTTGGATTATTTCAGGTGCCCCACATGACTTGAAATGCAACAATCAGAAAGTTTCCAGAAACTTTGTCTCCCCCAAGGCATGCTCTGAAGTGCTGGTATAAGCATCTTTGTAAGCTGCAGATTAGCCAGTATTGTGTGTGTGGGTGTGTTTGTGTCTGTGTTGCAGCACAGATATGGTGAATGAGGAGGGAGTTCAGGAGCTTCCTCTGAAGATCAGCAGCAGCCAGTTGAAACATTTCAAGTGCATTTAGAAACTTCCCCTTGGGCCATGCTTTGAGGCCAGGATGCACTTCTCAAATGATCTCCATTTTTTTTTTAATCCTTTGCTTTTTCATTTAGAATAAACTATAAAATCAAGACTTGGTATCGGCAAAGAGAAATGTTGTCAAAGGCAGAAACCCTGACTGGGAGACAGTTTTTTTCCCCAAACACTGTGAAGGAAACACTAAACTGAATTATAAGAGGATTATACATAGAGGCACATCAATATAAAATCAAGAACAGCCTGCGTTATAGCAGTCACCTTCTGTAGTGAGAAGCTGCTAATGTTTAGTGGCTGTAATATGCAAATTACAATGCAGTTTAAAACTAGATTAGCCTTTGTCTCGACCTTTGATAATTACTAAATGAAGCATGTGTTTCAGATCTGAGTTAATGTTATTGGGTTTCAGGGCCTTTAAAAGTCAAGGGTAGGACATATCAAATATCGGAGCTCAGATATGTATGAAAATAGCTCCAATCCATGTGGCCTATTTTCAAACTGTGTGTGTCACTGAAGTTCTTTTATACATTTATAAATCCAAAGTGGAGTTGGGCTGATATAAGAACAAAATTCAAAACACCTTAAAACAGGTATGGATTAGCATGTATTCTGATTGCCAGCCTCACAGAACAGCTGTTAAACTGCATTGTATATTCAGATTGTTAAATTATTTAATTAGGTGTTTGAGTTATTTATTTCAGGACTAAGAACTCCATTTCTAACTGTTTTTGATATAAAAACAAATGTGTGTTCCTTTGCTACAGGACTACACCATCACTATGTATTTCCAACAATCATGGCGTGATAAACGCCTGTCCTACACAGGGATTCCTCTGAACCTGACGTTGGATAACCGTGTGGCCGATCAACTCTGGGTGCCTGACACTTACTTCATAAACGACAAGAAATCTTTCGTTCACGGTGTCACCGTCAAAAACCGCATGATTCGGCTGCATCCAGATGGAACTGTGCTGTATGGGCTCAGGTTAGTGTATGAGTGTTTGCTGAACAAACTGGTGTACTGAACGTGTCCAGGTCATTTATTTCCAGTATTCATCCTAGTCTCTGTTTATTTCTATGTTTGTGGTGTTTGTATGTGTGTGAGTGTTCTGGGGCAAACAGTATTCCCCTGGCTTTCCCAGTGCTGCCTTTTTAGAGTTATTCAGTGTGACTCATATACAGTTTGTATAGTTCCTGTATACTGATGATAGATGAAGCTGTCTTTGCCCTACTTCAGCAAGCTCTCATCTGGTTGCTCGTGTTAGATATAGTTAAATACAGTTTTTGTAGTATGTATGTAGCTAAATACAAGTTTGCATGTCCGAAGGACAGCAAAAATAAGACAGAAAATGTATTTAAAGCCATTTCCTTATTACCAAAAAATAGCGTTTGCTAAAATATTGATATTATGAAAATAATATCAGTGTGATTTCCCACTGTGAATGTGATATAAATATTTTTTAAAATTTGTATTCCTGTCCTTTACCTTACAACTTTCTTTCATTTTTGTCCTCTCAAGAGTGTCTGGATCATATATGATTTAAAAAAAGTGCTCATTTTCACAAGCTATTGGATAAATAGCAAATGCATTTAGCGGGCATGTTGGAAAGTAGGAGGATGGAACAATCTTCAGGTGAGGCGTTGGAGATTGAAGCTCCAACCTTCTAATCAGTAACCCAGTGTCTCATTGAGACTAGAGGATGGTCCCGTTGTATTTTATTAAGAAGCATGAGATGAGAAAAACAATAGGCTTTCAGTATGCGGAAGCTCTCCTGTCGTATAATATAAATCTGTCTCGTGAGCTATAGCCTAAGTTGTCTTTGAAAATATACAAACATTTACTTTGTCCACCTCAGAAGGGCACATTTAACAGATGGGCATCAGTTGTTGATGCAGGTGCCGCCGAAGTTAGGTGAGGAAGCTCCCATCACTAGATGCACAAGCTCTGTAAGCACTATCAGTAACTCGACCGCATCAACCAAAATTTAAAAACACCAAGTGATACACCTTTATTATGTATTGCATTTCCCATGAGCAAAAATGCATCTCAGCCACTGTGTGTCATTTGTGCACAAGTGCTTTCCTGAATTCCTGAAGCCAAAAAAACTGAGTAGGCATCCCCAAATGAATCATCAGCAATACAGTGAAAAGCCAAATTAGTTTTTTTTATGCAAAGCTAAGGAGTTGCTAAACAAACTGGGAAGAAGGAAACAGGTTCTGTAAACAAGAAACTTTAAAAAATATTATACACTATAGCTTAGAAAATAGTCCAACAGAAGAAATGCCATACTATTTGAGGGGAAAAAATTATACAGCAGAAATTGTGAAGGGATTATTTGGAGAGGTAGGATTCAAACAATTAGCCAAGATGAAACTGTCTAATGATACTGTCAAGCTTCACATTGTATCAATGTCCAAAGCCATCAATGATCAGCTTGCAATGTGACTTCAGGGCAGTGATTTCACTCGCCAAACAGATGAGTCAACAGATGTGCTCAAAATATCTCACCTCACATAGGTTTGGTATGAAAGGAAAAGAAATCAACAAGGACTTCCTGTTCTGCAAGGAACTACGTACCGCTATCACAGCAAATGATAGTTTTGGATGGATAAGTTCTGGATGAGTTCATGAAAACATGAAATACAGTGGATCAGTTGCATTGGAGTGCGCCCTGATGGAGTGGTGGCAGTGACAGGCAAGGAAGCAGGTGTTTTGCAGTGCATCGAAGCTTTTTCTCCCTGTGCTATTTCAACAGACTGCTTTAAGGTTTGCTTCGAAATCAGTGGAGTCATTCCTACATGATGTCTTGGATAGCTCCGTCAAAGTCGTGAACATAGTGTAAGCACGATGCACAAACCTCAGGCTATTCTCTGCCCTGTGCAAAGAAGTAGGTGTGAAATACCATCATCTCCTCATGCACACTGAGGTTAGGTGGATTTCACGTGGGAGCAGTCTGATGCGTCTTTCCAGCCTGAGAGAAGAGTTGCTTGTTATCCTTGTAGACAAGACGCCAGATCTTGCCAAGTGATTCAGTATAACAACAAATGACCCATCCAGCTAAGTTACCTGCCAGACAAATTTAGTGAAATAAAAAAGCTCAACAAAAACATACAAGGCGGAAAGGCTGACAAGGTGACGTGTCATGAATGAATACAGGCGTGCAAAGGAAGCTGAAAATGTGGAATGCACGTGCCCCATAAATTTTAGAGCTATCCAGCCTTAAGTAACCGCTCAAAGATCCTGAAGAAATGTAAGACTTATTTCCCAGCACTGTCAGAGGAACAGTCAACCTCTTTTCTGTGGATTAAAATCCCTTTCGCAAAAAAACATTGGGACCAGCTACTCTGCCATTGCAACGCTGATACCAGTCTGAGAGCTCATTTCAGTGATGTTTTAATGGAGTCATTCTGGTCTGAGACTTCTCCAGAATACCTAATGTGTCTTGATGCAGCAGTGAAAATGTTGATACCATTCAGCACAACCTACCTGGGTGAAGCTGGGTTTTTAGCAATGACAGCCATCAAAGTTAAATACAGGGCAAGACTGAGCGCTGAAGTTGACATGCAGCTTGACCTATCACGAGATCTGTCCACGCATCTACAGAATAATCAGTCGTCTCCAGCAGTAGTTGTCACACTGATTGAGCCTCCTGATTGAGGAAATAAAAAAAGAACTGAAACATAGCCCAGTTTTTAAGGAGCTTTCTCTTTCTACATTGCAGTATAAATGCTGCTTTGTTATTTTTTTTCCAATTTTAGGATGTGGTTGGCTTATGTAAAAAAAAATATATACAGCAGAAGGCTAATAAACATTTGTTTAAAAAGAGTAGCTTTTGGTATCCTTGCTAAAAAAGTAAGAGTAACATCATAACCCGCGTCAGTGTGTCTGAGAAATGTTTTGAGCACGGGGTCTCAGAGGAAAAAAGGTTAAGGACCATTGCTGTAGGGAATGTATTAAGAACAATTAAGAACTTTCAGCAGGTTCACGCTCAAAGAACTGGGCAGTAAACGGTAATCAATTCCCCTCGGCCTCTTTTTTTTTTTTTTTTTTTTTTTTTAAGGCCCATGCTTAAAAATGACATACCCAAAATAAATTGGGTACTTCTCAGCAACTACTAGGTTTATTTGTAGTATTTTGTGAGATACTGCAGAGGTCTTAGAATCAGTATATATGTTACTTGGTCACAGTAAACGAAGATGGCACACAGCAGAAAATTTAAAATTTCATTACTGCTTAACAGCAATTAGAGTGAAATGAATCTTAGAGTGAAAAATCCCTTTGAAATGATGCGATTGTAAATTCACTTTGTGTTGGAATTGTTTTTTGTCTAGGTAGAAATTTTTGTGTTTTGTGCTTTCAGTCAAGCTTTTCCCTGCTAAGTGGGTATGCGTTATGTTGGATTGCTAACTGTTTAACATGTATTTGAAAGGTGTTTGTCGTATAATGCACGACTGTACTCACCGGTGCCACCTCTCAGGTACATAAGGTTAATGGGGTGCACACCATTTGTGGAACTTTTTCCACCTGAGAGCATATCAAGCTCATGTTCGTGTGTTCATGAGAGTTTCCTGGACTGCTAGGTTGAAGGTTCTTAAACTTCACTTCACTTCATGGGATGCCAAACCTACAGGTGCAGATTTATGTAACAGACAATTACAACCAGTAATATTTTGTACATCAAATATCACAACTAGTAAGAAGAATTTGATGGGCAGGGTGACATCCCTGAGGCCTAGCTTAATAATATGTTTTATTCTCATAGTAGGGTTCTACAGGTCCCCTATTCCTTTTTCAAGAGAAAGCTTTGTGTCTCCACTGAGCTAGAACCTGTAGGCTCCTCTTGCTGCAACAAGGATGTATAGAGCTTACCTGCAGGCTGATAACCCACTTCTGGAGGCCCCGAAATTCCAAGAGGCCCAAGGGATCTACTACTGTGGCTCTAGACAGTGAGCCTGGTGTCCTTAACAGGAGCTGGTACTACACATCAACCTATGTGGATTAAATAAGCAAGCACAATAATGTCTGCCATACACTGAGATGACGGATGGGCTTTCACCCTCGATCAAAGAATCTTTAAGTCAGTGAATTTTGTAGCCTGTTTTGCTCTTAGGGAGATCTTCTCTAAAGTTCAGAATGAAACTAGTTCAGCCGTCTCATGTTTGAAAGCAGACAGAAGCCACTGTCCTTTTTCCAAGCAAGTAAGTGCAGTATGTTGAGTTGAGTTGAGTTGAGTTCTACCTTTTAATATATACTTTTGTTCAAGAAGGAGAAAATTTCCCGGCACTGAGCAATAGATATCAGACCCCATTAAGTTTATTACTTTAACTCAATAAGTTGATTCCTTTTTGGCAGAGGCCCTGAGCCGTGAAAAGGTTGAGGGCTGATTGCAGACCCTGGCAGATATATGCAGGGAAATAGGGGGGAAACCCACCCCGGCCCCTAGTGACACATATTTACAAGGCCACGGGTCACCAGAAGGAAGATGATGGAAAAAACTCAGTGCCCCAAGGAAGAATTTTGAGAAAAACACATCCCTGCTTACACTTACGCACATACCTGCCATTCGACTGTAGTAATTTGCACACATATTTAGTGATCCTCAAGTGACCTATAGGTGAACTCACAATGCATGTGCTTAATTAACCAATTGGAATAGAGCCCTTCTGTGAGCTTTAATTTAAGTCGAAATTGGTCAAATTGAATATTCATAACAAACATGCAGACCAAGTGTATTCTGTTTGTAAGATGAAATCCTGAGTAAATCATCATCAGCTTGCATGAGTTTTTGCAGGTATTATCAAGTTTACACATTGTTATACATGTAAATTTAGTAAATCTGGGCTTGATACTAGACATTGTATGCCTGCCTCAAGAGTTTGCATGTCTGATGCTAGGTCTGTAAGCGTGTTCCTTCAAATATTGTCTGTACTTTTTTGTAATTACTGAACAGATAACTATCTCTGTTCCACTGAACAAATCAATACAGGGGAATAGCAGATTTGTCCTTGTTAGTCTGCAAGCACCTAGGTGTGCATGTGTCTAGCAGCATGGCTTATTTTAAACCCATAACCATCTGGTGGATCTGTCTGGGGCTGAAATACTAAAAAAAGACAGTTCTTAAGTTTTGTGCTGAAACTCCACGCCAGTGTTAATTAAAGAACACTATAATTAAGATCTAACTTGTGATATTTCAGTGTGATGGCAACAATGACTGAGATGGTGTGAAGGCAATTACCAGCACAGGAAAGAGAGATGGAAAGCAGGAGATTGTGCAGAAAGGGGGGGTGGGGGGGCGGTCAGGGGGAGGAGGGAACGGATGTAGGGTAAAAGTCTTTAGTAAGAATTTGATTTATTGAAAGAAGACAGCTGTGTATGAGGCAGTATTCATATCAAATGAATAGAATTGTTAGGTCAGCGTTGTGTATATGCTTCTTTATCAGTTATGTTATGTATAGACCAAGTACAACACTGTCAGTAAATACAAGAAACTTGTATTTCTTGTATTATGTTTCTTAGTGAATGACCACTGTTCAGTTGTGGCTTGTGTCCAGTTATAGGAGTGTTTTTTTGACTAGGATAACTACAACAGCAGCCTGTATGATGGACCTGCGGAGGTACCCCCTGGATGAACAGAACTGCACCCTGGAGATTGAGAGCTGTAAGTCCTGTTTAATACTCATCACAGTATAGTTACAGTAACCAAATTCTAATATTTTGTATGAGCTACAGGCTACTATGAAGACATGGCATTCTGTCAGCCAGTTGTGGTGACGGTCAGTCAGATGTTCAGAAGCTTGTCGGGCCTCATTGAGATCCATGCTAAATATGCACATATTACAAACCGAACCATGTGGCATCAAAAAAATGTTCGGAATGTTTAAATCAGGAAACAGATTTTTAAAAAAAACGCTATTTGGTGTGACTAATCATTTAAAGCAATATCAATTCTCTTGTACAGTTACGTAAAAGATTAGTTAGTTCTTCCATGCCACTTGAGGAAATTTCATGCAGTTCTTCTGCAGATTTGTGTGATTTCTTTGTCTGGGTATACACTATACAGTATCATTTATAATATTTACCGTTATAAAACTTCAACCATTTTTTTTTTTTAGCTGAAACGTGGTCTCTTTTATAAAAAATAACTTTTGTTGTTGGAAATCTAAAATTTACACTTTTTAGCTTTTAAAAATAAAATCTTGGTTGCCTAAGACTGTAATTGTGAGTCCAGTAAATAACTCAGTGAACATCTTAAAAATAACTAGCTGATGCACCTCATCTTTAACTTTGCAGCCAAGATTGAGGCAAGATCTTTCCTTTTACTCTTTCTTTCTTTATGCTTTTATGGTGTGTACAGTAAGGAAGCAGGACTAGTTTTCCATACTGCTCCTAAAATATTTATAATGAATCCATATTTTTTAGCATTTAAATTTTTCTGTTTGAAAAAATGAAAGGCTACAAATTAATTACAGGTTATAATTACACTTCTGTAGAACAGATGGCAACGTTTGATCTGCATATTGAACTACGTTACATATATATGGGCAAAAGCTTGACCGTATATATATATATATATATGTATGTATGTATATATGGGAAATACTTGACCATAAAACACTTTATACATTTTAAACATCCCATTCTAGAGTTAGCCCTCCTTTGTTGTTACTTTCATTCTTCTGGGAAGGCTTTCCACTAGATTTTTGAGCCTGGCAGTGGGGATTTTCCCAGTCATCTACAAGAGCAAGGAGGTCAGGTGTTGATGCGTGGCACGAAGCCTGGGGCATTTTGATGGGCCAATTCATCCCAAAGGTGTTCATTGGGATTGAGCTCAGGGCTCCGTGCAGACCACTCAAGTTCTTCCAATCCAACATGGCAAACTGTCTCTTCATGGACCTCACTTTGTGCGCAGGGACAATATCAAGGAATTGTTTGAGGAGGTTTGGGCATCTTGGTTCCAGTGAAGGGAAATTGTAGTGCTACAGCATACAGAGACATCCTAAACAATACAATTGTATGCTTCTAACTTTATGGCAACAGTTTGGGGAAGTCCCACAATGGGTGTGATGGTCATGCTTCCACATGCTTTTGGCCATCAAGTGGTCCTGTAGAATATGAGGAAAATATGCAGTTTGTAGTATCATTGTTCAATACTGTAATGATGATATGAGTGCAATAAATAAACAAATATTGAAGTGTTCATATTAGTTAAACAGTGTTCGTTTCTTTCTGCTGGCAGGCACACTGCTAACATAGACCCCAAATATTGAATAGCCTGTGCCCACTGAATAAAGAAATTAAATTATTTTAATCATGCTTTTATTAAACAAATTGCACATAAATAACCAATCAATTAACACTATACACCAGATATATCCTGCTGGCGGAATGGAAATGGACTAATCAAAATTCGGTTTTTCTTATGTGGGGTGAATAGTGTGTAAACAGAACATTAACTTAAATAATACTTTAGAACAATAAGAAATTAAAGTTTCATTTCCTCTGCTCCCTATAAAATATCTTCTTCTAAACTCAGTAGAAACATCTCTTGAAATAAAATGTATGTGTGTGTGTGTGTGTGTGTGTGTGTGTGTGTGTGTGTGTGTGTGTGTGTGTGTGTGTATACAGTCGTGGTCAAAAGTTTGCTGCTGATCATATGGACAAAGATAAGACCTTCTGGAGGAAAGTTCTGTGGTCAGACGAAACAAAAATCG
>JAQMCW010000037.1:17447964-17461086 GCA_030068335.1 Chrysichthys cranchii | reverse complement strand
TTTGGAATTATTTAATAAGTATTCATGGACAAAATATAATTAACATCAGTTTGTGATTCAGATATTTTTTTAGGCCTGCAGAGAAGGCCTTGCAGGCCCTAACAGTCCGCCACTGACATACACGGACCTGTAGATCACATGATGTAGTTCTTAGGGTTTTTATTACATCTCTAATCTTGAAGTGGTCTGACCTTGGACCAAATTTGCTGAGATGCCCATTCCTGAGAGGATTGGGAACTGTCTTAAAGGCTCTCCATTTCTATAAACAGTCCTTGTCACTATAGAATGGTGAATTTCAAAAATAGTTTGGAGATGGCCTTATAACCCTTCCCAAAGTGATGCCCACCAACAGTTGCTTCTCTAAGGTCATGGCTGATGTCCTTTATCATTGGCATGATGTAACCACATGCCTGAGTGCTTCACAACACCAAACTGCCAAAAATTTCTGCTTTTATAAAGGTAGTCATACCTCTTGCTCAATAACTAATCTTGTGCATTTCATTAGTCGCACCTGGCTGCTAATTACTCTCAATGATTGCGTAAGTAGGAAAGGTATACTTAGTTTTTCCTACTTGGTTTCTGAATTTTGTTTGACTTCTTGGGAAAATTTGATCATAATGAAAATTGTTGCTGTTTCTTTCTTAATAGAAGTTGAGGAGGATCACCCAATTATATAGGTGCTAATATAATTGAAGGAGGGCTTATTTCCTTTTCCCATAACTGTGTACCTGTCAATAGAAGTGCTCACTAGCAAGCTAAACTATGAAAAGTCAGACAGAGTACAGCACTGAAGCACAGTACTTATATGAGAGCTGCGTAATAAATTGTTTTTTAAGCTGTTTAGCCTAGTTCAACATAAATCACATGTCCTGATATAATGAGCAGGATTCAGGTTACTGTTTGTGTAATAGAGGCTGGGCTTCAGGATGAACCAATGGTTTGGATGATTTGTTCATTGAAGCAGCTGTCACATGAGGGGTGGTGGAGACGTGTATGTTTGTGTTGTAGAATTCATACGTGTTATGTGTATTTACGTTGAACATTACCATAAAAGAATGCATTTCTAATTTACACTGCTCATGCTTTAAATATTTCTTTGCGTTGCAGTAAACAGTGGTGCTACGTAGAGAGGCGCTGGGCTGACGTGCGTGTGGGTGATGTGGTGCACTTGTGCTGTAATGAGATCATTCCTGCTGACATGGTGCTGCTCCACTCATCCGACCCAAATGGAGTGTGTCACATCGAGACTGCCAATCTGGATGGAGAAACCAACCTGAAGCAGAGACAGGTGGTCAGAGGCCTGCCACAACAAGTGAGACATCATCCTAACTGTTTGCTGCTCCTTATTAATGGTAATGACTTAATTGAAATATCAAAAGAAATATCAGCACAATAACTCTGTGTGTGTGTGCGTGTGTGCATGTGCGTGTATGTGCGTGCATGTTTCTGCCTCAGGAATTGGAATTTACTCCAGAGAACTTCAGCAGCTGCATTGAGTGTGAAAACCCCAATGATGATCTGAGACGTTTCAGAGGCTACATGTGAGTGTGATGAGAGTGGCTCTATGGGGAAACCAGTCACATGCTGCGTTGCCTGAATTCTGGCAAAAGGCCAAAAAAGACAAACTATTGGGTTTTGAACATTTTTTTTGCAGCTTATAACATAATTTGATATGTTCTCTTTTAAAAAAAAAAAGACATAAATATATATTTAATGCATGTGGGTTTTTTTTTTTTTTTTTTTAATTTACTTCCCAAACTTGCCTAGGCTTTCTTCAAAGGTCACGTTGGATAAGAAGCCATTTTAACAAAAATGGGTTGTGAAAGCAGTCAGTCTGCATGTTACAAAGATTTATAGAACCTCGCTAGTTGTGTGATTTCCTTACGCAGTAAATAAATTCTACACTTTGACCAACTATTTCGACATCTACACTGCCATAACGAACTATAACAATTTCGATACCGGACGCCAGATCAATCTCGATAATCACAACAGAAAAAAGTGCTCATACACTCTGTACACCCAAAAGTGCTCTGGTAGGCAAAGTTGTAAAATGTTTGAATTAGAAGTATTTTTTTTTCATAACCTCATCTCATGAGACTATTAAAACAAGTTGAGATAATTACACCTGAGATCATACAGAAATTACATAAACTACTAAAAACTCAAAGTAGTGTATGTTGTAAATATAAGTGTTTTCTAATAATCTTTCAATCTTGTTTTCAGGGAGCATCCCGATAAAGTACGGGTGGGATTACATAATGAAAATCTCCTGCTGAGAAGTTGTACAGTGAGGAACACTGAGACTGTGATTGGCATTGTGGTCTATGCAGGTACAACACACAAAATTAACATACAATTCATTATGCTGACAAGGACATGAATGTTTCTTTTATATATTTATATATTATTTCATCTATAATGTGAAACGTGGGTTATTTAAATAGATGAAAATGTTTGATTGTGTGTGTGTGTGTGTGTGTGCAGGTCATGAGACAAAAGCAATGCAAAATAACAGTGGTCCACGCTATAAGCGAAGCAAACTGGAGCGCAAACTCAACGTAGACATTATCTGGAGTGTAGTCTTACTACTGCTCATGTGCCTTACTGCTGCTGTGGGTAGGAACACACACATACATACATACATACATACATTAGCTAAAGCGATAAAGTGTGGTAAAATTATTCAGGGTGATGTTACGTCTTGAAATCTACATTGTTAAACAATGGTCGATGTTGCTGTTAACTAGGCCATGGTGTGTGGCTGAGCGGCCTGAAGGATCCAATCTTTATGATCTCAGATGGCACACACCCAGCTCTTGCAGGATTCTACATGTTCTGGACTATGATCATTGTTCTGCAGGTGTGTAACACCACCACAAACACCCCTCCTCTTATTCTCCAGGTTCCATGTCTTGATCTGCTTCTTACTCCTTTTTTTTCACAGGCTATAAGAAATATGGGGCTTCAATTTATGTATGCTTCAAGTAGCCATCCATAGTAATTCTGTTTGTTTATACGTCAATGTCTTTATACCTCAGATGATGAGATTTTTTTTTATATGCTTTCCCTATGTCCATGTGATTTTTCTCTGCTTCCCCGGATTTACGCACGTGTGTATTCCCACCTCACGCCCATCCAGGATGGGCAATAATTAAATTAATGTCTAATAACCCACTTCATATAATATTTTTTTTAAATCTAGTTTGTTTCCCTATGTCATGACCAACAAAATATCATATATCATCATTCTTTGTTTGAAAAAGTCCACAGTGCAGTGCGCTTTTGTTTTGTTTCCATGCTTTATCCACTCCTCATACTGTGTGAAACAGGGCTTATTCAGGTTAACTGAAGTGTCAGATTTGCCACCTGCTCACGTACTCCTCTCTCTGTGCCTCTGTGTTACAGGTTCTCATTCCCATTTCTCTGTACGTGTCTATAGAAATAGTGAAATTAGGGCAGATCTATTTTATCCAGAATGATCTGGACCTGTATGATGCCAGGCTGGATACTGGTATACAGTGCAGGGCTCTGAATATCACTGAGGACCTGGGACAGATCCAGTACTTGTTCTCAGATAAGACGGGAACCCTAACGGAGAACCGCATGCTGTTCCGTCGGTGCACTGTCGTCGGCAAGGAATACCCTCATAATGAACATGGTGAGTTTTCCCCTTCGCATCGTCCCATTCTGATTAGACGACAAACGTCTCTCGGCTTGGTAAACCGCCTCATCCACTTTTCTTCACTGGTTTGTTTATACTACAAACGGGTCTTAATAGGACTGTCCAACGTTCAAATATGCACTTTTAATTGCATTAGAATTTGCTGTATAATTTTTTGTAAATAAATATTTAACAGTAATTTTTGCATTTAGGGAACTTCACCTTTCTTTTACCAAGTTGAATTTACAATGATTTTTTTCTGGGCTCCTGTAGCCTCTGGGTCATTGTATTACTGATCCCACAACACTTCTGTATAGTGACAAGTGACAAGAGGAGCTGTTGTGTCACGCAGTTTTGTGTACACATATCAATAGTTTGCTTGTTGTGGATTAAAGCAATGCTGCATTACTGCCCGGGGGCATAAGAAAAAAAAAGTTTAAAATCACAGTGAGATAGCTGTGGCTTGTAAATATCTTATTACAGTTGATCCTCGCATTAACGGACTAATTGGGGGGAGAGGTTGTCCGTTGACTTGAATAGTCTGATGATATGAAGTGTTTTAGTGCGGGGGGTTAAAATAATGGAAATCCAAGGAAAAACACCACTAAGGTCCATAAAAGTGCTACCCAAGTACTGTACACATGACAAGCAGCATAACGACCAACATAAATAGGTAAGTACATTGAGAAAACATTGAGGTGAAAAACACCAAATAATCACCGAAAAAACAGTACAGCTTCACAACGACCACGGCTCAACCGACATTTGTAAGCAACTAGTAGCGCGCACGCCAAGGCCGCCTAGCAGACAATTGCTGAACTACTGGACTCAGTTCCAAACACCCGGGATTTTTAAACTTTCATACCGGACATTCTGGCTAATGGGTCATGTATTCAGACCAGCAGATTTTGTCCGTTGCATCCGATATCCATTAATGCGGTGTCTGTAGTTGAGAGGATAGACTGTATATGCATAGTGTACTCCACAAATATTGGAACCACAAGGCCAATAAATTTGTTTTTGTTATGCAGTGAGACATTTGTGTGTGAGATCAAAAGATGAGTTTGACAAGTGAGATCAGTGTTTCAGCTTTTATTCACTGCTATTTATGCCTACATATGTTAAACAGTGTACGCATTTTGTATCAAACCTCCCAGTTTTTGAAGTATTAAAACAGCAGCTTTCCAACTCTTTTTGATTAAAGTCAAAAATACTTAATATTTGGATACCCCTTGCTCACAATAACCATCCAAGTCCAAGACCCCTATACCAGAGTTCTTGTTTCTTCACTACTTATTCCTTTCCAGGTTTTTACCACAGCATCTATTAGTTGTTGTCTGTCTTGTGTGGTTTGACACGAAATGTATTCAATTCTATGTTTAACACATCTAGATATAAATATCAGGAAATAAAAGCCGTAACTCTTATCTCTCTTTCATATTCCTCTTTTGATCTCACACACACATCTTCAGTGCACAGCAATAACACAAATATAAACTGGCCTTGCTGTTCCAATACTTTTGGAGGGGCGGTGGGTCAGACTGTCGAGTGGACAAAAGTTTTTAAAAAGTTGTGAATACAAGTGCCACGAATGTGACCCAATTCAACAAAATGAATCAGTGACCTTGGTTTTTGTTAATCACATGCGTTTTCTTACAATCCTTGTTGAAGACCTCCTGCTGAATTCTTCATGCAGCTGATAATGCAGTCCCTACACCCAACCCTAACCCCAGGGACGGATAACATACAAAAATACCACTATACTTTGTAAAGTAGTTTTAAAAAAAAAAAAAAATTCAGAAACTGCCAATCTCCTAGTATTTTTTACACACAGCTGTATCTAGAGTTTGCACAGGATATTGTGAAAAGCATCAAGTGAGCACCTGTTCTGTGCACAGAAATACCTTCCCGGTGATAGAGATCACAGGCTTTGGTAGCTGAAATAACCACTCCTGATAACCATAGTGAGCAGAAAATGAAAGCACAGTATGATGAACTAAGAGGCCGATAGGCTACAGCTGTAGAAGACTTCATTGATTTCCACTCTTGTCAGCCCAGGATAGTAATACACTGGGTGTAGACTCCCCAGAACTGGAAAACTGCTCTTTTTCCAATCACGCACCATTCTGTATAAACTCTAGAGGCAGTTGTGTGTAAAAATCTTAGGAGATCAGTAGTATCTGAAATAGTCAAAACAACATGCCGCAGTCCAAGTCACTGAGACTGAAGCTCTTGATTTGTGTCTGCATTATTTTCTGCATTACACCACTGCCACATGATTGGTTATTTAGATAGTTTCATGAATAAACAGGTACCGGTGTTCCTATTAAAGTGACTTAGGAGTGTATATTGTGAATTAGACTCTGTTCAAATGTTTGTTTGTGTGTGTGTGTGTGTGTGTGTGTGTGTGTGTGTGTGTGTGTGTGTGTGTGTGTGTGTGTGTATGTACACACACTTTTGTGTATGTGTCCTTCAGCACAAGCTATGGAGCAGTATGAGGAGCAGGTTGCTGGTCGACCTGATCGCACACTCTCACTGCGTTCTAGCTCCAGGAAGTCTCTCAGCTGCAACCGTAGCTTCTTATCCCTCAACACCCTCCCTGCGGCTTCTGACACACACTCGCCACATAGCACACTCCACCATCACGTGCCTGGGGCTTTTAGCAGCGCCATGGTAAGCACTGAAATACTGAAAGGTTACCAGCACATCTTTTTCTATTCACGTTGTGTTTTTAATTGCATTGATATTTGAATGTATTTGTGAAAATCTTTCGCAGGAGTGTGCAGTGATTCCAGATGTGCAGCTGCAAGAAAAGCTGCAAGCCCTTTCGTTTTCTCGAAGCTCTGCTGTTAAGTACGATGCTGCAGAACTTTCGCACGTCCTAGACTTCTTCCTTGCCCTGGCTGTCTGCAACACTGTGGTGGTGTCCTCCCCCAGTCAGCCTCGTCACGTGGTACGATTGGCATAATGCGCCACACAGTACACCTTCTCTATTATTCTCTGGTAACTCACTTCCTCTTGTGTTACCTGTAATCGAGACAGTTTACAGTTTAGCTGTGTCATTTACAGCTTTTGAGCTCTTGCTTTGTTCTTTTTTTTGGCAATACAGGAGAGACCTGAAAACCAAGTTTGATTTCGTTTATTATTATAATAATTATAATATGAATTATGAACTGTGCTTGTGTGATTGCTTCAGGTGAAGACCCCAGTGGCTCGCACTCCTTTACGCTCTTTGGAGGAGATGAAGACTCTTCTGCAGAAACTGAGCCGCCCTCGCTTTTCAATGTCTCCCCCTGAGAACACGGACAGCCCTCCTGGCCACACCAGGAGGTTCTTTTCTCTAGGCCGTCACAGTCAGAATACATCTACACACACGCCTACACGCACTCCATCACCCAGCCCTGCCATCATGCCCCAGCAGCAGCACCACAAAGAGCTCCTCGAACAAGACTCCGATGAAGATGCTAAAGAAGATAAGGATAATGATAATCAGGAGGAAGAGGAAGAGTTGCTGTATGAGGCAGAGAGCCCAGATGAGGCTGCGCTGGTGCAGGCTGCAAGGGCGTACGGCTGCACTCTGCTGGGCAGGTCCCCAGAGCAGCTGCTGGTTTCCCTGCCAGGCGCTGGGCCACTCACTGTGCCTCTGCTTCACCTACTGCCTTTCCACTCTGCCCGCAAGAGAATGTCCGTAGTGGTACGTCATCCACTCACCAACCAGGTGGTGGTTTATACCAAAGGAGCTGACAATATCATTATGGAACTGGCCGGGACATCAGGTGTGTGACTGTGTCAGTCTTTCTGTGTCAGTGTCTACTGGGGTCTCCGGTCAGTAATCAGTATAAACAAAGAATCTTTCTGAACTAATTATTGTTTGAAATATGAAATATATAGTGCTTAACACTCAGCATGGAAGCTGTACTACAGGAAGTCCCACTCTTCAGAAGAAATACAACTTCTTTCATTAATGCAGGTGCATGTATAGGACACTGCTGTCTTTCTGTGTGACGGTCCTGACTGATTTTTTGACTAGTGTTCTGAAAGTTCTTTGACGAGAGACGTTATCCCTTAATCTTTTTTCATATCACCCTTTCTCACAAATGTGAACTTATTACTCTTATCAGGATTATAATAATATGGAGAATACCATATGTGGGTTATTATGAATTGGCTATATAAAGGTATTTGTGAAAGCAGCCATTTGGGGCTTGATTCAGCAAGATCATCAAGATGTTTAACGGTGAATCACTGATGATGGTAAAGAAGGCTGGTGATGTCCAGCCTTTGCTGAGCTTCTTAGGATATTAAAAATCATTTCAAATCCGTGTTTGAAACCTCAACTTATCTGTATCAGGTTTATGTGTCTTCTCATTCAAGTAGATAGGAGTTTGGACTTGTATAACTGAACATCACCGCTCAGGAGAGTTAATGAAATGGCGTTGAGCAAAGGTTTGACAACACTGACCTTCTTTACCGTCCTCAATAATTCATCAGTGATGATCATGAATTTCAGATCAGAGAACAGACTGAATAACAAATGTCTGCTTTTACGGTACAAACATATAGACCACTGTTCAGTACTACAGCAAGGGATTGTTTTATAATGCTAACATAATGTTAATATGTAATCTTGGGCCAATTGTGACTTTCTGTCTAAAAGACGGGTGTTTTCCAGATCATGGTGATGGTTCAAGAGAGATTATGAAGCGAACGCAGCGACATCTAGATGACTATGCCAAGGAAGGCCTGCGCACACTCTGTGTTGCAAAAAGAGTGGGTATTCTACTTTTCTCACTTCCTCTGTCCACTACTTTGAACTGCTAGCACTTACTTTAAAAAAAAAAAAAAAAGGGGGAAATGCGATTCCTGGGTTAGTGTTTCGTCACAGTTGGTCGAGTTGGAACGCTGCCTTTTAATTGTGTGAAAATCTGGTATTTACCACTATAATTCCCTCTTCTTTGTTCCTGTTGTCAATAATATGGAAGTTTGCTGTTGGTTGGCAGGTCCTGCAGGAGGCAGAGTACAAGGCCTGGCTAACCGAGCATGCCTTTGCTGAAACCAGTATTGAAAACAGGGAAGAACTACTTTTAGAGTCTGCTCAGAGACTGGAAACTAACCTTACATTATTAGGTGAGTTACTGAAGTGATGGAGAGCATTTCATCAAAGAAAGCACAAAAGGGACTTTCTTAATCTGTTCTTCATCTTTTTATTGCCCAACATCTATAGTAAATTTGTTAAATGTATGATCAGCTATTTTTAACACTTTTTTGTAATGTTTTATAAAATTATCGCCCAGGAGCTGTTAGTGAAATTTGTGCTTAAAGGAAATGTTTCAGAGTCTGTTTGGGTGTGCTGTAAAATAGAAGGAAAAAAACCCCAAGCTGTCTCCATGGACAAGCAGGTGCACAAGTCTGCGATTACTATGCGCTATGGCAGACATTGGCTGGAGTGGTATAAGCGTGTTCTCTGGAGTGATGAATCATGCGACACTACAAGGCCATGTTCACACCTGACATTAACATGCTTCCTGGATGATGAGGTCACAAGTGGACAACTGGGTACATCAGTTCACACCTGGCAATGCTTCTCCACATGTGCCTCGAGAGGCCACTTGTGATCAGATCTCACTTTCCTGCTCTACATGCAAATAAACGTGTACAACATTTCCATTTGCAAAGACCAAATGCGTTGTTGTTTTTAACCAGAGGGAGGCAGCAATACACTTCCCATGCCCAGTATGCCAGTAATTAAAAGAAGAAGAAGAAGTTACACTTTAATATTTTAATATTCAAGATTTAACCGTTGTCAGACTTTATTATGACACCACTGGCATGCGAATGTGTACATACTTCCGCCTGTGCAGAGGACGCCAATAGACGTGTGGCTGCAAAATGAATGTGGCCATATGTGGCCCAGACCATCTCTGAATGTGACCTGAGCACTCAGATCTTAATTCAGCTTTGGGATGCATTTGATCCCATTCACACCTGTTCTTAGAGCTGACCACTTGTGAACTGATCACCCAGGGTGCATGTTAATGCAGCTTGTGAACAGGGCCTAAGGCAGTCTGATGGATGTACCTGGGTTTGATGGATGGCAGGGAAACACAACGGTAGAGTTTGGTGGAGGAGGGATAATGAATGATCTGGGGTTGATTTTCAGGGTTTGGCCGTGTCTCCTTAGCTCCAGTGAAGGCTAATATTAATGCTACAGCATACAAAAACATTTTAGACAGTTGTATGCTCTCAAGATTGGGGCAGTAGTTTGAAGAAGGCCCTTTCCTGTTCCGGCATGATTGTACCCCTGTGTACAAAACAAGTTCCATAATGACATGCATATGACAAGTTTGGTGTGATGGAAGTTTAGTATTCATGCAAAGAGCCCTGACTGAATTAGACATGATGAATTAGAACTTCAATGGTGAGTCAGGTCTCCTCGCCCATCAGTGACTCACAAATGCTCTTTTCTGAAAGTGCACAAATTCTCACAGAGACACACCAAAACTTTGCAGAAAACCTTCCCAGAGGAGTGTGGGCTCTCATAGCCCCAAAGGAGCGGACATGGATTTAGAATGGGATAAGCTCATAACGATGCGATGGTTAGGTGTTCACATACTTTTGGCTATATAGTGTATCATATACCATTGTATTTAAAATGGCTGTTATTTCTTCTAACTAATAATTTATTTTTTTTTTTTTACTGCTGTCACTGGCACAACTTTTCTATCCTCAGGGGCAACAGGTATAGTGGACCGATTGCAGGAAGATGTTCCAGAGACCATCGAAGCTTTACAGAGCGCAGGGATTAAGGTATGGGTGCTCACAGGGGACAAACAGGAGACAGCCATCAACATCGCATGTGCCTGTAAACTCTTACGAGCAACTGACCGGTTACTTACTGCCAACTGTGACAGCAAGGTGAGATAAAAATTGTTGAATGTTTAAAGAGGTGACAGTTTGTTCTGTTTTATTAAATTTCCTTAATGAACATGACTATAGTGTAAATGTTTTGTGTATGTTTTTTTCTTTCACAGGAAGCGTGTGAAGCTCGGCTTTTAGAGCTCCAGCAGGAGATTAGTGTCACTAAGGACAGGGGTTTGTCTGACTTTGACTCGGCTATGTCTCAGGATGACGCTGGCGTCTCGGGCTTTACTTTAGTGATCGATGGCCGCACGTTAGACTTTGCCCTGCAAAAGGAGTTACAGAAGATATTCCTGGATGTTACAGTCAGCTGCCGATCAGTCATATGCTGCAGATCTACCCCCCTGCAAAAGAGCCAAGTTGTTCGACTTGTTGGTGACTCACTGGGGGTCATGACCCTCGCTATAGGTCAGTATGTGTGTTCGATGAAAGTATTATAGTAAATGGTTCGACTGTTTGAGTCAGAGTACACCACGGTGTGTTTCCTGAATTGTTTTTAGAGACCACACTATGGTCTTCATTATCATGACATGAGTTTCAAACTGAAATGCACTAACTAGTGCAAAGGTTTTTTGACACCAGACCATCTCCATACACCAGTGCTTAACCAGTTTAGAACCCTTTAAAATTTTCTATATTTCTGCACCAACATGTCCTGAAATATCAGATTTTAACACAAGTCCTAAAGTAGATAAAGAGTATCCAATTAAACAAACGGGACAAAAATATTATACTTGGTCATTTATTTATTGAGGGTTAGGAAAAATGATCCAATATTACAAATCTGCGAATGGCAAAAGTATCTGAAGCTTTGCTCTCAGACGCTCTTGTGCAGGAACTACTGCAACTGAACGTTTCCCAGAACGGTTGATCAGGTTGGAGGAGTTCAGTCCAGTCCTCCATACAGAACAGCTTCAACTCTGGGACATCATTGGGTTTTCTCACATGAACTACTCACACTTGTCTACTTGTCTTGGCCATTCAAAAAAACCTTATTTTTATTCGTCTTTAATTCTTTGGTAGAACAACTTGTATGTTTAGGGTTGTTATCTTGTTGCATGACCCACTTTCTTTTGAGATTCAGTTTATAGATAGATGCTGTGACATTTTCTTTAGAATTCACTGGAATAATTCAAAATTCATTGTTCCATCAATTATGGCAAGCATCCTGGCCCCGATGCAGCAAAATGGGCTTAAACCATGATGCTACTCCCTCCATGGTTCACAGTTGGGATACGGATCCATCCACCTGATTGTCATCCCACTGAGTGAAAACACCTGACTCTAAATTCACCTCCAAATTAACTGCTAATCCTAGAGGTTCGCATACTTTTGCCACTCGCAGATTTTCCTCAGTGAATAAATGACCAAGTATTATATTTTCGTCTCATTGTTTAATTGGGTTCTTTTTTTTAAATCTGCTTTTAGAATGGGTGTAAAAATCATCTGATGCTGTTTTAGGTCACATTTATGCAGAAATATAGAAAATTCTAGTTTTCACAAACTTTCAAGTGTGTGTGTGTGTGTGTGTGTGTGTGTGTGTGTGTGTGTACATATATATATTCAAAGTTCACACGGGTGTGATGGTCATCTGTCCACAAACCTTTAGCCATTTAGTGTATTTTAAAAATTCTTTAGCAGTGTTTGGGGTTTGGTGGTATTCTTATAAAACAAAGGTATTATAAGAATACCAACGCTGTGAATATTGAATATGCATACATTCAGTTCTTGCAGATTAGTCTACTTCAACAAAACACCAGAAAATGGAGATTACGATGTATTTCATCTACATAGCACCTGAAATATGAGACTGTTTTTGAATGTCAATTGCTGTAATGTGCAAAATTGTGTGCATGTGTATGTATGATGTATTTAGGCGATGGCGCAAATGATGTCAGTATGATTCAGGTGGCAGATGTGGGTGTTGGCATTTCAGGTCAGGAAGGCATGCAGGTATGCTTGTTCACGCCTACCATTCTTTCTTCTCTTTTTCTGCTCTCCTATGCTGTTGTTACGGGAGCTACTCGGGTATCAAATTTCAGCATTGACCTCAATAAAGAGGCTATATCTGTAAAATATCTGGATACTTGCAACTGATACACACTGTGCGTGTTGGTAATGGAAACGGCATCCTTCTCAGGTCCAGACTCATAAATCCTTTAGTCATGAGCTCATCCTATTGCTTCTTGGAGAGCTTATGAATCATTGATAGCAATGAAATGTGTATGTGTGTGATTACTTTTAGTAACGCGAAGCACTAGTACAGTGTTTAAGGATTTATTAATCTATTCACATGTTGGGACATTAGGAGTGGAAAACTGTAAGTTAGAGATAAATGTGAGTTAGGAGTCATTTCGTAGTCTCTGTGTAATTTACTACTTCTGCCATCTGCACATATAAAAAATGTCAAAATGACTAATTGTATAAGAAGTTTTATTAGTCTATAGACATATCTACAACTGCATGTGTGTGTATATATACTCAGCAAAAAAAGAAACGTCCCTTTTTCAGGACTGTGTATTTCAACAATAATGTTGTAA
>JAQMCW010000037.1:17426586-17437170 GCA_030068335.1 Chrysichthys cranchii | reverse complement strand
AGAAAGGCACGTGTTCACCCCTGGTTTGTCTATTCAATAAAGGCACTTATTTACATTATTGTGGCTACAGGAGTTATCTACCTGCGATGCGACGGCTCTTTATACTGTATTTCTGCATATTAAGATGGTTTTTATAATCATAAATTAGTTATTGAGGGGCGGGTTGATTCAGACGGAGCACTACCGAAAGCCTAGATGTGAAATGTATGGTCCGCCACTGATATATATATATATATACACACACACACACATACAGTGTACATGTATGTATGTATGTATGTGCGTGTGTGTATGTGTGTGTGTACATGACCTAAAGTTTACTGCAGCATAATTAGTCTTGAGAAAATGCTCAGTACAAAGTACGTGTGGGCGTGGCCGTTGCTTTGTGGGCGGGCCTATCGCCATGTGGGCGTGTCCGTACGACAGGTTGAGCGAGTTCCTCTTTGTCGTGTTTAATAGATTCCTCGTAAACAGTCGGTTTTCTGCTGAAGTGTCACTCTCAGTAAATCTGCCTCCGACACCGCAATGAGTGTCTGCAGCTCCACATTCAGTGGTCCAGAGGACATGGACGAGTTGGAGACGGTTGGGTGAGTTGTGCATTTCTTGACTAAACAATCAGTTCAGCAGTTTAAACAGATGCTCATCTTAAATGTGTCCAGGCGAGGAGTGTTACACAAGGAAACGGTTTTATTCCGCTTTGGGCTTAGCGTTGGTGCTTCCTTTGTATTCACTTCAGTGTCTGGGCGAACATGATCATCAAACCCATCACTGTGTCCATCCTGTAGCTGATGAGTGTTGGACCCATCTGACCCTCTGTGTGTGTGTGTGTGTGTGTGTGTGTGTGTGTGTGTGTGTAAGAGCCCACAGACAGAGCAGGTGCGGAAATGACCCGTTTAACGCCATGTGTGGTTGGAAAATTTGGATTATTTACATATTGGGTTTGTGGGTTTCGTGCTGCTATTTCTGTATAAAAAGGTCAAGTGGAAAGTGTGTGTGTGTGTGTGTGTCTGCAGTATAAGGAAATGTCTGATTTCAGCTATGCTCTAATGAACACAGGGCTGTAAACATGTGCTGGCCCTTCAACTCAATAGTGTTTACGTTCTTACAAAGGTATTTTTTTTTTTTGGAATAAAACATGTCTAAGGGATTTCTAATTTCTATTTTTCTCCTTCTGTTTTTAATGCGGGATTCGAGTGTCCTAACTCCAGGAAACTGGACATCTCTAAGGCTAGATTACCTGATTATTTTTGGCTTGGAGCTCCACCTCCCATGGAGCGGGTATTCCCCTGTTTAGACATGTACATGTCCAGTTGAGATGCCTTTGGGTAACAAGGAAGTCTCACGATTTATATGTTTTGGCATGCGTCCTGATGCCTTTGCTTTAAATTTGTTGTTGAACGCAGATGTGTGTGATCACATCTGGTGGCGTGGTGGCACGTTGTCGCCTTACAGCTCCAGGGCCCCGGTTCAATCCTGAGCTTGGGTTTTTGCCTGTTCTTGCTATGGCAGTGTGGGTTTCCTGTGGGATCCTCCAGTTTATCAGGTTCACCGATTTCCACTACCTCAAGTTTCCTTTTCGGCCATTTGAATGCATTGTGATGGACTGGGATCCCATCCCAGGGTGTATTCCTGCTTCCTGCCTCACGTTCATAGGATAGACTCCAGATCAACAACTACCCTGACCAGGATAAGGCAGTTACTGAAACTGAGTGAATGAGTGTATTACACACAAATCACGTAAAAAAATGTAAAAAAAAAAATCTTTCAATATATGTATGCGTTGAGGGGAGAGTAAGATAAAATGTACAAGTAGTTTGGCCTTATGCTGATTTCTGCCAACAGATGTGATTTGTCTGTAGATTTCTATTTATATTTATGAAATCTATAGTCAGTATCTCTTATTAGCAAAAGCAAAATAGCACAATTTTTTGAACATGGCAAACAATTTTACTGCCTGGCTCAAATCTCTTTCTTTCTTTCTTTCTTTCTTTCTTTCTTTCTTTCTGTCTTTCTGTCTTTCTTTCTGTCTGATCGATCTCTAGTTGGTACCATTATGACTTGTCCCGACATGCAGCTGAGGCTCTGCTCTTGTCAAATGGGGTCGATGGAAGTTTTCTTCTCAGAAACAGCAACAAGGGACCCGAATGCTTTGCCCTCTCTGTCAGGTTAGTTACTACTCCATCTCTCCTCTTATTTCTCATGTTTGATTCACACAGGATGTGTATGTGTGGATATATTTACCCGTGTGTTGTGGAAAGAAACGAAGTCTGACACTGATCTGTTAAAGCAAAGAGAGAAAAGAGTTTATTAGAATTCAACGTACATGAAGAAAGAAAACCTACACACACACTCATGGGTATGTGTGTGAGAGAGAGCTACCTCCTGTCTCTAGCTGTATCTGTTTATATCTTCTCGCAAGCATGCAAAGCTTGTGTCTGGCACATGAATATTTTCTGATTGGTCATTAGGTCAGCCTTGTCCAATCGCTGACTGCCAGAATACGAAAAGATCTGTCACTCAGCTTATTTTGACTGTCATCATCAAGGCCTAGGTTAATACACAGTACGGTTATCTGTGACACACAATACACACACGTCAGGTTATCCGTTCTTTTCTTCTTAAGCTCTAGTTACAAACAACATATGTTTCTACCTCTGGTAAAACATTGTAAGCATTACTAGTGTTACCATGTTACTTGCTTGATTGCCTTCCCTACCAGTATTTGTAACGTGAGTCTTATTTCAGGAGGGCACTGCCAGTGGGAACGCAGTCTATCGGCTTTTCTTTGCCAGGGCTTACTTGTTTAGTGTTCTTGTTTATCGGTGTTTAGTCACAGATTTTGAAATTGACCTAAGTAAATGCAAACCACAGTATTGAAGAGAAGAGCATTTTGTGCATTGCATTCCACTGAGTTTAGTTTTTTTGCTCATACTTTTTTTTTTTTTTTTTTTTTTAACTGTTTCAGTTCCCCCTTTTAAAGTTATGGTAGTGTTAGGCTAAAAAGTAATATATCAGTGTTATGTATTCAAATCCTAGCCCATCATGCTGAATGCATTATATTGTGCTACGCTGGCAGAGCTTTAGCGTATATGTGGATTCTGCTCGTTGTTTAAATGAATACATTTAAATACATCCAGATTGAGAGTCTGTATTAGTGGAGTGTAATGTTGTTCATTGTACTGCACATAGTGCTAGGAGAAACTGGGAAGGTGTCTAAAACGTAAAGTAGCCCTTATTGGACTAAATGTCTTGGTTTGATTCACCCAGGGCAAAGGACTCGGTGAAGCACTTTCACGTGCAGCGGCAGAACGGGAGGTATTCTTTCGGCTTCAACGAGTTTTCATGCCTACAGGATTTCACCAGTCACCTGGCCAACCAGCCGCTACTGGGCAGCGAGACAGGTTTGCCACGCACACATAAACAAACAAGCAAACCCCTTTTATTTTTGTCTGATTCTCTAACTTCCATGTGCTCTCTGATATGGTTTTATAGGCAACCTGCTCGTGCTGCGGTTCCCTTACCCCCGACAGGTGGAGGAGCCATCCATTTACGAGTCTGTGGTTGTGCACACGGCTATACAGACAGGACGCAGTGAAAGTGACCTGGTCCCCAGTGCTCCATCAGTATGTCAAAAGCGGCTTACCTTTTGCATTAATGCATTCATCATGTTGGTTGATTTTATCCTGTTTTTTATGATGAGAATCTGACTAAGCATTCATATAAAAAAACCCAAAGATCAGTTTTGTTCATCACAAGAAAACGACCGTTTGATTCAAAGCAAACCAAAACCTGAAGTGCATTCAGTCTTTATATTGAAATACTAGCTGATTACAAGGGAAGTTGTTTGAATTAGCTGAGTGCAAGGGGGGAAAAAAAATCAAATGCAGTAATTATAAAATAAGCTTGTTAATTACCAATTTTATTTTTCAACAAATAGTGGTCGTACGTCATTTCCGTTTCAAACGCGAAAAGAATTTAATATATTTATTAGATCAAAGTTTTCTTAAATAATTTCTTACCAAATAGGTGTTTACTTCTTTTCAATATCAGTAAAATAACTCTCATGCAAATAATAATTCGTAAAGACGATATAAAAATGGCGTCCACAAACGAAGTGATCAGTTCAAATGTAAATGCTAGTTTCCGGTCATTCGCACATATAATATGTTCTGTGGTCATACGTCATTTCCGTTTCAAATTCAAAAAGAATTTTTTATATATATATAGATTTGTGCTGTTCATAGTTATTTCAGTGTTAATATGGTGGTTGGTGCTGTATTGACTTTATTCCTGTGAGAAATTAGTGATTGTGTGCTGCTCTGACATTACAGTGGGAAATTACCAACTCGGTTCCAGCGCCATAAAATTAAGATGTTTCAGGGCTTCTTTTCTCAGTAAAGACTAATGTAGAAGTAGTGGAAAGAGCAAATGTTGGACTCCGAGTTTAATAATGCAGGGCTACTATAGGACACGTTTGGGTTTAGTTCCTAGCAGATACTCAGCTGAGCTAGTTAGTGATGTATGAGATGTCTAGCATGATGACCTCTGATGGCCATATTAGCGTGGCAAGCTAATAAGCAGTGTAAGGTCCTCGCTGAGGGTATGGATAAGAAACTGGACATATGAAAGGACTAAAGTGTGACTGCATCATTCATTGGAAAGAGATGAAGCGAGAGGTAAATCCCACTTGTGCAGCTATCAGAAGGTAGTCAGACAGCATTGAGGGCAATGTAGGAAACTGTTAAACAATAAGTGAAAATAGACCAGAATAGCTTGGCAAAATAAATCTTGGACATCACTGAAGACCATATATTAATCTGTAAGATTAATATTCAAATTGTTCAGTTTAGTTCCTTTAATTAACGGAACTTATTTTGATTGAAGCCACCAAAGAAATTTGATACATAACTCAACACGTATTTCAATTCAGGAATTGATTCAAATGTCAGATTTTCTGTTAGATGATCTGTTACTATCTGTTACTGATTATATACCCTTTTGCAGCTTGGTACAAAAGAGGGATATCTGGTGAAACAAGGAGGCATCGTAAAGGTATGTGTCAAAATGAACATTCACCTTCTTGTACCGTATACAGTCTTTTATATTTGAGTCGAAACACTAGTTATGTACACTCACCGACCACTATATTATCATACTAATCCTCATACTAATATTGGGTAGGACCCTGCCTTTGTTCTCTGAACAGCCTCGATTCTTTGTGCCATTGATTCTGTAAGGTGTTGGGAAAACTTTGATTTGTCAGTTGTCCCTTTCTACCACATCCCAGTGTTGGAGAGCCTGTGGCATTTAAATAATTACTAGCCTGAATTGTTGACACAGGGCAGGTTGGCTCCATGAATTCCTGCTGCTAATGCCAAATTTTGACCTATCATCTGCTTGTTGCAGCAGAAATCAAGATTTATCAGAGCAGACATTCTTCACCTGTCCAATTTGGGTCGGTTTGTGCCCATATTATCACGTCAAATTCCTGTCCTGACAGGAGTGGAACCTGATGTGGCCTTCTGCTGTTGTAGCCCACCTGCCTGAAGATGCAATGTGTTCTGCATCCTGAGATACTTTTCTAATCACCATGGTTGTAAAGTATGGTTATATGAGTTACCACAGCCTTCCTGTCAAGTCAAACCGGTCCATCTGGCACCAATATTGATACCACAGTCAAAAGTCACCAAGATCACCCCCCCACCCCCCACCCCAATTTTAATGTGAACATTAACTGAAGCTGTATTTGCATGATTTTAGCCATTGCACTGCTGCCACATGATGACTGAATAATTGCATACATGAGCAAGTGTACAGGTGTTCCTATAAAGCGCTAGTGGGTGTATGTACAAATAAATCTGCAGTTAATAATTAATAGTCATAAGATCACTGATTTTTCTTAGATGTTTCGAGTACTTATCCGTGTTTCTTTTAGAATTGGAAACAACGATGGTTTACGCTGAACAGAAATGAGCTGAAGTACTTCAAAGACAGAATGGTAAGTCTAAAAAATATCTCGCGCTTAGTTTAACATCATGTAATGTCAGATGATTAACGGCATTCTGTCTTTTTTCTGTATTTCTCTCGGTCAGTTTTCGGAACCCATTCGGACCCTGGATCTGACCGCGTGCTCTGCCGTTCAGTTCGATTACAGCCAGGACAGGGTTAACTGCTTCTGGTAGGAACGCTGATACTCGCACTGCTTGACGTTTGTTGTCGTATGTTAGGGGTTTATTTCCTGTCTGTTGAACTCTAAATTAGGGAAGTGCAACTAGAAGTACCTCCATACAGGCAGAAAGGGCAGCATTTAGTTACCACTCATTCTCTTCAAACCACCCACATGTACTTAAAAAAAAAAAAAAAAAAACACATTACAGTTCCCAAAGCTTTAGATAAATATTGTGTCACTAAACGTTGTGCTTATTTTTAAATATCTCTTACATCTTCTCATTATTTCCACAACCAGTCTAGTGTTCCCTGAGAGGACCTTTTATTTGTGTGCAAAATCGGGTGTGGAGGCTGATGAATGGATAAAGATACTGCGCTGGAAACTGGTAAGGCCAGAGTTATAATTGAGCAAAACCAACAAAACCCTATTAATTATTCAACTTAAATGATGTAAGATGTTATCGTTCCAGTGATGTTTCAGAATAGAAATTAGTGATTAGTTTTTGATGAAACTAAGAAAATTGTAGCTGCTTCTAGCAGCTTTCCATTGTTGCCTGCATTGCCTAACAGTTATTCCACCCACCTTTTTTTTTTTTTTTTTTTTTTTTTTTTTTTTTTCCCCCCCCAGTCACAGATAAAAAAAAGGAGATGACCAGAATGTGGAAAACAAAAGGAAAGGAACTGCTGGGAGTGTGAACTGTGCGGGCAGTTAGGAATGATAAAATAGGATAAAACTAGTCAGAGCTTGGTCGCTGCTGTGGGTTTGTATTTGCTCCTGTGGCCACTGTAATCTGCTGTCAAGGCCTCGGTGTGGTGTGAAGAATGGCGGGGTCTCAGATGCACTCTCTAAGGATGGCTAAGTTAGTCCTGACCTTCTGTTATCCAGACCACATATGAAGGTGGTGACTTTCAGGTATAAGATAAAGGAAGAGAATGGGTCTGATTTCATTTACCATCTGAGGTCATTAATGGGGTAACAAATGAAGCTTTCCTCTGTGGAACAGGCCACTGCCACATGAGTGCAGCGCAGTGCATCGCAAGGTATTGATAAAATACTAAAACCCCGAACGGAGCTTTGTACCAACTAAGAAATATAAAGGCAACTAGAGTGACGACTCCTACCTCGTCAATTGGTGGTTAGCAGTTCTTTTTGACAGTCGGCACTCAGTTCAGTGTTTCAACTGGAAGTTTCGGTTTTTGCTATTTAAAGTCCCCTCTGATAGTATTGGAATGGCAAGGCTAATTCTTTGGTTTTTGCTATACATTTAGGTTTGAGATCAGAATTTCAGATTTTATTTCCTTATATTTACATGTGGAAATGTTAAACAACTTGCCACCTTGTGTTTGAACCTACCCATTTTTCAGTGATCAAATATACTGGAACACACGACTGACAGGTTTCTTATTGCCCAATGCTGTTAGATTGATTGTTTAAACCGTGAATAGCTCTGAATGGTGACTCTTGGTTTGAGCCCTGGCTGTGAAGACTGTATTTTTTGTTGTTATTATTATTAATAATAATAATAATAATAATAAATAAATAAATCAACAGGAAGACACGAGAGTTGTCTATGGGAGAAAAGCAAACCATTTTGAAGCTGTAAAAAGAGGGGAAATTTATCAGAGCCATTGCACAAGCATTGGGGCATAGCTAATACAACGATTTGGAAAGCCCCAAAAAAACAGAAAGAAACCACGGGTGTATTAACACCCAGACACCGAACAGGTCAGCCAATAAAAACATCAGCAGATAATGACAGAAACATGATTCCCAAATCACCAGACCATAAATCAACTAAGCATATATTTCTCCTGAAGAGAAGACTGAAGGGAGAAACCCCCCAAAAGTAACAACAAATGAAAGCAACTGTGGTATATACAACTAAATATTAAATGCTATTTACTTTAAGTCTGTCTGTTCCTATACTTTTTCTCAACAGAAAATTGGGTGGTTTGCCACCAAAGATGTCATGTTCTGTCTCTAAAGCTCAGGAAACAAAAGCTGAAATTCTGATATATTGTCATATATTTCTTTTGCTCTTAAATCCAAATGTCTGCCTTGTATAGCAGAGAACAAAATGCCTTTACCATTCCAGTACTTTCAGGAGGAACTGTATAGTCAGACATTTAACACCTAAAACCACAGCTGGAATTTTTAGCCAACAGAGACTTTCAACTTTTATTCTTTGATTGTATTTGGACGGAAAAAGAAAGAAGGTTTAACACGTACGGAAATATTAAACGTGGCTGGATCTGTAATTATATGGGCGGCCATATGTCCTCCTAGGAGTCATTAGTTCTGTAATTGCTTTGTGTAAGAACAAAGGCAACATGGAACCATATTACGGGCCCAGGTACACCAAACCCTGTTTTTAAGATGTCTCTGCATTTGTTGCTAAATTCAGTAGCTGCTTTAACCCAAGGAGGAAGTCAAACACTTTACATGGGCTCATTATAGAATATTTTAGAGAACAGTGTGTGAAGTAGAGTAGTTCCTCCTACTTTATTCACAAAACAACATTTAACAGTTGAATTGTGCAATAGGAGCTTTGCTAGAGGATCTGAGTGAGTTTTTGTTTTTTCTACAAATTGTGATCCTGCTCTTTTTGTGTTCATTTAACATTGTAACATTGGCTGCTGTGACAGCAAAATTATGGAAAACATGAAGGAATGAAGAAAAGACTGCTGTGCATCTAGATGCACACGCTTTTGTGAGAAGAAAAAATAGCATGTTTACATTTGACCTCATTTCTGATAATGCTTTAAATATAACACTCTAAAAATGTGGGGGGGGAAATGAAGGTACTTTGTACATGAAAGTCAAAAACAAATTTATTAATTAGAAGAAATCAAAAATACAACCAGACAGGGTTACATTCAAAAGAGTAACATACAGCAAATGACAGGAAATCCAAGTTCACAGCCAACATCATACTATTGTAGTAATGTCCAAGGTGCGTATTGTGTATGTGTGTCTTGATCTGATCCAGGTATACACTGCAGTAGTCACAAAGCTGTCTGTATTCTAGGCAACCTCAACCACCTGTCTCAGTTCCTCAATCAGTGGAACAAGCTCCTTCTCCAAACTGATGATCAAACCTAAAAATAACATGAGAAACTGATTCACTACCCATGTGATGCAAATATCAGTGTGCATTAAAGATGCACAAAGTGGAATGTATTTAATAATATTTAACTGTGGCAAGGATCTGTGTAAGTTAAAAAGTGATTTTAAAACAATGTCTTATGTCATGTGTATTTAGTGTTTCAGCTAAAGTTTTAAAGTGTTTCCAAATAAAATATTTATATGCCAGTCTTGTTAACTGTCAGTCATTCACATCCATGGCACGCTTACCCGTGTTGGCACTGCTACTTGCAATAAAGCTGATCACTAAGGGTAATCGGTTAAATTGTACAATCTGAAAACAACAAAAGAACAATTAGCAAGGCATACCATCAACTTCAGCCGAGTGGACACTGGGAGACTGAATACCTGGTATGTGTTGTAGTAGCAAATGATGCTCTTATTTTTGGACAGGCCCAGCTTGCTGCCTTGATCTGTGGCCAGTGCAAAAGTTGAGAGAAAGCCTGGGCGCAGTGCGTACTCTGGAGCATTGTCATTGGCAACTAAAAAGCACAACCATACCAGTGACAACTTAAGAGCAGTGGGGAACCAAGCAACTTTTTTTGACACTGAAACAGTGCTTAACTATAGACTATATGGCCAATGGTTTGTGGACACCCGACCATCACACCCATATGTGGGCCTTCACCAAACTGTTGCAACAAAGTTGTATAGGATCTTTCTCTGTATGCTGTAGCCTTACATTTTCCCTTCATTGAAATTAAGATGCCCAGACCAGTTCCAGCATGACAATGACCCTGTACACAAAGCAAGGCCCATTAATACATGGTTTGCCAAATATTGGGGTAGAAGTTCACTCAAATGGCCTGCACAGAGCCCTAACCACGACCCCACTGAACACTTTTGGGATGAACTAGAACTCTGACTGTGCCCCAGGCCTCCTCACCCAGCAGTGCTCGACTTCACTAAGGCTCTTGTGACTGAATGAACACAAAACCCCACAGGCACGCTGCAAAATCTAATGGGAGTCTCCACTGAAGACTGAACTAAATCTGGAGTAGGATAATCAACATGCACAAATGGGCATGAAGGCCAGATATTCACATCCTTTTAGCCATACAGTGCATAACAAAGATGAGTTTGATTACCTTTGACTACAGGAACCCCATCTCGGTCTGTTACTACTATTGCATGGAGGCCTTCAACCCTGAAAAGAGAAAATAAGACAAATTATTATTATTATTATGCACTCACTTATCTTCTGCCGCTTAATACTGTTTAGGGTCTCGGGGGGGGGGGGGGGGGGGGTGTGTGTGACTGGAGCCAAACCC
>JAQMCW010000037.1:17307478-17320383 GCA_030068335.1 Chrysichthys cranchii | reverse complement strand
TCGTAACAACCAACGATTTATACAGGAAAATCATGAAGATTAACAAGGTTGCCCAAACTTTCGCATCCCACTGTATGCACACCTGAAGTTTGCAAAAGAGCACTTGAACACACTGCAGTGGTGCTCGGAAAATGTTTTGTGGTGTAATGATACCGAAATTTGGGAGGAAAAAGCAGAACTCCATTTGGCATAAAAAGGGTTTGCTTTGCTGCCTCGGGGCCTGGACAGCTTGCCATCATTGAGGAGAAAATGAATTCCAAAGTTTATCAACAAATTCTCCAGGATAATGTGAGGGTGTCTGTCTGTCAACTGAAGCTCAGAAGAGGCTGGGTGATTCAACAGGACAATGACCTCAAGCATCGCAACAAATCCACAGCACAATGGTTTCAGAAGAACAGAATCCGCCTTTTGGAGTGGCCCAGTTAGAGCCCAGATCTCAATCCTATTGAGATACCTGTGGAATGACATGAAGAGAGCCATACACAGAAGACAACCAAAGAATATGGAAGAGGAGGCAGTTCTGCAGGGAAAAATGGGTCAAAGTTCCCCCCACACGATGTGCAGTTCTGATCTGCAGTTCCAGGAAGCACCTGGTTGAGGTCATTGCTGCCAAAGGAGGGTCGACCGGTTATTAAATCCAAAGGCTCACTTACTTTTTCCGCTAGGACTGTGAATGTTGAATGCGTTTGTATAATAAAGACATGACAAAGTAGATTTTTTTTGTGTTATTGGCTCAGTGTGTATATCAGTATCTGTGACTTGGATGAAGATCAGATCACTTTTTATGACCAATTCATGCAGAAAACCAGATAATTCCAAAGGGTTCACATACTTTGTACTTTGACTGTATCTATGTAAATGCTGCTGGGCATAATTTAAATTTGCACCTCATGTGTAGGTCTAGTCCCTGAAGAGCAGGAGAATGGGGATGCAGATGCCTCCTCTGAGGGCACCAAGCTGCAGGATCTGCCTCCATGCTGGGGCTTGGATATAGTGTGTGGGAAAGGAACAGACTTTAACTATGGACCGTGGGCAGACAGACAAAGGTTTGTACATATACAAATGCATTTGCTCAAGTACGTTTTTGCTCGCTACAATCCTGCCTTAGGATCATATCTCATGAATATTCTCTTGGTTCTGGTTCCACAGGGACAGTCTTTGGAAGTTCTTCCTGCCAGCAGACTATCAACCAATGAAAGTGAGTGATGTTCCCACCCCAGGGAAACCCAGACAAATCCTGGCCTTTGAACTGCGCATGAACATCATAGCAGATGCGACTATAGACCTGCTGTTCACCAAGAACAGGGTATGATTTCTCCTTTTCGCTGTTTTTGTTCACCTGAGTGTCTGAGAAGGTTGCAGTCTACTCATATATCTTGATTGTTTTTACAGGAGACAAATGCCGTTCATGTCAATGTTGGTGCAGGTTCATATTTGGAGGTCAACATTCCTATGACTGTAGGCGAAAATGGTACATATTAAATCTTTCTCATTTATAATTTGGTGTCTACACAGATAAGCTCATAAAACCTCTCAGTTGAATTGTTTCAGACTGTATTGTGTTTATTATACTTTTAATCCATTCTTCTCCTTTCCCTCCCTCAGGTTATTCTCCCACTGTTAAAGGTCAGTTACTGCATGTGGACACGACTAGCAGCATGCAGTACAGAACCCTCTTGGAGGCTGAGATGCTTGCTGTGAGTTTGCAGTAGGGATGTGTGTGTGTGTGTGTGTGTGTGTGAGAGAGAGAGAGAATAATATGAATTCCACTTTTTCCATCTGTTTAGTTCCATGTGATAGCTAGTTACCCACGTGTGTGGAATATGCCTCAGTCATGGCAGTGTGAGATTGAGGTGTACAAAGCCACGTACAATTTCATCTATGCTCAGAAGAACTTCTTTTCTGGTAATCCTATTTTATAATCTCGCTTCTAGCCTCTCACAAGTGCATAAATTTCTAATTTATGGTAAATTTAAATGCAGCTTGTTTATAAATTAATTTCATTGTGTACAGATCTGATTGAAGACTGGGCCAGTGAGAGTGAGCCAGATATCTACTCATTTGTTCCTTATTCCTGGAAGTTCAAAATGCTTTTTCACCAGTTTGAGATGATCTGGGCTGCTAATCAGCACAACTGGATCGACTGCTCCACCAAACAGCAGGAGAATGGTGAGGAAGACCTGTATGGTGGCTATAAAGGTTTAGGATCTCTGACATGTTGAATTTTAAAAAGGCTTAAGCTGAGTAAATAAGGGTTCCTCACATTTGTAGAAAATTCGAACACACTCAAATAGACTTTACTCGGTAATGAGCAGTAATTCTTCAGGATTAGGACGTGATGTTTACTATGGATTAACCAACATGTCAGATAAAAGGCTAATTCCCCTGTTCACATTTTGATTTCTTTTCTTCCTTAATGCCTCCAGTGTATCTTGCTGCCTGTGGAGAAACTCTGAACATTGACTTCACATTACCTTTTCAAGAGTTTGTTCCTGCCACCTGTAACACATGCTTCTGTTTGAGAGTGAGTATAAGGCACAGTTTCTTAAGTGATCAGTTTTGTTCATGATAACATTTTTTAAAAATTATTATTAAGGAGAACATTTGTCTAGTTGTTTAATCATGGCTTTCCCAAAATGCCAATTGTTCTTGGTTTTGTTCTCTTAGGCAGAAGACACAGATATGCGGCTTTGTTTGCCTGACTGCCACCCCAGTCGATATCCTTTGCTCACTCTCGCGAAAGACTATCAGCAGGCTAAGTCTCCACCAGGCAACGGCATGCCAGCAGAGGCGCAGTGGGCTCCGAAGAGCAACAAAGCTCGCTGGAGAAATATGACCCAAGCCAAGTATGAAGGCTCTCTTCTTCTTTTCTTTCTTCTCTTCATCCATTCACTGTTGCAGTAGTCAGTGTCTCCAAATTTTGTTTTTGTTTAGAGCTGGATGGGTGGACTGCTGGAGTGTGCCAAATTTCTTGCTCATTATAGACTACACCTGGCATCCCATCTACCCTCAGAAGTCTGATGAGCAGCTCAAGCGCTCCTGTAAGTTACTCTATATTGCAAGTTATATATTATAAAATATTATATATAAATTTTTTTTTGGACCAAAAAAAAGTTTCATATGTGTGCTGTTATAATGTAATGATATCCAGCATAACTATTTCAGTTTTTTCTAATAGGTTAATCATGGTATACTTTCAGATGTGAATGTGGTAAGACAAACATGTAAGTAATTTTCCCTGCGTGCAGTTTCAGAAATAGAGGAGTCTATACTGTCAGCCTTGCGCCCCCCACAGCACTCCCCCTGTGCTCCTCCTCCTCGTGTGCCATCAGACCCCAGCCTGCTTCCCCCAGACCGGCTGCATGTGGAGATGGAACTCAGCCCTGACTCACACATCATCCTGTATGGACCCCTGCTCAGAGCTCTGCTGTCCATCAAGGTGTGAAGGTGTTTTTTTTTCTTTCCAGAAAGAAAGAACCCACTGGCACTAGGAGTATACTGACTTATTCCATCACATAATTCTGCAGCTAAGGTGGTTTGTATACTCCCTTTTTACACTGCAGGAAAATTATTTTGGTGAAGACGACATGTACACAGACTTTGAAGAGTCTCTGTCCAGCCCTGTGCTAAGCTCTTGCTCCTCCTCATCTGGTTGGACTGGTGTGGGTCTGGAGGAGAGCGGCCACAAAGACGCACCTAATCCTCTCTCGCTACGTCCCTGGGACATCACTGTGCTCATTAACCTCCACAAGATCCATGGGCGGCTCCCTACGGTCAGTAAAAGACCCATATGTTACTGTAAAACTGACTTTTTTTTTGCTATCAGAAGTGTTCCTTCGATTAAATCCTGAAGAACTGTGTCTTTATGCATAGTAATAAATATTTGTCTTTTGATGGCAGCATCGCAATGGCGACACCCTGGATGGTCCGACAGGGTATCTAGAGCGTCTGTGTTTTGAGATGAAGAAGGGCTACAAGGAAACCCTGTTGCAGCTCATCCTCTCTCCAATGCACGTCTTTGTTAGCGACAGCTACCAGGTTGGCTGGGTGTCACCTTGGTGAAGTAGATGTCTTGTTTGTTTAGTGTGCATTCTGTTTTCTAATAATTCCTGCTGTTTGGGTCCTTTTAATTGTGCAGCGTCCTGCTGTTGACGGGGTGTTGTGTGATGGGCATCTGAGTCTCTCAGGTCTGCAGATGCGAGCCCATGCAATGTTTTCAGCTGAAGGATTACCAGCTGGCAGTGACACACTTGAGTATGCCTGGCTCATTGATGTACAGGCCGGGGCCCTTACAGGGAAAGTAACTGTGCCCCAGGTGTGTTGTATTAAAAATGTGGTCAGATTGTTCAGCCTGAATAACTATATGTGAAATACAATAACTGAACATATGAATTCTGCTTGCTTTAACATTTCAGTGTGCCACCCTGCTGGAATGGGGGGAAACGTTTGTATTTCATGTGGTGTCCCGTGAGTTCCAGCTGGAGCAGCCTAAACCCTCTGTCACCTGTCAGCATGGGGTGGACCAGAGAACCTGTGATGCCAAGGTAGAACATCAGAGTTCAGAGATCAGTCTCCTATGTCTGATGAAACAGTGTGGACCAAGCAGAGTGTAATATGTGTTCCGTGAGTGTTTAATATAGAAACTCACTGTAGAATCTGTGTCAAATTTGCGTAGTATGCAGCCTTGCCTGGCCCTTGCCGGACATCTGAAGAGTTGAAGTATACCATGACTCGGCTATCAGTGGATGGAGCTCAGGTTTTCATCGTAGAACATGGCTGCGCAGCTAACATCAAGGTTAGTCCATACATATATAGCAGGCAACATGACTGGTCAGTGACTCTGCTTTCTGGTGCTGCCCCCATATTAGTGAATGCAGTAAATGCTACAAATACGTTATCTTTTTAATGTCATCCTGTGAATATCACACCTTATCTATTGCCAACCACCAAGATTATTATAGGATTATATTGGACATTGTTTATTCCTATATTCTTCTGTATAACCAAGTTTAACTGTATTCATCAGGTATGTGTATGACACCAGTGTAAGGCAGACACCCCACCTTCTCTTTTTTGTGTCTGCCACTACTTGCCATTCAGCGATACCAAGTTACTTTCATATTTAAATCTACAATTTGTACTGTTGGTCTGTCCATTTTGAAATTCATCCAAACTGCATCAATTTCATAGCAAGGTCAAATGCCTGAAAGAGTTTTTCTGCAATAGCTTCATTCCTGTTTGACGTTTTGGGGTTATATGACAAAGACAAATTAGTAACAAGATGGGCCCTAGACATATAGGCAGAAAAGGTGTCCCTATTGGTGGTCTATGCACCAAATGCCTGAATTCTGTCTGAATTTTCATTTACTACACCGATGTTCAGTGTGGCCAAATTTTGGCTTCAAAACAGCATTAGATTATTCATCTTGCCCCTAAATACATTCTCACTTATACTGCTGGAATCTAAAGGAGTCTAAAACTAGAACTGTATTTAAGGCGGTACCAATGTAAGTGACAGTTTCACATTTAATGTAAAAATGTGTCTCCGCCCCAGACGGGTGCTCTGCGTCTGGCGAACTGTAACCTGCACACAGCTGCAGTAGGGGAGGGCATCAGTGCTGTCCTTCAGGATGTTGTTATTGCTCAGTTCATTGAGCAGCAAGAAGCAGTGAGGTTAGGCCTGCCTCCACCTCTTCTACGACGTTCCAGTTGGCTTGAGGCTGGCTCTGTGACTTTTAACCTTATCACTGCTGATGTGGCCTTGGCTGCTGACCATCCAGTCAAATACGAGGTGCAGAGACAATTCCTGGAGCTCCATGACATGCAAACAAAAAGGTGCTTGAACCATTATTTTGCACATGAGTGCTGAATGTAAGTGTAATTAATGTGTTAATGTTTGCATTAAATATAAATATATGTTTGCCAATTAGGCTGTGGTTCTTGTGGCCAGAGGAGAAGTATAAGCGAAGCAGGAACCGATGTGGCTGTTTGGGTGGATGCCGTTTTTTTGGCGGATCCACTCGCAATCTGGACTTTTTCCGATTGGAAGACATCACCCCTTCATCGAGTTCTGCCTTTTCAAATGGCAGCACTGACACTGATATGAGCTATGGTCAGTCACTGTTACAGCCTGGGGAGTGGATAATCACAAAGGAGCCACCTAAATTTCCAGAAAGTATGTTAACTAACTTAAGCTGGACTTTCTGCCTCTTTTTTTATTTACTTCTTGTTCCTCCTATTTCCATTTGAATGTGATGCTTTTTGATGTCTTGAGGTAAACTTTGGTTAAGTGCAGAATGGCTGCTTTTTTTTGCAGCTAAAGCTGTCAGTGTGCGTAGAGACATGTGTTCTTCTGCTCCACTTGCTGAGTTGGAGAGGCGTAGCCAACAGTTGAGTCTGCAGGTGCCTCAACGTTCTCACAGTTCTGCCTCTTCATCTGAGGAAAACTCCTCTTCTAGTGCTGCCCTGCCGCTACTGCCGGCTGAACGAGAAAGCCCTTCTCCCTGTACAGAGTGAGCTTAACACACATGCACATGGAGCAAAGCAGCTCAGATGAGGTTTTGCACTTGCATCTGGTTTATTAGTAGATTGTGGTTAACCAGCATAATATAAAATAAATATAAAGTGAGACTTGGATACTGGAAGCTGCTAAATGCAATATACAAATATAACTGATTTTACATTAATATCAACACACAGAACAGCATTCTCTTCAGTGTATCTAAAGATGACACCTAAACGTTTTAATGGTTTTAAGTGAGCTGTTGCAGGATATTTTAAAGTTCGTTTGTATATGTTTATGCAAATGTAGATTAATGACTGTAACGACTGATGGGCCTGTCTCTGAAGTCCCACCGTTGCGATCTCCTCTCCGGTCACCCCTCAAGCGTCAGTCGTCTGTCCAGTCAACTCGCCTCGGTAGCACCAAGAGCCTATCAGCTGCTGTCTTTACAGAGAAGGCTCCACCCCCTGCTGGTGTACAGTTTAGCAGTGAGGTCTCTCGGAGTGATGAAAATGTTTTGGACTCCCCACGACAGCGGCGTAGCTACGGCTCTTTCCCTTTCACCCCTTCAGCAGATTCCAGCACATTCCATCAGTACCGCTCGGTGGACTCTTCCATGTCTGTCGCCGATAGCGATGCTTACTTCAGTGCAAATGAGGACTTTGACCCAATCAGCAGTGACGAGGGACCAGGCACATACCCAGGAAGGAAACGAAGGCGGAGACAGCAAGGGCAGTTCCATATTGAACACAGTCGCACCTCGATATATCACAGTGTAGAAGGACCACTGTCAATGACGGAACCCCGTCCTCCTCTGTTGCCTAGTCACACCTCCCAGGCATCTTTTGTCTCCGCGCTTGGATTGGAGGAAGAGGGTTCCATGGAAACCGAGAGAGCAGAGTCAGGCCTCCTAACAACTCAGCCCCATTTAATGGCTTGCTATCATAATTATCTGGCGCATTACCACGTTTCAAACTGGGCTGTCAAGCAACCAACCAATAAGAGAACATCGAAATCATCCCTCCTTCGCCCTCTTGACCTGGACACACCCACTAGTGAAGAAAGTTCTGCATCCTTTGATCAGTTGTCCATTCCTACCTTTAAGGTTAGTGTATATAACTGTATGTCTGCTAAAATTTGTATTAAATGTAATATAAAATTGTAATGTAAAATGTAAATATTGGTAATATTAGTAATGGTGGTGATTATGGTTTGGTTTTTTTTGGTCCTGCAGATGGTGAAAGCTGGTTTGTCTGCTAACTCTCTATTAGACAGAGGTGTTCAACTCATGGGAGATTTAAGCAGGTAATGTGATACTGGTGCTTCCCTTTACTCATGACTGTATTAAATGTCCTTTTAGTACAACATTTTCTGTGTGTGTGTGTGTGTGTGTGTGTGTGTGTGTGTGTGTTTAGCACTCCTTACACCCCGCTTGACAAGCGGGCTATGGAAAACACAGATGAAGACACAAATACGGAAGACTGGAACATGGATCAGCCCCTTGCACAGACCCGGACCACTGCCATTGTAGAAGTTAAAGGGGCAGTCAACGTGGTGCTGACTCCTTTAGTGGCCGAGGCTCTAGACAGGTCAGTAGTCCAGTGTGCTGTTAAATTTTCAAATCTGATTGGTCAAAACGTGATGCAGTTCACAGGGCAAATCACAGGTTTATGTTAATGTGTTTGTTTTAACAAATTGTTGTTTCTACAGTAGCAAAGAATACAGAGAATTTTGTTGTGGATGTTCCACATAAACAGATTAATAAACATATTTAATAGTTGATACCTTTCTGTGAAGAGTCCTTTTATTTAGCATTTTGGTATGAGTTTCTAGTGCCAGTGCTTTGAAATGGAAAGTCTTTAAAATTTTTAACACTGGCAAATTGCTGTGTTATAAGAGGAATAACACATTTTGGGTCAACGAATATCTTCCAATATCTGCATTCTACATTGCATATTGTTTCATGATATAAACAGAATGCGCTGCTTTACTGTAGGTACATTGAGTCCATGGTCCATTTTGCAAGTATTCGCCACCCAGCATCTATCCTGGATGACCTGCATAGCAAAGTGCTGAATGAAGCTTATCAGATAAGCAAATCCACTGTACCCGAGTCTGTGAGTAAACTTGGACACGTGCAGACACTTCCATAAATATGTAAAGAGGATGGCTTTTTTGTTGTTGTTGTTGTTGTTGTTGTTGAACAGTTGTGTTTTGCAGAGCACTGGAAAGCCAGAGCATAAAATCTCTAAGGCTGATGGATCATTGAACACACCTCATGGACAGACTGACCTGTCAGTCAAACCTGACAATGTCAAAATAAAGGGTCTGCAAGCCAATGTTACCATTCCAAAGGTATGTACATGTGTGAGTGTGTGTGTGTGTGAGAGAGAGAGATGGTGACTTTGATTGACTTTTTTTTTTTGTGTGTGTGTGTATTTGCAGGTGAATCTGTGCATGCTACAGGCATCAGTAGAAGAACGTGACAATAAGAGCATGACACATGTCTCTCTTGTGGCCCTCTGCTTTGACAGAATTGCTACCCAACTTCGAATGAACAGGTAACCTTAAAAACATAGTTACTTGCACTTTCTTTCTCAAACATTGAATAAATTATTAATGTGAATATTTTTTTTTGTAAAAGAGTAAAGAAGGATCAAGAAGTAAAGGTTTAATAAAGGTGTGCGCGTGTGCTTAATGATTGTGACATACAGGGGAATAGTGGAGGACACAGAGAAATCATCTGTAATGATGGAGAAGTTCTCATCAGCCTCTAAGATGGCTCCCCAATCCAGTGGCTCTCTGCGCTCGAATGCAGGGGTGGAAAAAGGCAAAGAGATAGCAGCCAGACTCAACATTCACCGCATACACAGTCAACTGCGTGGCCTTGACTCATTAGGTAGACATAACATGTTTTCTTATTTATATTCCTGTTCTCCATAAACATAAAAAAACCTGAATTAACACATTTTGTGTATTTGTGTTGGACATGTTGCAGATCTGGGTGCATGTGCTATAACTGCGATTCCCTTCGAGAAGTCTAAGGTTCTCTTCAGCTTAGAGGAGACGGACGACTTTGCTTTGGTGGATGAGACAGAACCATCACTCAGCACTGATCATTCCCAAGATCACACTTCTGACCCAACACGCTCTGGGACGAGCCCTGAAAAATGGGGCTGGATCATGTTTGAGTGTGGAATTGAGAACCTTACTGTCAAAG
This sequence comes from Chrysichthys cranchii, assembly GCA_030068335.1. Taxonomy (NCBI): domain Eukaryota; kingdom Metazoa; phylum Chordata; class Actinopteri; order Siluriformes; family Claroteidae; genus Chrysichthys; species Chrysichthys cranchii. Next base: position 17,310,661 of record JAQMCW010000037.1, on the reverse strand, counting down.
GTACTGTATAAATGCTATGAATTGAATTGTACTTCTTAATAATTATAGGTACGCTGTAAAATATGCTTGCTGTGTTTGTGGGTTGTTTTTTTTTTTTCTTTTCCTCAGGGGGCCGCCAGTCAGGGGCAGTTCTCTACAGTGCATTTGGTGTGATGGGTGGTGCTGACACTGGTGTTAGGGGGGGTGTTTCTAAATCTAATGGTTCCAGTGGCTCTCAGACAGGAAGTGGATACAGTACTGATGTGTCTGATGATAACCTGCCCAACGATGCTCACAGTCCTGCCTCTGAGCCAAACAATAACTCTGACTCTGATGAACAGGTACTGTCCTGTTTTTATTGTAAACCTGATTTTTTGGTTTTTATCATTTCTTAATATTTATGTATGATGGCCTACACAGGATGAAGGAGTAGAATCCGATGACCTGAAGAAGGATCTCCCTTTACTGCCACCTCCTCCTGACTCTAGTAGTATGAAGCTCACAATAAAGGAAATTTGGTTCAGTTTTGCAGCTCCAACTAACATACGCTCTCAAATGCAGGCCATGTCTAGGTATAACGTAACACTGCAAATGAAATATAAATAAATATATATAAAAACTAATTTTAATTTATAAAATAAAAGCTATATTATCACTGACATGAGTGAATGAAGTCATATAATTAAACAGAGGTTCACTTGAACTAAAACAAAAAACCTCTTAAAATTTCTAATTGTTTTGTGATTGTAGGCAGCTGAATTTGTTAAGCACAGCAACTCCTGCCATTGGTGCCTGGCTGGTGCCTATCGATCAACTGAAATCCACGCTACAAAAGCTGGACATGGAGGCTACGTTGCGTGTGTGTGCTGTCATGGGCTGCATCATGACTGAAGCCCTAGAGGTTTAAAAAAATGCAATCTTAAATGCATAAGAACTCACATGTACAACTCTGATATGACACATCAAAGTTGTATCGCTGATTAAGTACGTGTGTGTGTGTGTTTTATTTTATTTAACAGAAGAAGAGCATTCACATTCCATTCCGGAGCAAGTATAACCGTGTGACGAAGAGAGCGCGCTACCTTCATGAAAACCCATCCTGTTTACTTTGTAACATTTTACACCGTTACCTTCAGCAAGCCAACTATAGTGTTATCGAGGAGGCCACCATGGTAAGACAGTATGCTGTGTGTGCATTTGTGTGTGTGCACACGTGGGCTTGTAGATTTGAACTTTTCCTTTCTTGTTAGAATGATGGCCTGCCTGCCCTGGTCACACTGAAAAAAGGTTTGGTTGCACTTGCACGTCAGTGGATGAAGTTCATCGTTGTAACCCAGGCGTTTAAGGCAGTAGGTCTACTACAACCCAATCAACTACCCAAACCCAAAGAGCCTGCAGCTACTGATCCTGATATAGCTCAGGGTGTGGACAATGGAGCAGCCCTTCAGAGTGACACCAGTGCTGATGGTGTGGAGTTTGAGTTTGATGCAGGTATCACACATGCTGCCAGACACTCTCATATACACTTTGTGTTTAATATGTTACACCACAGGTTTCCGAACCTGGTCCTGCACGTTTTTGCATTTCCCCACACTAACTCGCTCGCTTAAACTAAGCAAAGGCTGTTAATTTACTGATTCATTAGATCAGGTGTGTTAGGACATGTGGTATTACAGGACCAGGGTTGAGACTTGTGTATTAAACGCACACAGCAAGCACTGCAAATACTTGTATGAGTAGTATTTGACTTGCCTTATCATGCACAATTATGTTTTTAGGCACAGTTAGTGAGCACACAATGCTTTTGGAGAATGTGGGTAGTCGACCTGCTCCCACTGGAAATTCTGCTCCTGTGAGTGGTGTTGAGATTATGAGAAAACTGTCTAAATCGCACACACACAGTGAGTCCGGTCTAAAGATCAAGGTATGTGCAAGTGTGCCACCCAATTTTTCCAGTTAGATATGCATACTTTGTTGATGTGACCTTAATGTGATCTCCTGAACTTATCTGCTGTTGTTTTCAGGGTTCTCATCCTTACCAGTCTCTGAGCTACACAAGTGGTGACACAGCAGCTGATTCACCGGCTCATGTGAGTCGTACAGGGCTGCAGTCCAATCATAGCCCACGCAAGGAGTCGTTGCTAAGCTACCTGACAGGAAGCTTCCCCAGTCTGCATAACCTGCTGGAAGCCACACCGTCTCGCAATAGTGAGCAAGTGGCAGCTAAGAGCAGCTCTCTGACGCGCACAGGTACTTTTAAAGATATTCATTTAAATAGTCCCTTCATTATCACAGGAGTGCACAATGCCTTTTCAGTAGTAGTATACTGTAACTGAAAAACACAAGAGATATAATGTAAGATAATAACAATAATAATAACATTAACCATTTATTGGATGAAGAACCATACAGTGGAGCCTTGGCTTGCGAGCATAATTCATTCCGGAGACGTGCTTGTAATCCAAATCACTCGTATATCAAAGCGGGTATCCCCATAAGAAATAATGGAAACTCAGATGATTCGTTTCACAACCCACAAATATTTATATAAAAATGACAAAATATAAAGTAAAAATACATAAAACTGTCATGAATTTGCCCACGCAGAGCTCGCGTGCAGCGCACCTGTTCTGAGCACTCCCAATAGCACCACATGTCAGAGAACTCACTCCGCTAAAGACTACTTCCTGGTTTTCCTCCGCAACGCCACAGTGCGTCACATGGGTGGCGACAGGTGTACCAGATTGGGACTGATTGCGGGAGCTATAAAAAGACTCACGCAAGTACACCAAGGTCGTGGAGCATTAGTTGCCATTTTCCGCGCTTGATTTTCCCGTGTTTGCTTTCTCCGGTTCTGACTGTTTCTGTTTCTTGTTATTCAACCCCACCACACCTTACAAAAACAAAATAACCTGCACTTTACCTTTAAAAAGACTCGTGGCTGGTGTGAGGGACAGGGGAGAGGACTTTCACTTTTGACTTTTGACTTTCACTACAACCCACAAAATCACTGCAGTCTGCTGGTTCACTGGAATCTTTTTTTTTTTCGTGTGACTTTAACAAGGAAACTATCCAATGACAGCTGCATTTGCCTCCTTTTGAGGATTTCGTGGAAATGTAACACTGTATTGTCATTAAACAGATTCAGCGCTCGCACTGCTACAGCCTTATTCAGGTGGTGCTTTTCTACAAAGTTTTGCACTC
>JAQMCW010000037.1:17250578-17264812 GCA_030068335.1 Chrysichthys cranchii | reverse complement strand
CCAAAGCACTCGTATATCAAAGCGGGTTTCCCCATAAGAAATAATGGAAACTCAGATAATTCGTTCCACAACCCACATTTATATAAAAATGATAAAATAAAATACAAAATATGAAGTTTGTATATATAGTCTGTTCTGAGCACTCCCCATAGCGGTTTATGTCAGAGAACTTGCGCGCTAAAGACTACTTCCTGGTTTTCCTTCGCAACGCTACAGCACGTTACATGGGTGCCGACAGGTGTACCGGATTGGGACTGATTGCGGGAGCTATAAAAAGACTCACACAAGCACGCCAAGGTCGCAAAGCATTAGCTGCCATTTTCCATGCTCTACCAAGCCTTACTATTGCCGTGTTTGCTTTCTCTGGTTCTGACTAAGTTTCTGTTTCTGGTTATTCAACCCCACCACACCTGACAACAACATAACCTGCACTTTACCTTTAAAAAGAATCGTGGCTGATGTGAGTGAGAGGGGAGAGGACTTTCACTACAACTCACAGAATCACTGCAGTCTTTCGGCTCACTGGGAGCTTTTTCTTTTTGCGCGACTTTAACAAGGAAACTATCCAATGATCGCTGCTTTTGCCTCCTTTTCACGATTTGGTGGAAATCCGACATTGCATCATTATTAAACAGATTCATCGCTCGCACTGCTATAGCCTTATTCAGGTGGTGCTTTTCTACAAAGTTTTGCACTCTTTCCCACATTTTACACATCTCCCTGATCTCATTTGAAGTGAGGAATCAGTCTTTTTCTACGCTAGTGCGGATGTTGACTACATGAGTGAGCCACAATCTTGCAGTGAGTGAGAGAGAAGTTGTGATCTCGTGAGACTCGGCAGACGAAGCGTATGCATACTACTTGTATTGCAAGACCTCGCTTGTGAACCAAGACAAAATTTATAAAAAATGCTTCACAACAACCACAGCTCAACCGACGATTGTAAGCAGCTAGTTGCACACACACCACTGCTGCATAGCGGACAATTGCTGAACTACTGGACTCAGTTCACAACACCCGGGATTTCTAAACTTTCATACCAGACATTCTGGCTAATGGATTATGTATTCAGACCAGCAGAATTTTCCGTTGCATCCGGTATCCATTAACGTGGTGTCCGTAGATGAGAGGATCAACTGTATACACATATACACACAGTCCTCAAATTACGATGGAGATGCGTTTGGCCACACCCATTGTAAGTCAAAAATATCATAAGTCAAACAACTATGTTGAACCACTTAGCCTAGCTTATGTAACCAGGTTGAAATTATATGTTTATAATTTATGGTTATTCCTGTTTGTTTGAAACTTCAACATCTCAAATGTTCTTTTATTTGATTAGTTCCCACAGTCCCATTTAAGAAAAAAGTGCAACTTGGAAGTGTCTGTACTCTGGGTTTCGCTTTAAGACTGCCGTCTTTATACCGCTGTTATCTTCCTGAAGGGAAAGAGGTGAGTGTTTAATGCTGCTTGTGCTGAAAATGAATTGTAAAGTTGTTGTGTTTTAGCTTTAAAGAATATGTAGTTATGTTATCAGTTGAAGTTCAGTTGTTTTAATATTTATTTTGTAGAGTTTCGTATCATGCTCCATGGTGCTACGAGCTCTTTACGTGCTCTGTTTTGCTAACAGGGAGACTGATATTTTATGCTGTGGAGTGAGATAACATTTAATCAAGATTTCATTTAAAATCACATTTCTGTCAAAAGAGAGAGTCTGTCAGAGAGATCAACACACCTGTATGATGTAGGCAGCAGCACTGTGTCTCTGAGCTCCATCCAGCCACGACACCCCGCTACACAAATAGTGAGCTCTGACTACAGACAGCCGTCGTTGAAGCTGTTCCATTAATAAATAAATCATAAAAAAAAAACCCGAGGTAACGCACTGTACAGTACACCGATACACAAGGTAACTCCATGAGTTGCTGGAGAGAGCGAGGCATCACGTGATGCGAGTGATCCGAACATCGAACGTGCACATCCAGGTGTCGTCTGCTTATGTCATACGCTGTTACGCTGGCCTGCCAGTGATGCCTGCCTATGACCATCACAATAGTCATCATAACTTTGAAAAATCGTAAGTCGGGCCAACTCGGGGAGCACCTGTGTGTATATATAATCTGTGCCTTCGTATTGAACAGCCAAATCCAGTGACAGGGAAGTCCAGACTTTATCGAGCCCATTTGTGTGGGAGGAAATACAATGCGTTTTGATGTTGCCTTCATCTCTTCAGCATTCCTACCAACAGTGTAAATGCAAACAGAAAGAAGGCGTATGAAGGTGTGTAGTTCTCGGGTCCGGAAACATCTCTTCCCCATGTAAGCAAAGTGGCACCCAGCCATCCACACGAGGAGAGAGAAATAGATAGGAGGCCATCAGACCAGCCCACCTTCTTCCAGGGCTTCATGGTCCAGATATGATACTCACATGCCCATTGTAGGAGCTTTTGCAAGCTATGACATGCTGTGTGTTCTGACATGTCTATCATAGCCAGAATGAACCTTTCCAGCAATTTATGCTACACCAGATCTTCCGGGAGATTGGACCAGACAGGCATAACTTGCTTCCTATGCTCATGAGCCCTGGCCACCCACAACCCTGTCTTCAGTTCACTGCTCATCCTTATCCCCCTTTTAGTAGGTACTAACCACTGCACATCAGGAACAATCACACAAAACCATCTGTTTTGGAGACCCAGTTACCTAGCCATCACAATTTGGCCCTTGTCAAAGTAGCTCAGGTCCTTAAACTTGCCCATTTTTCCTGCATCCCACACATCTACTTAAATAACTGACTGTTACCTTGCTACCCAATAAAGCTCACTCCTTCACAAGTGCCACTTTAATGAGATAATTAAATGTTCTTCACTTCAATCATCAGTGGTTTTAATGTTCTGGCTGACTGGAGTATGTTTTCAATAAAGTTGAACACAGGGCAATCGGGTGGATGTGTTTCATCATAGCATAGTTAAGCCTACTAAAGGTCTAAATAATATGTCCTGTCACCTGTTATATATACACTTACTAGTGTGCCATTTATACATATTATTCAGTTCAGTGATTAGGAATGTAGGCCACATCTTGAAAACTCGTGTCTGCACATGGGGTATGGGGTGGGGAGGGTTCCAAAAAAACCAAAAAAAAAAATTTGGTTTCAGCCAGGCAGGTAGACAGGTAGTCATGTTATGGCTGATGTATTTTTAGTGTATTTTTAAGAAAGGCACTTTGGTGACTACAGGGAACTTGGAAGCACATCTCTTATTTACCTGTACGACAGGCAGTGCAGAGCATCTTGTCTGACGGTTGGTCCAAATCCAGACACTGCAGGTGGTATGAACCATAGCACTGTCCTTCACACATCACCAGGTCCTCACTTGTCTTTTCACAAACCTGAACACACAAAAACATTGTAGACCAGACCAAAATCACCAAGCCTAATAGATATTACCATACAGTACATGCATACTAACCTGACACACACACTCTTTTTTATTACTGACTGCACGCTCTGCCTTCCTGATAGCGTGGGCTTCATCAGTTGGAGAATCTGGTCTCTCCTGATATGATGTCTGTATCACATTGGAGTAGATGTTTGGTTAAACTGCTCTAAAGCAACATCAGAAACAAGCATACCTCTTAAAAGTTTGTTTCTATTTGAATCATTCTGATTTATTTGCAATTAAACATTTGTCTGTGCAAGTGTGATACAAGCATACATACAGGCTCACAAAGAGGAGAAACTTCTCTCTTGTACTACCTGGGTTGATGGACAATGCTTCTTGGATGAAACTGACAGCGATTGGTTGCTAGGGCACTGCTTTTTCTTCCTAACCCATTTGCCCCTGTGTCGAGGCTCCTCCACTGACAAAAATACAACAAAATAGCGATATTACTTTAGAAACGCAACACATGTAAATTAATATGTAAAGGATCAAACGGGCATGTAGCTAATTGGCTCACTTACCTGAGATTGGTGTTTTGGGTATCTTTCTTTTCTCAGTGATGGCAGATTTGTGCCTCTTTCTCCTTTGTATATTGATGGGTGGCTCAGGTGTCTGTTTGAATGGAGCAGGAAAAAAAAAAAAGTTTGCCTATGGCAAAACATATATAACCATGTCTAGCTGAATGAGCGTGCACCATGACCTTAACTATGTTTGCTCTGAGAGCATACACTCTGAAAATATATCAACAGAACCCATTTAAAGATCCCCCCACCACCACTTAGGCAAAAGAAGTGCAATTTATTACTGCCAGTCATTATAATGCTTTTAATACTACACATGTACTGATTTCAAGTTTATTTTTAGTAATGATCAAACCTTTAGCGTCTTGTGCCATTTTAAACTCTCGCTGAGCTTGGCCTTTTTCTTGGGTTGAGGTTCCTCCCCCACATTGGGCTCTTCAAGCGCACGCTTTGAGGCTTTCTTCATAACTGAATACAGGACAGATTTACTTACACCTCAAATACATCTCCAAAAAAGTACAGAATGCTATAGCAATACTGTTTCAATGTTAAATATATTACTGATATGAAAAACACAAACAAAACAAAAAAAAAAGCAAAAAAACAAATCAACTGTATGAGACAACCTTTAAAGGCAGCATCTGCCTTGTCCTTTTTAACTTTTCTCTTCATCTTGCAGACTTCAGCATCTTCTAACAAAGAGACACAGAACATTTATCACAAGAGCCAAGCATTTTTAACACAAACTATTCAACCATGTATCAATTTTTGACATTGATACATGGTTGAATAGTTTTAGTGTTAAAAGTGGGCAAACTTTTTATGCAAGAGCTTGCAGATTCCACTTTCTCACCCAAAACCACTGGCTTGAGTAATTCCGTGTTTATTCTTTCAGCAATAATAGCAGGTGCCTTAATTGTCTTCCTTTTCAGGGAGTTTGGTGCAGCTGGAAACTTCTGCTTGAGCTTTCTTTGTTTCTTCTGGGATGCTTTCAACCGAGGGTCAATTTCAGCAAATAGGACATCCTAAACAAACAAACATTTTACATATGAACTGCAACAGACTGGAACAGTGGTAATAACAGACCAGGGGGGAAAAAAATAATGCAACACCTGTTTCAGTGAAGACTCTTTAGGGAATATTCTGGATTTACTAAGTTTCATTTTATTTGGCTCACGTTTTTCTGCAGAAATGGACATGTCCTGAAACAAAATAACAATTTTTAGCAGGAAAGAAAGAAAATCAGGAGTAAATCAAGACTCCTCAGCGTCATAACTGCACTCACCTGTACAACAGTGTCAATATGAGGGAGAACTACAACAGGAACTACTTTCTTTTTCCTTTTGAAAAGAGCATTCTGCTCCTTTTGGCTGCATTGCCTGTTGGCTGGGGCTTTAGGTGCTTTAGACGCAAGGGACATTTTCCCTGCAGAAGTGCTGCTGTTGGTGGGAAGGACTGGTACATGATGGTTGCTCAGTGTTTGTACAGTGATAGGGCTGGACTGAGTGGAGTCTGGTGGAGTGAGGCTAGCTGTATCTAGAAATTCTTTAGGACTCTGCTGTTGCTTTGCCCGTTTGCACTGAAGTTCTTGCTGTATACGAGAGTTGAACCGTGGCTGGCTGCCCTCATAGGTGAAGCTGAACTTGGCCAGGCGCTCCTCTACAGGCAATGCTAACGCCTCTGTTGCCTGGGAGATGCCTGTATCCCATGGTATCCGCACCTTACGTGGAATTGACAGCTGAAGAAAAGACATTGAACAGGGGGGGAAGAAAAAACAGCTCTATAACATAGTACCCAAGTGCATCTCTGCTTCTAGAGCATCTTCAACAGGGTTTCCCATTCATTGTCTTAAATTAACATTGACTCCTGCATACAGATTTGTTGTTTTTTTTGTACTATTTAAAATGGGCAAAAAACTTATTGCATTGTTGAGCTGAATGCAGTGCAATGATTAGTTCAGCCCCGATAATAGCCCATCTATGTTCTTAACGCAACAGTAAGTATGCAACGGTAAAGATTTAATCTTAAGATACAGCCGGGTTGGCGAGGTTAGCACGCTGTACACAGCTGCTAGTCAATACTCATTCCGTGTGAAAGTGAATTATTTGCCACAAAGTACTGGCCAACTGAAATGTCTGCAGTGGAGCAACCTTAATATACGGCATTGTTTAATAATAAATTCATGAAAGCATTGGTGTGCCTTCTGCGCACATACACTGGTTCCCCCACCTCCACCACAAACAGAGGCTAATTCTGTGGCAAACACTGACATTAAGGTGTTTTAATAACTAATAATAGTAATAATAATAATAATAATAATAATAATAATAATGAGAAATTCCCTTTACTTGACAGGTTGTGAGTGAACAGTTTCAGTACCTTCTTGCTATCAGAGCGGACAGTGGGTGGTTTATTTCCACGGCACAGTGTCTGATATTGCTCTTTCTCTGAGAATATGACCATGTTCTTTCCAGCAATATAGCCTCTCTCCGGCGTGTCACTAAAATACTGCACATGGTACAACAGTCCTCTGCAATTGTTTGCTGTTGAAGAGAGAGATAAACGTTGATCAACACATTAAATGAAAATGCCGATGCACCTATAATTAATGTTACTTGACCACTCGGTCTACGATCCTTACTTTTCTGCCTGAAGTAAAGATTGAACTCTGGATCTGTAGTGATCATGCATGGCCACCATGGGTATCCAGACACTTTACACCAGACAATATCACCCACAGAAAACTGCACATGAGGTTGCTCTGTTAATGTCTCAACATCACCCACACGCTGAACACCAGTTTCCTCCTCAGCATCCAACATGGCCTGTGAAGAGAGAGAGAGAGAGAGACAGACAGACAGAGAGAGAGGGAGGGAGGGAGGGGAAAAGAAGACGATAAAAAAAAGCCCCCCCCCCCCTTTTTTAAATCAAGCTTGGGTTGTACACAGGACTGACAGAAACTGATGAAATCAGTAGCAGGGCTATATTGCATACAATTTTCTACATGTAATTTTTTTAACCACCATTTTAACTGCTCGAGGTGATGCAACTATGTCATACTTTCAATTTCTATTTATAAATTACAATTCAGTTGCACAATTCGAACTTCAGGATTAAGGGCTTGGTGCATTTCAAAGCAAAAACATTTCTACAATACTGTTTTGTTTGTTTTTGTCTAAAATATATATGTATTAAACAAAGATGGGAAACAAAGAGGGAGGGGTGTACATTGGAGTCAAAGCCATACCATGCCATTTGTAGTTACACAGGCAGGTACATGGAAGACGGTAACATCACTGGATTCAGAGGTCAGGAGATTGGAGTCAGGGACAAGGTCATACGACTCTCTGGGCTTGTCACATGGATCTGTGATGATGTGAGAGAAAGCTGATCTCTCAGAGCCGTTAACGGGAGGATTGCCAGGGGGCCGTCTGCTTGGTGGCACTTTTTTCACCGGTCCCCTCAACTTGCTTCCTTCACTTGTAGCCAGCATGCCTTCTGACAAACTCAAAGCTGCGCTGGTTTCCTCCGAGCCATCTTCGCCATAGCTGGCTTCATACCTGCTTGACGGTGGTGATTTTCCATTGGGCAAATGTTTGGTGATTTTCAGTGTGAGCTCAGGGGAGGAGTCTGGCTTTCTTTGTGGGCTGCCATGCTGGGGTCCGGACTCTACTGCTTTAAGGAGGGGCGATCCAGGGGGGGAAGTGCAGAACTTTGACATCGTCTCCTGATCACCATTGAAGAAACGGGACGTCAGATCCTTCAGATGTTCGTGAGTGTGGTTGCCCATCTTCTGCAGTACACCATCATGGGGCGTGGCGGCTAGCTGAGTAGCAGCTTTATCCATTAGAAGAGCAGGATCTGTGCTTCCATCACCCCGTCCCTTACATCCACATCGTGAATCAGATAACTGTTTCATACTGGTGGGGGTCTTTGGCTCAGGCATTGCAGGTAGAGATCCTCCCTTACTGTCCATTGGTGCCACTCAGGGATCTGTTGGAAAATGAAGCCCAGACAAACAGAAATTTAGCTCTGTGTGTTTTCTTTAACAAATCAGCTCTTCCACCGCTGCATGAATATAACTCAGCGAAACCAAAACACCTGACATCCAAACACACAAAAATCAGACTTATATGTTTGTACTGGTGCAGGGGGTAGCTCAGGGGGTTAAGACGTTGGCCTTCTGCTCAGAAGGCTGGGAGTTCAAATCCAAGCCGCCAAATGCTCAGTTGTATAAAAATGAGATAAATGTACATTGCTCTGGATAAGAGCGTCTGCCAAATGACTGGAATGTAATGTAATACTGGAAGTCGCCATTTTGAAATCACTGTTTCCATATGTGCGTCTTGACACATAAACTTACCAGCCCACAACAGGTTCTATGAGGGGGAGAAAACACCTCAAACAAACTCACAATAGCTGCTGAGCTGCTCCTGGCCTGCACACAGAGGCGGGGAGGAGAGAGCAGCTCCCTGGGCAGAGCTGCACCTGCATGGGCACTAAACTACCAGAGCACCTGGGGATGTAGGGAGGGCCGGGGGACTCGCATTGACCTGAGACACCACCGGACCGAGTGTCCTAACGTGCACAAGACTGTCCCGTCCCGGGCAGCACTGACTCCGAGTGTCCATGTGAAATGAAACGGGGATTTGCTCAGTAAAGATGGCCTCCCTCCTCAGGCTGCAGTCAGTCAGCCACCCGGGGCCTGTGTGGTGTGGTGTCGGTTACTCAGGAGAGCAGAACCGCGGTGTTAGATCATGGGGACCTGAAGGACAAACGTGTGGAAAACCACTCAACATGTCATCTTATTCAGCTGGAAAGAGAGTCGCGATGGAGGAGTTTCACTGTGACTCACACTGGATCCTCAGCTCCGAGGGCAGACCCCCAACCTGCTGCTGCACACCTGAACCAACGCTGTCTTCAAAATAATAATAATAATAATAATAATAATAATAATAATAATAATACATTCAATTAAATAAATGTGCTAAATCACGTCCGACTAACTTTCTATCCCCGATAGCACAGCAGTAAACTATTGTCATTTAAAACGTTCAGCCTCTCAGAGTCGCCTCGTTTAACAAGGTGAGAGAAACCTATTGATGTGAATATAACAGCCTTCGGGGACAAAAACAAAACACACCACCACAACGCGGAGGCTCGCGGTGCACTCTCCATAACAGCCCACTTTTATGCAAATTGACGCCTCACAAAGCCTGTAGCCTGGCTCTGCACCCCAGCAGCCTCCAGACGACTCGTTACCCGTTTGCGAGCTTAAACCCGAGCTGGTGCCTTCGGTTACCCCGAACCGAGCTGCTTAGCCGAGAGGCGCACACTTCACGCGCTCACGGAGACCGACAATAACACCGAGAACTCGTTAGCCGTGCGGCTAAACATGATGTAAAACAGCTAACACCTAGGGGAGGCAGCTAGCCAACTAGCTACACCATCAACCTAGATGTTCAGTGCAAGAAAATGTCCTCGACCCGGAACCCAAAGAGGAACATTTCAGAAAGACCGAGCAGAGAGACGCTGTGTGAGTGTCAGAGCTGACCAACAGCGCCAGGCAGCTAACGCTAATTAGACTGACAAACCAGGTTAAGATGCTAGTTAGCTTCCTAGATTTCTCTCTCTACACACACACACACACACACACACACACACACTCCAGCTGCTGAATGACACACGGCAGCAGTTTTACACTGAAACACACTGCATAGGCTTCGGCGAGGCTACAATACCGTGTGGGAGAGCGGCCGTTAGTCGTACGACATTAGCGTGTATTTTCAGCGTAAATAACCTGTTTGAGGCATTGCGTTACTCCGACCTCTATTCATTCGAGTTGAAGCTTTGCGGGGAAACTCGCCCCAATCAGCGCGAAAAATACTCACTTCCGATTGGTTGGCGGCGGCAGCTCCGTTCACCCGGCCTTTTCAAATATGTTCCGCTCTCTGGCGCAACACAGCATCTTCGAAAAGAAAACAAAAGAAAAAACCCGCGCCAAACTACCGAGCTTTTAACTCCGCCAAAGCGAATACGATTCTGAGGTAAATTGTTTTTGTTTCTTTGAAAAAAATTACGTCGATAAGTGAAACAGGCCGCCAACAGAAACGAGCAAACTGGAGGGCATCCTCACTGAGCTGACGTCAAAGAAAAGAAGGCGGGACCACGCCTGGTTGCCTGATCCACACAAACGCATTTCAGTAATATTGGGCGGCATGCATTTTGTCCAAGAATTACAGTATACCATTACAGTTGTATTTTTATTTATTTCTATATGATTTTTTTTTGAGTAGAAAGAACGTAACAAAAGCAGACGGGAAAAATCCCTTTACCAAAATTTACCCACAACCGCTGTACAGCTGGAAAAAAATAAAAACAGTGAACACACCGAATAAACACTTAATCACCAAGAATCCGTGTGAGGATAAAATATATTAGACTAAATTATTTCATCTGTAGAAACAATTATATCTATAATTCTTATGTCCAATTTAAAGGTTTTGAAAGCGTCACTAAGCCAAATGAAGAGCAAGAAAAGAAAACGTGATATAAAGTTGTCTGGCAACCAATAAATAAGCGCGCGAGAAAATCTCTCCAATGGCATTCCTCCTGGAGACCGCGTCTCTATGGAAGCCCGTTTCCGCCATTTAAAAAAAATAAATAAAGCCGTGTGTGTATATAAAAGCGAGACGTAAAATCCTTAACTTGTTACCTATTATTTTATGTCCGCCTTAGAAAATAGAAAAGGGGGGGGCACGACTTTGTACTTAAACTAATGAGAAATGTTATTAGAATCAGCAGAAAGAGTCATTTGAGGCCTACACTATATTGTACAGTGGGCGTCCAACTCCGCCTCAGGCCACTGGAATGGAAAATAAATACATTTCCTGTGTTGTTTTGTTTTTCCCCTCAGGCTGAAATGTAAAGTAACGCGCATCTGTTGTCGAGGTACCTGTGAAACCGTCCCAAGCGCACTGCACCCACACAAGCCTGCCCTCAGTGCAGCATGCACACTGAAACCTCCTTGAGGAAAGAGCTCTACAGTCATCTCTTCCCCTGTGCTCCTCTAGGCCTCCTGGTGTTGCTGAGTGCACCCGTGTATTCCTTCACTTTAAGAATGGAGCACATTGTTGATTTGGCCACTCCTGAAGCTTCTGTTATCTCTTTGATTGATACCCCCCACCTTTTTTTAGCCCAATGATGGCTTACTTCACTTGACCCCCCTTTGGACTGCATACTGAGAGTTCCCATGAACAGCTTACTAAATGTAAATCTAACCCATTAGCATTAGAGTGAATTCTGATATACTGTATTGGGACGCATTTTGAAATGCCATATTGTCTTGTGATAAAACAGACACTCAAGGTGTATATCTGCATATAAAGGAAAAATCATATTCTGATCAAGCGTTACGTACCCTTGTCAAGATTGACTGAAAGACATTTTTTAACCATGTGTTGTTGTTGTTGTTTTTTTTTAATTTGCTTTAGGTTTGTACTTTCATGTGCAATTTCATGTTTAAACCATTGTTTATTTAAAGCTTACTTATTAACATGAATATCACTATTAACATCAGTGTTAACATCAACATATAAATAAATAACATTTCAGTAATGGGACTGTTAAAAAAACAGTAGACATTTTAGAGTAAAACTGACAACATATCAAAACGTTTTGGCCAAAGTAACCTTCTATGATTGATTTCTTTATGCAATAACAATACAGTTTAAACACAAAGTTCATAAATAATGTTTTTTTTTTATTCAGTATGAACAGATTAAGTACTGATCACAGTAGAAACCCACCATGTTGTAGCAGGGATGTGGTCAAGGCCAATGAAAGCACAATTCAGGTTGCTTGTGACAGCCAGGGTATCCCGGTGGTGCCTAACTCCAGGAAACTTTGAGAGGAATACAACGTCATCCTCAAGTCCCTCGATAGCTTACACCAGATTCATCAGCAGACTTTCTTCAACCTGCATCCAGAGCAAACTCAGAGCATTAACGCCCTGGTGACAGCACAGGCTGAAGGCCTACCCTCACTCTGGAGCCAGCTGCAGCCTGCTAGCACTCCAGCCAGCCCCACTGCATGTGTGGCTTCTATCACACAGACCAAATTGATGTCCACCGGTGTTCATCAAACTCTTTAAGTTTGGTCTTATTAATTGATTAATGCCTGCAAACATCAGCATTGTGTCATATCTCAATCATGGACAATACCTTTCCCTGTTTTCCAGGCCGGCCTTGCAAGTTGTTGTGCCCAGATAACTCTGTAGTGACCTTGTGTTTGAACCTGCTGTTTATGTCCAAAGTCATGTGACCTAATTATAAAACCAGTCTTTTTAAGTCTCTACTTTTTTTTAAAACAACTTTAACAAAAAAAAATGTAACTACCGTGCATTATGCCGATTACATGGCCTGTGGTAGTATTTGACTCAGACATCAGTGATTTGATCATTTGTTCAGCTGCAATTTGATCACTAGTTTAACATCTGCCATGGAATTCCAAGATTTGGAGGTTTCCTGTCTGAACAGAGACTGGCCCAGTGGGAGATGGGTGCCTTACTTTGGCATACAAGGGAGGTGGACGTCTGGACTGTGCAGAGATATGCCACTCATATCATTCACATGGTCATAACTTGCTACCAAAGTAGTCTGTGTTGCTGCTGCTCCTTTTTCTTGTTCAACAAGGTTAACATTACCTCTCCCAGTAGTGGGAGTATGGCAGTCATCTGCAAACACCTTCCCAGCCAGTTTTAAGCTAGTTTTGAAACCAGCATTGAGCTGACAGGAACTTAGCATGCAGGTTCCAGGAAAATAAATATTGTGCAATGTGACAATGAAATAAAATATTACAATTAAATATCATATTACATAAACATTACATATTATACAATACAATTACACACATATTACAATTAAATATCACCAAATTTGAGCCTGTGATTTGTGTGTAACATATTGGTGGCAATCTAGGATCAGAAATACATCACCCCAGTCACTCACACACACACACACACACACACACACACACACACACACACACACACACACACACACAATGAGATATAAATGTTTATTGGGATTTTTTGGTTTCCTGCACTTTTGTAACTAAATTATTTAAAATACCCCGGGTCAAAATGACCCAGAAACATCATTGCTGCTCCTGAGAAACAAACACAACAGGAGGGTTAATAAACCCTGTGGACTCTTGAAATTAAACGTTTACAGCCTGTTTAAACCTTTCAGCAACGTGTTTCCGAGGAGCACTTGAAGGCAGCATGCTGCTCGCCGTGTCCACACATGACATGGCCTCCTCCTGGGGGCGGCTCATGAACTGCTCCCCCTGCCGGTCGAACTTGGATGGTGCGCAGGAAGACCGGGGGAGCGCGTGAAGGCCATTCAGCAGTCAGCGATTTGCCAGATCATCGCTTGAATTCGCGCTGCTCGACACCAAGGGCATGGGGAGACGATTCGGGACTTTGGTGGATTAGACACTTTTGTAAACCGTTGAAAAGCAACATAGCAAAACCAGATCTCCGTCTGTACCCGTCGGAATAACGGCAAAACGAGTCGGATTAGGATGGCGTTAATATTGTTCTCGAGATCTCGGACTCCGTTGATGAAATCATCCAGATCATTAAAGAGCGACTTCCGGAAAGGTACCGATGCTGCTTTCTGTCCCTGGATCCGTTTCCGTGTTATGAACATGTATGAAGTGAGCTGCTGTTCACACAATCGGCTTTAGCCCACAAACTGGCCTTGTTATGTATCTGTGTGTGTATTTGTGTGTGTGTGTATCTGTGTGTGTGTGTGTGTGTGTGTCAGACACCAGAGAAGCACCACACGGCAGGAATGAGCAGGGTTACAGTTAGCTAGCCACTATATAGCACGCAGTGATGATTACACACAGAACTGAAAGGAAAAGGAAAAGGAAGATGCCGAAGCACGTTGTTGTGTGGTGCAGGCAGGCTTTCTGACTCTACACCGCTCCTTCAGTTGGCTTATATGTCCGGTCTTATACACAACGACACGAACTCGGGGGTTTGTTTGTGTCTAAAGTAGCTACTGGCTAACGTTTAGTGACAGCAGCAGCTTTTAATAAACACTGCAGGTTAAAGTCAATAGTTGACCAGGTTAAAGGCTGGGTTAGGGGTTAATGTTAACTTGGGTGTTTGTTAAGAGTGTCATGTAAGGCATGCAGTGTTTGTGTTTGAGGGAAACTTCATGGAGTCGATTATCTTTATGATCTTTGTTATGTTTGAT